>CM017762.1:11551127-11911475 GCA_008009225.1 Acer yangbiense
TATTTGCAAGTTGAACTTGTTGGGCCAGAACTAGTCAAACCTAGTTTAAGATAAATATAGCGCACAAGTCGAACCAACCCTGTTGTTTTATTCTCAGTCACAACGATGGATTTACAGGTAAGGCTCTCAATCTCAATCTCTTGATTTGAAGTTGTTCAAGTTGTTACTAATATTTCAAGTTGTTCAATCCAAAAGTATTTGTGCAAATCTGCAATAGGCATTTAGACAAGCACCACGTGATTTTTATTCAAATTTCCCAAACCAATTCCAACACAAGAGCTCCAGGGCTAAATTAGTAAATTTTTAAACAAAATTGCCCTCAAATTTAGGGCCAGTTTGGTATTGCTTTTGAAAAGTTAAAATCAGATTATTTTATAATTTTAACATAAAATGATGTTTGGTAAAACTTCCAAAAGTGATTAATTGATAATCTGTCAAGTTTTTACAGTGATTTTGAGAAGTAGGTGTGGGGTTACTTTTTGAAAGTAATTAAACAATAATCTATTTCAGCATTTAATGTATATTTTAAAATATCATTATTATCCTTATGAAATCAAGTTAAAATCATTTATATACCTTAATTCATCTCAAATTAAATATTCTATTTAAATATTGATTTGATTTATAAAATATTTTTATTGTTCTTATGGAATTTATTTTTCCAATTTAAATATTCTACTTAAATATTGATTTAATATATATAATTAATGAAAAAAAAATGAAATAGGGTCATAAACTTATGTATAATTTAGTCATTGCAACTAATCTCAGCACTTTTGCAATAAAATCATCAAACATATGTATACTGCTTTTGAGCTATACAATAGTTTTAAAAATACAATTAACCAAACATTTGTTGATTAACTTCACAGCTGATTATTCCTTCAGTATAGCTAACAGTGATTATTATAAAAGTTACAGCAATACCAAACTGGGCCTTAATCTTGTTTTGTTCTATCATCATTCATCATTCATCAAGCTCCAACCCTCAAGCTTTATTATCTATTCAATGGATTAATATTTACTTTCATTCCAGAAATTATATAAAGAAAAGCATGTTTTGATTCTCTTCCAACAAGATGGTAGTGTTCATCAATTAAAACAACCATTAAGAATTATTATTAAATATTAATGCCTATATATTTGTTGTAAAGAATGTGAGGTTCTAAGGCCAAAAGCATCATAAATATGAAAAATGACATGCACAAAGGAAAGTGTGCAACTTTTGAATAGTAATATAACATAAAACAAAATATATTGCAACACTTCCATCATTGATAATAAAACCTAACTCTCAATGTATCTAAGCTGTGCCAACAAAAAAAAAAAAAAAAAAAAAATCGAGTACATCGTGAAACATTGAATCAATAAAAAGGTCCACAACTATCTCATAATTATAAAATATATCTTACATTTCCAGATCTAGAGTAGTTTCGGATATCAGTAGATAAGCCTATAGCAGATGCGATCATGTGTACAGGTTGTATCATGTGTGGTCTCGATACTTGTATCAGTATCAAAGGATGATAGACATAGTTATTAGATTAACCTTCTGGACAGAGCAATCACGATCAGACCGGACAGCGGTAGATGATTTCTTTGTTGATTTTCTTTCTTTTCCTTTATTTATTTATTTATTTTTTATTTTAGAAATCTTCATTCTTCTCTGCGAATAGAAGGTATATACTACGTTTAGTAACAGTATCACTACATGTAAAGAAGACAATAATAAAACTATAAAAACAAATACATAATAAAAGAATAAAATAAAATCAGGTGTGGATATATATATATATAACATACAGTCTTTCTATTATCAGTTCGAACTGATAAAAGTTATATCAGTTCCTTGCATGTGGGTCACTGGATTTAAATACTTTGACTGACAAGTGCATACATCAAGTCAAAGTATTTAAATCTAGTGGCCCACATGCGGAACTGATATAACTTTTGTCAGTTCGAACTAATAATAGAATTTATGTATATATATATATGTCCATATTATTAATTTATTATGAAATCATTTATACATATATAAAAAATTCAGTACAACCAATTTGAAATGAATTCAATCAAAAAAATGAAAAAATAAATAAAAATAAAAATTCCTAATACCACCCATCTTCAATCTTAACCATCAGTAGAAAACATTTTTTTTAAAAGGGTACGGATATTGACACCCATAAATATGATAAGCACACCCATATTTATAAGTACACCTATGTTTAAAATTTAAAATTAAAACATTACTAGAAACACCCATCTTAATGCCAATAGTACCCTTATTTAAATGAATGTTTTCATTTAAATAAAATTTATTTATAAACCCTCATAAGTTATTTACACACCCAATTTTACAAATGCACAGCTCCTACACAAATCATAACTAACCTCTCGCGACACTGCTTTCGTGCTCTTGGCTTTTGTATTGTGCCACAACATACGGTTCAATATTACCTACACATCGTGATCCCCAATATAACACATATAATCTCCGCTTCACATCTCATCTTTTGTAACAATTAAAAAAAAAAAAAAAATTCCAGGAGTCGACTTGGAATTTTAGAAATCTAAGAATGAAATGGCAACAAACAACACAGTTTAATTGAAGTTCTTCAAAAGCAAATCACCGAACAACACATCGAAAAAACAGCTAATAATTTTCTTCTAATATTAATCAATCCATGAACATTTGATAGAATTAACAAGTTGTTTTGAAGTAACTCAAATTTTTTTTTAATGAAAAAAATATGAACATTAATAGAATAATAGAAACACACAGAAACTGAAACATGATAAGACCAAAAATTGAAATTTGAAAACACCCATTTGATAAATATCATTTGCATTCTCATCATTTCAATTATGAACTTGGTAAAAATCATAACAAACACATACAACCGGATAAAGCACCACAAGAATAGAAAAATTATACAAAAGAAAGAATAAAAATGGACAGAATACAAGCTGCAAGGAAAGAGAGCATCATCAACTAATTGAAAATCGATTAAAGAACAAAGCAAATCCTCAATTTTTTCTTTTGCTTCTTCGGCTTTGGAGGCTGGAGAACAGCCTTGATCATAGCATCAAATACAGCCGTAACATTCTAGATTTGCAACACAACAGTCATTAGCGTATGCCCAATTAGCCTTTTCAAGCACTACGTTGATCTTCTGTTCTTCTCTTTCTTAATAAAGTTTAGGGGTTAAAAAAAAATAGAATTAGGGTTTAATTAGGGTTTTTTTTTTTTTTTAATAAAGTGATGTAGTTGAAGATATGGGTGTAATTAATGGGTGTAAATAGTATTTTTTTTAATTAAACTAATTTGTCTTTTTTGGTAAATTCCTATTGGGATATTTTTGTAATTAATTTTTTTATTAAAATATGGGTGTACTTAACATTTTTATAGGTGTCAATATCGGCTCCCTTAAAAAAATCCAGAAAAAAAGATTAAAAGTTTTTTTTTTTTTTTTTACACTCAATAGAAAATTTTCAAAAACAACCACCCAATCCTTATTCATCATCATCACCAAAAATACAAAAATATTCTTCCTGAAAACCACTCTCAGAGTCTCTTCAACCCATTGCACCAAAGTACCAAACCCTAACCCACCACCCTAACACCAAATACAAGTTAATTACTCAAAAAAAAAAAATCAAATCAAATCATCAAAAATCCAAACACAAGTTACACAATGAAATCAGAGAAAGAGAAAAAGAGATGAAGATTTTAAAGAGAGAAAGAGAGAGTCCAGAGAGGGAGAGAGAGGGAGTGAGTAATATTACCTTTATAGCAATGCTAAATGAGAGCAAACTTGTCTTGCTCAAAAGAACAATAATTATTAGAGAACAAAGGAAATAGCTTCAAAGGAAATGTTGAAATAAAATGAAACAAAATTTCTGGAAATGTAGAGGTTGAATGGAGAAGTTAACTGGGAAATTATATATAAAAGCTTTAGTTGGTGTTTCTGCTACATTGGTCAGGCTACAAATAGCCATTGGTCTGTGAGTACGTATGTAGTATTGAAGAGTTTTTGATACGGGTGCCATGTGAGAGATCCTGTCCGTCGGATCGTAAACCTACGTGGTAGGCAGTGTCTTATGCTCTTCCATGCATGTTAAGTGCCACGTACGACCTGGGCCCAACCAATAGTGGTCAAATCATGACCCTATCAGAAAAGGCAAGTTCATGCAAAAAGCAAAGAGCGGTGCAGTGGTGCTATTGACACACCCCCTACCAATCTATTTATGCTCCACTTTTTAAATTATTTGGTATTATTTTTTTTCTTTTATCAAAATTACTAAAAGAGACATACAATTTAAGAAAAAATAAATTCTATAAAGTAAATCTAATAAAACCCCAAATTCCTTAAAAAAAAAAACGTTATTTACTTCTTCTAATCCTTTTCTTGTAACTTTTTTTTTTATCATAATTATATTCTATAAAGTAAATATAATAAAACCTCACGTTCTTAAGAAAAATAAATAAAAAATAAATAAAAACGTTCTTTACTTCTTCTTTTTTTGAACAAGTAATTATAATATATATTTTTTTTTGACAGCTGCAATAACAGCAAACCTTTTGAACAAGTAATTATAATATATATATATATATATTGACAGCTGCAATAACAGCAAACAGAACAAAGGAACATTGGAAAATAAAAGGCAAAACAACTGGACACAGCAGACCCAGAAAAATTACACCGTTCTTTCATCTTCCACAAGATTTCTGATACCATCAAAAATACTTTTAATCCTTTTCTTGAAACTTTTTTTTTTCATGACTCTTAAACCCTAAAAATACTTGTATTGGATCTTATTTAAATAATAAATCAAACACTTAGGCTGCATTAAACAAATGAGATATTGATTATTATTTAATCTCATTACTCTTTTAGAATCTGAAAGTAAATAATGATAACCAAAACAAATACTTGCTCTTTGCTTCTTATTTCGTTTTGTTTGTGGGTTGTTTCATTTTTTTTTTCTTCTATGTGTATTTTGTCTTGGGTTGCTTTATTCTTTGCTCTCTTTTTTGGGGCTGTTTACTTGTTATTTATCTTGTGATTTCCTGGCTTTTTCTATAAAGCTTGATGTTAAAAAAAAAAAATACTAAAAAAGAAATAGGAAAAAAAAAAATTGTTCATGGGAGGTGAGAGAAAGACGAGACCAAAGATAAAGAGATCCGAGATATATAGAGATGTGGAATTGGTGAGAAATGTCACATTTTTAAACTGATTTGGTGACAATGTCACTGCTTTAATAAGTTAAGTTTAAAAGGCACCTATTATGGTGAACGGACAAAAATACCCTTACTTTACACATTTTTTTCTTACTTTGAAGTTTTCTGAGATTAAAAACAGACCTCCAATGGATAATTAGTTTTGTGGCTCTACGCAAACGCATTCGGGGGTCGAGCTCCCCGCTGAGCTCGCGGTGGTCGAGCTGCCCGGTCAGCTCGTGGGGGTGTGGGGGCAACGCCCCCAAAGATTTTTTTTGGTTTTGAATCTTCCATTGAAAAGGCTCGAAATGAAGTGTTCGAGCCTTTTCATACACCAATCGTGCCTTTTCATTAGTGTATGAAAATGCTCGAACACTTAATGAAAATGCACGATTACTGTACAATCGTGCCTTTTCATACACCAATCGTGCCTTTTCATGTACAAAAAGGCACGATTACTGTACAAAAAGGCTGGAAACTTTGTTCAAAAAGGCTCGAAATATTTTTTAATTTTTTAATCGAGCCTTTTTGAAAAGTTATCGAGCCTTTTGGAAAAGTTATCGAGCCTTTTGGAAAAGTTATCGAGCCTTTTAGAAAGGTTATCGAGCCTTTTGGAAAAGTTATCGAGCCTTTTGGAAAAGTTATCGAGACTTTTCCAAAAAGGCTCGATAACCTTTCTAAAAGGCTCGATAACTTTTTCAAAAGGCTCGATAACCTTTCTAAAAGGCTCGATAACTTTTTTAAAAGGCTCGATAACAACTTCAAAAGGCACGATGAGAAAGGTTATCGAGCCTTTTGGAAAAGTTATCGAGCCTTTTAGAAAGGTTATCGAGCCTTTTGGAAAAGTTATCGAGACTTTTCCAAAAAGGCTCGATAACCTTTCTAAAAGGCTCGATAACTTTTCCAAAAGGCTCGATAACAACTTCAAAAGGCACGATGACAGTGTAAAAAGGCACGAAAATATTTCAAAAAGGCACGAAATCATTTCGAGCCTTTTCCGAACTTTTTTCGAACTTTTTTCGAGCATTTTCAAGCCTTTTTCGAGCCTTTTTCGAGCCTTTTTCGAACATTTTTAAACATTTTCGAGCCTTTTTAACTATCAATATATTATGGTGAAGAAGGTTACTGTGGGGGGCAATTTTGTCCGTTCACCATAAATGGTGCCTTTTAAACTTAAGTTAGTAAGTTGGTGCCTGTTCCCAAAAAAGAGTCTCAAATAGTGCTATTTAATTTTTTAACCCATATAGAGATATTAAAGATGGGGTTTATTAAGTTTGAAAAATAAGTAAAATGGTAGTTTTGGAAATAAATA
The DNA here is from genome assembly GCA_008009225.1 of Acer yangbiense. Lineage (NCBI taxonomy): Eukaryota > Viridiplantae > Streptophyta > Magnoliopsida > Sapindales > Sapindaceae > Acer > Acer yangbiense. The sequence goes on from CM017762.1 coordinate 11,557,664, forward strand.
AAATAAATTAATAAAAACATTTAATTTTATTTAATTAAATCAAAATTTAAACAAATTGGACATAAATAGATCAGTAGGGGTGTGCCAATAGCACCATTCAAAACAAAAAGCAAAAAGCAAAAAGCTTTTGGTGGGTCAAAGGGAGTAGGAAAATGGGACCTACAATAACATGTAGAGAATAATATCTCAATGGATGATTCTCTTTGACTTGATTGATTCCTGGCTAGTTTATAAGTAGCTTGTTTACTTCACGATTCACTAAGATTGAGATTTTTAAGTTAAATCGACTTAAAACAGAGAGAGAATCAGTTAGTTTTATCCACAATTTTTGTTTTTTTTCTTTCAAAAGAGACTTAAATTACGTTATAGACACGGAAACCCGTTTTATAAATGAGTTATGTCCTGGTTGAAGTCATGAAGATATTAATCCATTTGGTTATATTTTAATAAGATAAGATTGTTGATAAACTCATCACAACTTCATCCATAATTCTAAAATATTGTAATAGTTCAAAAACAATTGTACAGTATCGGGTCAACCATCTTAATTGCTTATTTATGTAAAAGTGCCCCAGAAAGGAATGAATTCACACCGGACGGAAATATGTATTGCACACACCTTTCCCTTGAAAAATATATATATATATATATATATTGAGTATCTCATAAGGGATCCCTTTTTTTAATTTCGGTAAGGACGACCAAGAAATCTCATTGCTTTGAATGAATTTTGATTTGAATTTTTTTGTTGATGATAAGTTCATTGAAATCTACCTATGAATAAAATTTGAAAAATTTTCAAACACCGGAACTATTGGAAAAATGGTTGAAATATAAAAAAATTCAAGAAAAATAGTTCTATCATTTGAAAAATTTTTAAATTTTATTTATATGTAGATTTCGATGAACTTATCCATTAAAAAATTCATACCAAAATTCATTCAAATCGATATTATTTTATGGTCGTCCTTACCAAAATTAAAATAAAATATCCCTCAGGAGAGACTTACTATATATGTATGTTACCACCAAAAAAAGTTCTTTCCACGCCTGCATCAAATATTTGAATGTTAATAATTTTCTTTCTATACATGTATCAAAACTAACCTTACATAGTTACTGTATATTAAATATCGACTTTATAAAAAAATTGTTTATCCGTAAAACAGTTGATAATGGATTACAAGCCCTCGTGGCCTCACCCGCAGACTGCATCGCAACCACCAAAAAACCAAAAAATTGAGGAATGTGCGAGCTCGTAGTCAAGCCTCTATCATCTGTATTTGCATTAGAATCAAACTGACATGGTAGTTTAGCGATTTGTATAACATATATATTCTCTCTTTTTTTTTTCCTTTACTTTTAACACACACCCATTGAATTGAAATTGTTTGTTTCTGTAATTTGTTTGATTAGAGTTTTAATTAGGGTTTACGAAGGGGATTGAGATCCCCTACCCATCTTTTTTTTGCTCATCTTTCAAGCATCCGCTGACATGTGGCAACCTAATAAATAAATGGTCCAGATTAGGTTTCTATTTTTTTTAATCTCTCTCCTCCAAACGACAACACATTAGACTCTACTTTCACTCTCTCTCTCCTCCAAACGGGTATCAGACTCTACTTTCTCTCATCTTCATCTGAGATTCTATCTGATTCCACTCTCTCTCTCACCTCCAAACGGTTTGAGTTTTTTTTTTTCGCTCTCCCGGCACCCGATCCCCTTCCAAACGAGCCGATCTACTCTTGCCGCCGATCGTCTTTTCTTTACTCTTCTCCTTCTCGTCTCCATCTTCTTTCTTTTGACAGAGGTTTGGGTGTTATTGGGTTGTAGGATGGTGGTGGACCGGTGGTTTCTGGATTTTGGTGGTTTGGGTGGGCTGCCGGTGAGATCGTGGGATGGTGGTGGTGGTTTCTGGGTGGTTTTGGTTGTTGAATTTGATGGTAGCTATGGTGGATGGTTTTGTTGAATCTTGATCCTTGTTAGAAAAAGTAAGAAAATAAATTAACTCAAATTTTTTTTTTTTTACTAGAATGATTTTGGTGTGGTGGGCTTTTTTAAATTGGAAGTTAGGTTTTAAAATTTTGGGCAAATGACCAACGATTATATATAAAATTAGATAATTATTCAACTAAATTTAAGATGCCTGTTAATTTACATCAGTAAAAGAAACTAAACTTGTGCCAAAAAAAAAAACTTGTTGAATCTAATGGTGGCTATGGTGGATGGTTTTGAATATGTGGTGGTTAGGTTAGGTTGTGAAGCTATTGGTGATTGGGTTGGGTGGTGTAGTTCTGGGTTATGAACTTGATAAACTGGTGAATTATAGTTTGGTTGTAAATTCTAGAATTTGGTGAATTTTCTGATGATGATTGTCAATAAACCGGTGAACTTGATTAGTTATATGAATTCTGGAACTGGTGAATTTTATGATGATGAATTTTGTGAAGATGAGAGAAAAAAAAAATGATAAACGATGGTGTGGGGACCAGATGAAGATTAATTTTTTGGTCTGAAAGAAACAAACGATGTCGTTTGGTAGATGGAGAGAGAAAAAAAATAAAGTAAACTAATCTCAGCCATTCTTTTGCATGTTTGCCACATGTCAGTGGATGTTTGAAAGATGAGCAAAAAAAAAATGGGTAGAGGATCTTGATCCGAACGGAGGAGTGTGGTTGATGGAAGTGAAAAGTTTTATTTATTTATTTATTATTTATTATTTTATTTATTTAGGTTTTGTCTAAGAGTGGTGCTGTTGGCAACCCTATAATAATCTAATAATACCTCATTTTTTAAAATTCAAAAATTATTTCATTTATTTCCAATACTATCCTTTTTATTTATCTTCCAAACTTAACTCACCCGATAACATATTATATATATATATATAGTCTTTCTATTATCAATTCATCCTGACAATAAATATATCAGGACGAAGAATGTGGGCCATATATTATGAAGAAGTTTTGACAAGTTCATACACTTTGAGTCAAAATATGTAAATCTAGTTGTCCGCATTCTTCGTCCTGATATATTTATTGTCAGGACGAACTGACAATAGAAAATCTGTATATATATATATATATTTATAGATAAACTCACCACAACTGCTCTATATATGTTCTGTAACTTTATTTTTTTTTTCATCCATTTATTTTACTCACATCCAGCACCCTTTCATTGCTTTTTTTTTTTTTTTCCTTCATTTTGTTTGTCATATTAGAGAAGATGAAAAAAATTATTTGATCATATTGTGTGTATTATAGCAAAAAAAAAAAAAAAAAAAAAAAAAAAAAAAACCTTAGTGATAATGAAATGAAAAGAAAAATAAAATAATACAAGTAATTTCAAACTTACTTTAAAATAATGATTTCTTTGAGATGCATGATGTTGTTATTAGTTTATTCAATAATGAGTGGTATGAACGAAATGAGCCAAATAAAATTTAGGTTTAAAGAGTTAAAAAAGAAAAGAAGAAAAAAAAAAACTTTTTTAAAGTAAACACATTATTTGTGGATATGAGGTTTTATTAGAGTTCAATTTGTATAAGAGTTATTATTGAATTATATGTCTATTTTAGTAATTTTGATAAAGATATATATATATATATATATATATATATAGTCTTTCTATTATCAGTTCCTTGTATGTGGGTTATTGAATTTAAAAGATACTTTGACAAGTGCATACAGTAAAGTCAAAGTATTTAAATCCAATTACCCACATACAAGGAACTGATATATTTTTTATCAGTTCGAACTGATAATAGAAAAATTGTATATATATATATATATAAGAGTGAGTCTCTCATGATGGATCATTTATTTTAATTTTGGTAAGGATCTTGATGAAAATACATTGATTTTAATGAATTTTGATTTGAATTTTTTTATGGATGATGAGTTCATTGCAATCTACCTATGAACAAAATTTGAGAATTTTTCAAATACTATGAACTATTTTTCTTGAATTTTCCTATATTTCGCCTATTTTGTTCATAGGTAGATTACAATGAACTCATCATCCACAAAAAAATTCAGATCAAAATTCATTAAAATCGATGTATTTTCATCAAGGTCCTTACCAAAATTAAAATAACCGATCTCTCATGAGAGACTAGCTCTATATATATAATATTGAAAAAAAAAATTACGGGGCATTATTAGCTTAATAGAGGGGTGCTAATAGCACCATTCTTTTTCTCATTAAATAATTATGTCCTTAGTATTTAAGTAATAAATAATTTTCATTAAAAAAGGTGGGGAGGGGGGGAAGTCGGAGAACTTCCTTTGGTGGGTCTTTAGGCCCAAAGACAACAAAATCCATTTTAACTCTGACAATCAAAACGATGTCGTTAAATGTGTTTCCTCTGAAATCCCCTCCTATCTACTACAACTTTCAACAGAGCACAGAAGCTCTGTTGTTTCTATACTTTCTTCTTCAATGTCGATTCAATCAATGCTCAATTTTCGAGTCATCACACTCTCTCACTCTCATTTCACGATGTAAGTCTTTTTTATTTTCATTTTACTCATCTCATTGTACATTATAATTTGTTTCAAATTGTTTAAATTATACAATTTAAGTACGTTTTCATGGCTTGTAACTTCTCTTTTAGTTCTTCACTGTCATTTGATTTTATTCCTACAAAACCCAAATCCATAAACCCTAGAAACCCACAAAAGTTTCAACTTTTCCCTTCATTTTCGTGCAAAAACCAAGTCCCAAATCATGAAAACGAAAAGAAGAATCCCAAAACCCAAAAAACCCATTTGAGTCTTTTAACGGTACCTATAACTCTGACTATAATCTCCACTTCACTTGCAACAAATCCTTCTTTCGCTGCAACAAAAGTTGCCTCAGAGAAAAAGAAAAAAACGCAGAAAAAACCCCAAGAAGCTTGGACACCAGAACAGATAAAAAAGTGGTCAAAGGATTTGCCTGTGGTGTCTAGTAGGATTGCATACACTGAGATATTGAGTTTGAAAAATGAGGGTAGGCTTAAACATGTGATTAAATCACCTAGTGCTAGTTTAAGACAGAAAGCGGAACCGGTTTTGGTAGTTTTGGAGGATTCTAGAGTGTTGAGAACTGTTTTACCATCATTGGATAGTAACAAGAGGTTTTGGGATTCTTGGGATGAGTTGAAGGTTGATTCTTTGTGTGTTAATTCATATACACCTCCGGTTAAGAAGCTGGAAGTGCCAGCACCGTATTTAGGGTTTTTGTGGAAATTTCCTGAATCGATGTTGTTGTTTTTTAAGCCTAAGAAAGAGTCGAAAAGGGCTTTGGAGATTAGGAAGTTGAGAGAGGAGTTTAAGATGCAACGCAAGGAGGAATCAGAGAGGTTGCGGAAAGAGAGGGAAATGATTGAGAAGACCATAAGGATACAAAAGAAAGAGGAGGAGAGGAGAAGGAAGAGGGAGATAAGGAAGAAAAAAACCCAGGAGTCATTGGCTGATGCAAGGGAGAATTCTCAGTATATGGCAGATCTGTGGGATAACTTGGCACAAGATTCAAATGTGGCAACTGCACTGGGGATAGTGTTTTTTGTGATATTTTATCGGACTGTTGTGTTAAATTATAAGAAGCAAAAGAAAGATTATGAGGATAGATTGAAGATCGAGAAGGCAGAGGCGGAGGAGAGAAAGAAGATGAGGGAGTTGGAGAGGGAGATTGAGGGGATTGCAGATGATGATGATGAAGAAGTTAATGAGAGTGAACAAGGGAAAGGTGAGCAGAATGAGTATTTAAAGATGGCTAAGCAGTTCATGAAGTCAGGTGCACGCGTGCGACGTGCACATGGTAAGAGGCTGCCACAGTATTTAGAGCGGGGTGTCGATGTGAAATTCACAGATGTTGCTGGACTTGGGAAGATTAGACTCGAGCTTGAGGAAATTGTGAAGTTTTTCACTCACGGGGAAATGTACCGAAGAAGAGGGGTTAAAATACCAGGTCAGGTTTTCTGAAACCCTGATAATTTATGTTGATTTTTTTTTATTTTTTTTTCTCTGTTGTTTGAGTTTCTGCTCTGAAATTATTACTAATAAGCCTTTTAAAGGAATAGGGGTGCGGGTGCCTCACCAGTCATTTTATATTTGATTGATTGGTGACAGGTCCTGAATAGGAGAGCTGTTTTAATTTACAATTGATTAATCTTAATTTGAAGCTTTTGGATCAGATGATTCAGTTTGCTTTTTCTTGTTTGTAGCGAGATCATCAGGACATGGTAGTAATTATCTAACTAAATTTGAGAGGAGACTTGTTGGAGCAAATATTTTCTTAGTCCAATATCAGGCCTCTAGCAAGGATTTTGTATTACTGTTGCTTATTGATGCTTGAAGATTGTTAGTGAATAGGCATGCACAAACAAATGCTAGTACTTCATAGTGTCTACAAATCCATTTAAAGTTCAGCTAATAATTCCATAGTAATTGATATTTGTTTGATTTTGGGATCAATGATGTGCAATTGTGCATGTTTTCTGATGTGGGGAAGGGGTGCTGGCTGGTGGGACTTGGGAGGGGTTGTGGGAAATAAGGTTGATTGTTGTCATAGTTTCTTTCATGCCCCAAACCGTGCTTGTTTGCGCTGCTAGTGTCCATATAACCTCTTTTCACCTAATCTTGTATGCTCGTCAAAACTCTATTAGTAGACAAATAGACAATAAGTATATGAGGATCTTATTAACTGATAGAGCCAGTTGTAGTTTACCGATTAAGTTTTGCTGGCTCAAATGCTTTCTTCCCCTGCTATTCTTAATCAGGTGGCATACTTCTTTGTGGCCCTCCTGGTGTAGGGAAGACATTACTAGCAAAAGCTGTGGCTGGTGAAGCAGGTGTGAATTTCTTCTCTATTTCTGCCTCTCAGTTTGTGGAAATATATGTCGGGGTCGGTGCTTCTCGTGTTCGATCACTTTACCAGGAGGCCAAGGAAAATGTAAGTAATGTCTTTTAGCTGCTTTTTCAACACCGCATCATTCTCAGACATTGTTATAAAGTGTTGTAATCTGATGTTGATCTTCACAGGCTCCATCTGTTGTTTTTATTGATGAGTTGGATGCTGTTGGAAGGGAGCGTGGTTTAATTAAGGGTTCTGGTGGGCAAGAACGTGATGCCACTCTTAATCAGGTAAGTCGGAACAATGTTTTGTTTCTGGTATTTAAAACTGTCTCTGCTGATTTTGGCATATAAGCCTCTATGTGGAAATTGATATTCATTGTTGTTAATGTACTATAGCTTCTTGTCTCCTTGGATGGATTTGAAGGAAGAGGGAATGTGATAACTATTGCCTCCACAAATAGACCAGATATTCTAGATCCAGCCCTTGTGAGACCTGGACGGTTTGACCGTAAGATTTACATCCCTAAGCCTGGCCTTATAGGTCGTATGGAAATTTTACAGGTAATGATTCATTTTATTTTGTAAAATATGCAGATGTTTGGTATCAATTATGACATTGCATATCCTCTTTTTAGTTCTTATAATTTTGACTACCATTTCTTGGTCATAGGTCCATGCTCGTAAGAAGCCAATGGCTGAGGATGTGGACTATCTGGCCGTAGCTGGTATGACTGATGGAATGGTTGGAGCAGAGCTAGCCAATATAATCGAAGTTGCTGCTATCAATATGATGCGCGACGGGAGGATGGAGGTAGTAGCTACTCTGAAAACTGCTGTTTGTTCGTAATCCAGTTTGACTTTATTTTTGAGATAACATTAGAATACATGCCAGTTCCAATGTGGATAATTTTGTTGGTTCTAATAAGTTTATTCAATTCATTATGGAAATGCTTAGCTGCAGTTTTGATAATTGCATTACTGAGTACATTTTCATTCTTGTAGATTACAACCGATGACTTATTACAAGCTGCACAAATAGAAGAGCGAGGAATGCTAGATAGAAAGGAGAGGAGCCCTGAGACATGGAGACAAGTAGCTATCAATGAAGCAGCAACGGCTGTTGTAGCTGTGAACTTTCCCGACCTAAAAAATATTGAGTTTGTATGATCCTCACACTTTATCTTCTTACATGTTTTTTTCGATATACTGTCTTATGCATGACCAGTTACAGAAACATAGTTGGTACAAGTTTACCCCATAAACTCTTAAGCTAGTAAATTTTAGATGCATCTTAACATCTTTAATTCCACATCATCATTTGATGAACATATCTAACTTCTCTAGTTGGCTGCTTTTATAGCTATGGAAAGACGATAGTTAGTTGTTCTACAATTTTTTGCTGTCATGTCAGTACTTACAGATGTTGAAAATACAAAAAAGTTTTCATATTACAGAAATTTAACTAAGAGAAGTTTTCCTGCCATTTCTGTCATATGTATATTCTTGATCTTCCAACCCTCTGGGTTGTGGGTATTTCCCCTTTGGCAAATACTGATGAAAATTAGTAGATCCAGAATGAGCAATAATCAACAATATGAGGCACATTATTCAACCTATTGGTGCCTTGACATTAAAAGAGCCAAGTCAGTTCTACCATCTGCACCAGTAGTTTCTAAGGATACAACAAGCACAAAGACTTGCACCTCACAGAGACTTGCACTATTGTGTTGTGTAGTGAGGCACGTTACTCGTGCTGTCTCAAGGCATTTTTGCTTGTTGTATCCTTAGCAAAGTGACTGGTGCAGATGTAAAGAAGCACTATTGCAGATCCTGGGCTAAGTTTTTGGTATTTCATTGATTCATTCAAGTTAGTTTCGCTGGTTTTATCACAAAGTAGTAGGAAAACATTCATTATCAGCAAGTAGCTCTCATTGGTCTTCAAAGCAAATAAAGGAGGAACCTGATAGTTCATATGGGATGAACTTCAGGGAAGTTTCTGTTTTATGAAGTTGAATTTACCATAGTTTGTGATAAAAAAAAATCCATTCTAAACATACAGTAGGGGTTCTAGGAGTAACTTTAGCACCTTGCCACCTCTGTGGATTATTGCTCTCATCTCTCTGGAAATAATATATTTACCTGATTTAATTGTTACGTCCAAGATGTGCGTTCTTGTTTCTTGTTCTCTTGTACATAAAATAGTAATGGTCTATTGCTTTGGAGCAGGTCACTATCGCTCCTAGAGCTGGTAGGGAGTTGGGTTATGTTCGGATGAAAATGAACCATTTGAAGTTCAAGGAAGGATTGCTGAGGTATGTCTTGATTAAACCATTTGTTTCTTTGCATTTTTTGAAATTGTTATTAACACTATCAAGAAAGCCAAAAATAGTGCACAATATTTTCTAGTTGTCAGTACAATGGTGAACCCAGAAAGGATCTGCATTATCAAATTATTCCTTGCTTTTAACAATGTCTATTTCCTGGCATCACGCAGTCGGCAATCCTTGCTCGATCATATTACTGTTCAACTAGCACCACGTGCAGCTGATGAGCTTTGGTATGGTGAGGGTCAGGTAAGAAAAAAATATTTCTTCTTTGTTTATTGCATGGGGCATGTACCAATTGGCCGTTAGGCAATGGATATCCTTCCTTTCATTCTCCGCGTTGCTTCGATTGTAATCTTTATCAGTTTTATGAGGTCATGGGAGGACTTCTATATCATCTATAGGAACTAGGTGTTTGTAGATGCTATTGCTGTATCATCTTTAATTCTGTATCATTTGTCGAAGCTGACTCAAAATCCCTGCATGCATCTAATTATTCCAGTTGAGTACAATATGGGCCGAAACAGCAGACAATGCTAGGTCAGCAGCTCGGACCTTTGTTCTTGGTGGCCTTTCTGAGAAGCATCATGGCTTATCGAACTTCTGGGTTCCAGATAGAATTAATGTAATAGATACATTCTTCTTTTACATATCATCTTTTATTTACCTAGAAAGTTATTGATTACAACTGCAATTCTTGATACACCCCATGATGTAAATTTTTAATTTCCAGGAAATTGATTCCGAGGCATTGCGGATTGTGAACCAGAGTTATGAGCGTGCAAAAGAGGTACTTTATAAATTATATAAGTACTTTGTTGTCACTGTCAACCATTCGTATCTGTACAAATCGTTCTTTTTTGTCATATCAGATTCTTCAGCGTAATCAAAATCTCATGGATGCGGTGGTCAATGAGCTCGTTGAGAAGAAAAGCTTAACAAAACAAGAATTCTTTCATCTGGTTGAGTTGCATGGCAACCTTCAACCCATGCCACCTAGTATACTCGACATCAGAGCAGCCAAGCGCGCAGAGTATCAAGAAATGATGCCAACAGCTATAGGGAACAACCCATGATCGGAATTCCTAGAGGAAGTCATTTGGCGGTTGCTAAATTTTGATCTAACAACACCAACGTATGTTCCAAGCTCATCGGCTGTTTGAAGGACAGTTGCTACCTGCACGGAATAGCTAAATTATCTGTGTGCCGGTGGCTGAGAGAGCCTCTCTAGAGATAATAGATGTATATACGGTCGTAAAGTGATCAAATGTTGAAGCTTATTTGATTGTAAACAATACAACAGTCATGGTTGGCTGAAGCCATGGTTACATTCCAGGAGCAATTTCAACCAACCCATCATTCAATGTCATTTCTGTGCCATCTCTCCTGTTACATTTTATTGGCTTGATTAAAATTCTATGTACTATAACCATTTTTTTTACTGGAAAAAATAAAATATCTCGTTTACCTTTAATTATTTTTGTTTTCTTTAATCAATTTTAAGTACTCACTCAGTCAAATAAAGTGAATCAGAGAATTATATTATGATAATCCGTTAATTCACCAAAAAAAAAAAAAAAACCCCACTTTCTCCACATTTTATTCCATTCAAAATGTTTGACTAATTCTTCAGCATTTTAACAGCAACCAGCCAACTACTTTACACACGTTCATGTTATAACTGTCAATATATAACTACCAATAACCGCTACAGGCCCTCCTCATCTTTTAAACTCAACTGTTCACTCTTCTTCAATCACACATTACACTGCAGAAAATCTCTCCTCAATCAACTCTAGCAGGAAAGGAAAAGAAAAATGAAGCAGAGAAACATGGTGTCTCTTTTGAGTCTCTTGTGCAGTACTTTTCTGCTGTTCTCTGCAGCCTCCATGCATGGTGTTGAAGCAATGAAGGAGTTTAAAGTTGGTGATGATTTCGGCTGGCAGGAGCCTGGGAGCAATAACACTTCTGTTTACAGTCAGTGGGCTGGAAAGAACAGATTCCATGTTGGTGATTCTCTATGTGAGTTCATTTATGTGTTTTACATCAATTCTTTCTGATCTCTTTCAATTTTCACTGGAAATTTTGATCAATCTAGTAGTCAATTTGTTGTGGTTTATGTTTGTGAAATTGTTTATGTTGTTGATACTCTTTTTAACATTTTCATGTGTGATTGTGTGTGTGTGCAGCATTTGAGTACAAGAATGATTCAGTACTTCTAGTGGAGAAATGGGGATACTACCACTGCAACACAAGCAATGCCATCATAGCCTTCAACAATGGCAAGAGTTCGATGAAACTTGATAGGCCAGGTCCTTTCTACTTCATCAGTGGCACCTTCGATCACTGCAGAAATGGCCAGAGATTGCTTGTTGAAGTGATGGGTCTGCACCAGAGTCCTCACTCTCCACCCTCCACCATTGCAGCTCCTCCTGAGACCTTGTTGGGTCCTGGACCTCTTCCAAGTTCATCAGCAGCACAATCACTTTTCTCTGATGTCACATTTTACTCTGTCTTTGTGGCTCATATTTTTATGTTATTTGGTATTTGTTGTTGTTATTAGATTCCAGCTTTTTTGGAATCTTTTGTTTCTGAGAAACTTATTATGTTATTTTTTTTTTTAAAAGATATTATGTTATTCATTTTGGAGATTGTTGTTGCTTTGTTGGTTTAATATATATTATTGGAGTCTGTATGTTTTGATTTGTTATTTGATTTTTAATTCTTGATAAACTTTGTGTAATTTTTTATAAAATTTTCTTTGGATCCCAATTTACTATGGCGGAGCTTCAATATTTTTTATTGGTTTCTAAATTAATTATAGAGACAAATAATGAGTCTAATCTATGTTGAAATGATAGAATTCAAACTAATCGAAAATGATAATATTTAATTAGGATTCCACTTCAGAATTTTATGACGAAAAGTTGAATATTTATAGAAAATTTTGATCTATTAAATTATAAAAATGTTTATAACTTTTCAAAAAAAAAAAATTGTTATAATAAAATCAAATTTTTTTTTTTTTTTTTTTAAACGGGGCAAAAAACTATCCAAAAAATTTATTGAATATTAATGCAACCATGACATATGTAATTAATTTAATTCAATCTTAGATTTTACCAAACAAATAACTAATTTCTTCTAGGCCAATTTAATCCATTCCCAATCACAACGAAGTTGTTCAAATTTGTTGATAAATCAATAATATTGATACAGCTAGTTACAAAAGAAAACAAAAATTATACTGGCAATCCACTGATTTTATATCTTGAACATCAATAATCAATACATTACAAGAAATTGGATGGTTCAAAAAAAGAGTTTAAATGGCAAACACCTAACATCTTTGATTAAGCCGTCAAAGAATAATCCGTGAATTCTTCTCAAAATTTCAAGAACATTCCGCAGCTCCCCTTTACTCTCAATCTCATCGGTCTTCATCTCCGCTTGCGATTTACAATTCTGATGATGATCGGCAAAGTAGTTATATTTTTGAACCGTGATCAAATTGTTTAAATGATCGCTCCATACACTTTTTGTGTCATCAACGATAATAGTCCCACACTCTTGTCCAAAAACCAAATCCAGGTTCTTTTTTGATTTTTCCTTGAAATCTTCACGTGCAATAAACCGAGAGTCGAAGAAGTTACCTTCTGGGTCAAGAAACTGAGCAACCTTCTTCACGTAGTATCTGCTCCCCATTGAACAAACATAAATTTCGAACATGGTACTTGCTTCTTTTAAGAATGTCCGGACAAAAGGTCTCAACTTCACCAAGTAAGCATCATCAAGAACGAACAAGCTCCCATCTGATGTATTCGAATCCGTCTGTTTCTTCAAATACAACTCGTCTGGTGTCAGCTTCTTGAATGCTTTACTGTGAAGAAGTGTGTGGTCCAAGTCAAGAACCAAGTGAAGCTTCTTCTGGGCAAAAAGCTTGTTGGAGTTGGCAACTTTCAAACGAGAAATCTCATCGAGGGTCAGCCTTAAACCATCGAAAATATAATCAAAACAGATGCCGTAATCGGAAGCCATTGGTCGATCACAGTGCAGGCAGACTCCATTGATGACAGTGGAATGTTTACAATTGAATCCAAGAGATATCGACTCATCAAATATCTTCAAACGTATACGCGGGGCCTTGGAACATGAATCCAACCCCAATGAGCGATGGAGGGTTGATGTGGGAGTGATTTTGCTTCGAACGTGGTGGTGGGTTGACGTGGGTGGACGAACAGAGACGGCAACCATTTTTTTTTTGGATTTTTTGTGTTTAAGTTTAATTAGTGTAAAACTGATATTTATAGCTGTAATATTTCCTAAAGTGAGTCGGTTTCCTTGTAAATTCAGTTTTAGTTTTTATTTCCTAATTTGGTTTCCTTTCTACATAGGATTGCATTTAAAAAATAATAATTTTAAATTATTTATTTGATTTTAAATAACTTATTTAAACTAATTTAAATTTATTAGTTCAACTTAGGAAACTTTAAACCTATCGATTTAGAGGCTACTTTTGTCAAATAATTATTTCGTGGGGATAAAGAATCTGGGACAATTTTTTTCAAATAGCCTGAATCACTAAGGGGGGTGTATTCAATTAGGATTTTTGAGGACATTTAAAGACATTATAAATCCTGGTGTATTCAATTTGGACATTTAAAGACTTTAAAATAGTCCATATGAATCCAGTGGTATTCAATTAGGATTTATATGGACTTTTAAAGAATCCTTTCAAATCCAGGTGTATTAAATTAGGACTTTAAAAATGTCTATAAGAATCAAGGTGTATTCAATTAGGACTGGATTTTAAAGGATTTTCTTTAGTCATGGATTTTGATGGATTTTGGTGGACTTGATGGTAAGAGATATAAATATCAAATGTCATAACATGTCCAGCCTTCTCCCCAAAGATTTTGGTGGATTTTGCTTTCCCTCTCTCTCTCAAAACAGAAACGAAAAGCACTTATATGTAAAAATTAAAAAAATCGATGCATGTGAGAATAATAAGCTTCCATCCCTAGCATGTTCTGTGAATTAAAAAGGAAAAAAAAAACTGCACATAATTATATATATGAGAATATGTTGCAGTCACATAATTATATATAACAAGTACAAAACTCACTACGTGCCAAAACTGCACAAAACAACACCAAATTAATCTGTAGAGCCTTCAATCAAACACCAAAATGCTCATTCTTTATTAGTTTTTTTTTTTTTTTTGAAAAACTCTTTATTAGCATTTTATTTTAAAGAAAAATAATTCATCTACACTTCATGCAAGCAGTGCCTTTACGCAGATAAGCCTTAGCCAATTTTGGGTTCAATTTAATCGCTTTGTTTGCATCAGCAATAACCTCAGACTATATATATACTCAAATATAGATTGACTGGTGTATCAAATTTTGCTCATTCCAACTTCAAAGATTTTTTTGATAATTAGCTATAATTAGCTTACTATTGATAAGTCAGAGATAACAAATTCATAAAAGCCTTAGCCAATTTTGGATTCAATTCAATCTCTTTGTTTGCATCAGCAACAACCTCATAATATATATATACGCAAATATAGATTGACTGGTGTATCAAATTTTGCTTATTCCAACTTCAAAGGTTTTTTTGATAATTAGCTATAATTAGCTTACTATTGATAAGTTAGAGATAACAAATCCATGAAAATCCTTGGATGTCTAAACAAATCCATAAAAGTCTGAGATAGATGTCTAAACAAATCCATAAAAGTCTGAGATGGATGTCTAAACAAATCAATGAAAGTCCATGTGGATTTATAAAAGTCTGTAGAAATCCATGAAAATCTGTAACTTAAAAAATGTCTTAAAATGTCTTCAAGAATCCTAATTAATCCTAATTGAATACACCCCCCTAAATAGAAAACTTTATCCCCACGAAATAATTGAAGCCAATCCCAAGTCTATATCTTGTTCAATCAACTCAAATTGATCGAGCCCAACATGGGAAGGACAATCAACAAAGGCTTGTGTCAGGCCAACTACATTGTAAATTCAGAAAATGGGCCGGGCCTACCATCATTCCTAGAAGAAAAAGCTTCTTTACTTATGAATTGAGCTATTACAATTAATTCGGAATTTGTGAGAGAGGGACATGACTAATCTCGATGGTGTACTCATGAGGGGCATATTACTAATCAAACCTCATCTCATCACGTAGTTGATAGAAGAGGGTGAGAAGTGCGTAAAATGCTGATGCAACGATGGCTGCTGCATGGTGATTTGGTGTGATTGAAACATTCATCATGCCATAGTATGTGAAGTAGAGAAAGGAGAAAAATGTGATGAAGAAGAACTTTGATAGTGCCCATTCAAACTCACAATTGCATACACTATGAGAGAGTAATATGTGGTTTGAACAAATATGTACTGTACTTCAACAATCACTTGCCACAGACTATTGTTAAAACTTCATCAATCAGACCAAAAATGAAACATGTTAAGAGTTTTGGTTTTGTGCCATTTCTAGATTATTAGTAAAACAATTATGTTGGTCATGAAGTCTTTTCTCCTTACCTGTGCTAAGGCATACGGTAAAAGCTGAGTACATTCCAGCAGCTCTTTCATGACAAAAGATTGTTCTTTCGACTGCTATAACTGGCTGGCTGTACAGTCGAGCAATTGTTGATTCCTACGAATAGGATAGAAACATACATGGCTCCAATTATCATGCTTAGATCAATTGAGTTCTCCCTGAATACAAAAATCGAATAAAGTTTGTATAGTGCTATAAGTTAAAGTTGGAAAATCATGAAAGAGAGTAGGCATGTACACTGACTGACCTTTTAGTGCCAACCTGCCAGAAGATTGTGCCAAGAACAAGAGCAGCTACGAAGGTGAAGCAGAACCGAACCAGGTTGTAAGTCCACCATTGCTTCCATAGGCAGGACTTGAAATCCTACACTAGAGCCTTAGTTTACCTGTGCACAAACGCCACATATGTTATCTATCAATGGCTATAAATTTAACAAGATGGTTCTGGTTTTATAGTTTATTATTATTACTGCACTTGATACAAGGATGATGATTTTTTATGCTCAGCAAAATCAATTCCAAGTCGAACTTCAGCGGCTTCCAAGCTTGCTTCTAGCATCCATGCTGCTGGATTTTGTTTTTCTCTAATTTTAGGAACTCCCGGAATATACGTCGTTAATTGATGCGGCTTCAAACAATATCCACCTCAACCTAAAATTTATTCATAGGAAATCAAATCAACAAGAACCTCAGAATTAAAAAAATAAAAATAAAGAATTTCTTATTGTAGAAACATAATAGAGAATACATTTTGCTGCATTTTGAGCATCATCTGTTCTCAATATCTTTCGGTCTGTGTTGAATTTTGTTTTTCTCAACTAGCTCCATCCATAAAACCTGCAAAGCATATCCAACAAGTGAATTCCGTTTGAGACCAAATTCTAACACCAAATCAAGTGAAAACAAGAGGTTCATCATCTTTTCATTGTAGCTTACTTCTATTAATTGGAAGTCTTAAGAAATCTGAATATATAATAAAAGAATTCTCACAAATATTCCTTGCTTTTTGGGGAACCAATAAATTCTGATATCACCGTCAATGTAAGCACCAGTTTTTCCTCCGGCCAGAACATCCATTCGTGTAGTCTTTCCAGCACTACTGACTCCACCCATTTGTGCAGATAGGACTCGAGGCCTAAATGCTCCGGTCACTCCCCCAAGCAATTGTAAACACTAGAGCTTTGATTTCCCGTAAAAGATGATAACATTAGCTATTCATGTAGTGTAGATTGTGATACTAACAATAGTGTGAAGACAAATAAATTCTCACCAAAGTAATTTACATTGTCAAAACACATTATGGATAGTATATCATAGACTTAAAAACAGAGAGGTTATATAAATAATCAAATTCAAACCCAACATTCAACAAGCATGAGTTGACAATTTGGGGTATAAATAATCAAATTCAAACATAAGATTCAACAAGCAAGAGTTGAGAAAGAATTGTAAATAAATATCACCGGTTGTAAACAAGAGCAGTCCATGTGTTTTCATGGGTTGACATCGAATTTTTCTACAATAAAGATTTAGCTAGGCACACCTAAGCTGCTACAAAGCCATTTCAATCGCTTTGAGAATTCATTACATACTACTTCATTCGTCCAGTATCTTGGAGAAAGCATCTTCAGCAGCAGCATTGGACTGACACTTTCATTATTTCCATTTCCCCTGAAATAATCATTAGGAGCTTAATAATTAACTTTGAGGGAAAGTAAACTTTATCGTACTGATTTAAGTATTAGTTGCACCTGTTAAACTCATTCTTTTGCTTTCTGCATTCTTCTTTGGTCCTCTTCTGATACTGGTTTCAATGCTCATTTGCTTCCTCTTCTGATATGATTGGTTGTGGATTTCCAAGAGATATACAAACACAAGAAATTAATAAAAATCTAAGCAGGATACTGTAATAACCTTTAAGAGGCTGGAATAGAAATTAATCAGAACAGGTATAGTATGTCATAAACCGTAATAATATATAAGAAACCGAATTCAAACCCAACATTCAACAAGCAAGAGTTGACAATGAGTTGTTAAAAAAGAGCAGTCCATGTGTTTTTATTTAAGACTCTTATGTAAGAGCCATTTTCATTACCTGATTCACAGTAATGGCAACTGAGAGTAGCTACTCAGAAGGTGAAATTATAACAATAGGAAAGAAGAAAGATATTACCAGGCTGCATAATCTCTATTTTGTCATCCCCAAACGTGCATTTGACAGCCGTTTAATTTTATTGAAGCAAAATGATTCACCGGTATATTAATAAAAGAGAAGAAAAGAAGAAAGAGATTACCAGCCTGCATAATCACCGTCTCTATTTTATTTATTTTCTTTAAGAGATATAACCTCTTGAGATGAGTTAACACTACCATCCAAAGTACGATATATGAGGGTGAAGATGGTGATGATGATGAAGTGTCTATTTTAAATAAATTACCAATAATATTTACTAATGAAACGAAAAGAAAAGAAGAAAGACATTACCAGCATTGATAATCAGGGGCAGTTTTCGATTGTGATGGACTCTTCATTGCACGTCTCTATTTTCTTCGAGATTTTAAACCAGTTCCCCCCCGATCTCTCCACCTTGTAAACTTGTTCTAAAACTTCGCAATCATCAATGAACAGTTCCTCGAGTGTTGTAGCATGAAGAAGGTGGTCTGGCAGTGACTTCAATTTTGGGCATTTCCATATTTGTAGCTCAGAAAGAGATGACATGATTGTAATATCTCCTGCTGTAATCTTATATTCCCATTCTTCCCAATTCTCCATCCGCGAAATTTCCAAAGTCTTCAATTTGGGGAAGGCAGTAAGTGAAGACGATGATGATGAAGAAGTGTGTATATTTTCCACGCCCATAAATTCATTACCCACTCTTTTCACACTCTCCATACCAGCTATTCTGAGACATTCAAGCCGTGGCAATTTTCCCAAAGCAGGCAAATACTCACAATTTCTGCACATAAAGAGATCTAACCTCTTGAGATGAGTTAAGGATACCATCCAATGAGGGGACAAACTGATGCTTCTACAGCCATGTATCCCTAAGATCTCTAAATTCGGAGGTGGTTGTAAGGCTTCAAGAACTGTTGAATCTTTCTTACATTCTTCAACCGATGATATACCACTCCGTCTATCGAAAATCAATCGCAAATCAATCAGATTCTTCTTATTCATGAGTTGTGCATTCTTAGCTTCAGTTTCGTCTACAACTTCTCTCAGCTCTTCTAACCAAAGATCATCTCGAAGCTTGTTCAAGTTTTTAAGACATCCAAGACCCATGCCATTTGGATCACCTCCAACAACAACTCTATCCAATGTTCGAAGACAAACCAGTTTCCCGATTCCTCTTGGCATGTATCTGAGTTGTGCTGTCTCCCAATTTATTAAATGCCTCAAATTGATTAGTTTTCCCATCCCTTGAGGTAGTTTTTCAAGATACCCACACCTACTAATATTCAAGGTTTGCAAATTATACAAACAACACAATGTCTCAGGTAATTCTTTGATATCTAGCCTTGACATGTTAAGGTATCTCAAATGTATCATTTTTCCTATCTCACTTGGTATCTTACTATCCCATCTTCCACGTAACTTCAATGACCTTAAACATGTCAACTGTGAAAAACAACTCATTGATAGAGGTTCATATCCACCCTCAATTAAGAGGAGGCTACGTAGCTTTTCAACACTACAAATGTTGACTTTACCGAAGAACTTCAATGTCAACATTGAATGACGAGCCTTCTCACAAGAAACATCTAGGCCTGCTTCTTCACTGTCGTAAATTTCCTTAGAAAAGCATTCATTCTTAACAAGAAATTGGGCAAAATCATGCACTATGTCATGCATCTTGCACGCAAAGATATCACCATCATTATCTTTTTGAAACTCTTGGAAGAAAGAATGCATTGCTAAAGTGTCAAAATACTCCCCACCAATTATCTCTATCTCTTCATCATGTTCTAAATCAAGATAACCTTGGGCCATCCATAATTTAATCAATTCATCTTTTTTTCATCACATAATCTTTTGGAAAGATGGCACAATATGAAAAACATTGTTTTACCATAGAAGGTAAGTCATTATAACTCAACAATAGTGGAGGAAAAAGGCCTTTTTCTAACTCTTTCAATTTCCATATCTCATTGTCTAATATTCTTTGCCATTGATCTCTAGTTTTTTTAAAGCGTAACAAGCTCCCAATAGTCTTTATGGCAAGAGGCAAGCCTTTGCACTTTCCAACAATTTCTCTACCAATATTTTCTAATTTTTCACACTCTTCATGAGACCTATTACAAAATGCTAATCGTTTAAAGAGTGACCAACTTTCATCTAAAGACAAAACTCTAATACTGATAACATCATTTGATTTCATCATGCGTGCAACTGTCTCCTTACGCGTGGTAACTAAAATTTTACTTTCACCATGAAGACCATCATTAAGAGAGTTGTACAATGGTCCCCATTTATCATCATTTTCTGTCCACACGTCATCTAAAATAAGAAGAAATTTCTTATTCACTATAGTTTCATGTATACATTCCAAAAGAGATTGGAATTCAACTAAATCAATGGCTTTATGTGTAAGACCTTCAATGATTGCTCTAGCAATCCTAATCTCATCAAATGGATCTGAGACACAAACCCATAATCTGTGATCGAATTTACTTTTAATCTTTCTATCATTGTAAGCAAATTGTGCGAGAGTGGTTTTCCCAATTCCTCCCATCCCTACAATTGAGATGACAGGGAGGCTTGTTCTTTCATTCTTACTCTCACTCAACAATTTGTTTACAAGAAAGTTTTTCTCCTCATCTCGACCACGTATCTCAGAAACCTCAACAAAAGAAGTCGTTTTCAATCTTTGAGGTTCTTCGATACTCCTAATGGTATTAAGATTATACTTATCTTTCTCTATAGCAATGGAATCAAGATTTTCATTTATTTGTTTTATCTTAACACCAATATCATGTCGTATAGCAACTTGTCTAAAACAAATGCAAGGGGAGGAAAACATGAAACATACCTTTTTCTTAGGAATTTGAGCATTTTCAACCCCCTCAATTTGTAATTTCAGAATTGCAGTGTTCCATTCATCCAAGACGTCATCCATGTCATAAGATGCATCTTTGAGCTTGTCTAGCCAAACTCCCACAGTTGTCTCCTTCACTTGTCTTTGCTCTGCATCAACCAGCACTGCTTGAATGGCTTCAAAGTTGCTGGTGAGCTTTCTTATTTCTTTTCTGACACCCGTAACCAGCCTCACCTCTTGCACTACTTCCCTACCAATGATCGAAGTCAATTGTTCCAGAACAGTAGAAACAATTGCCTCAGCAGCCATAGTTTGAGATGGAAATTGAATGACAAAAGAAGAAAAATATTTTGAGCTATTAGTTGTGTTTGAGATGTGGAACTATTAATGCTGCCATTCTTTCAATATTTATAGTGCAAGCAAAATGGAATATTTCATGTGAAAGCTTGCTTTGATTCTGGTTACAAACATATCGCTTTCTCCAACTCCAAGTTATTCCCAATTCTTTCCTTGATGATATATAATGACGTTTGTTTTAACGCAAGTATTTGAGTCTGCTTTTATCAATTTGATTGCCAATGAAGTTAGAATCATTAATATGCCTACCTACAATTTCAAATTATCATTAATTTATCTTAATTAGTCAAAATGCAAGCCACAAAAGTTGAGGTGGTTCAAATGGTTAGCCACAAAAATTGTTAGTTTTAAAAGCACTTAACCGTATACTTCCCTCAAATTCAGCTTCTGAGAATCTTCTTTTCTTTGTTCCATTCACTTGTTTTCCACTCTTGCATCAGATTCTTGGTTTGAAGGAAGCAATATCTCAAAACCAGCATCAAAGCAAGGTTTTTCACTTTGCTTGTTAGGCTAAATATTCTAATAAGCAAGTTGTTATGTGAAGGACAAGACCTCCCAACTATCATTTCTTTTTTTTTTGGTTTACACTTGTGGGGATCCACCATACGGGCAATCAGCCCAGAACACCCCGACTATCCGGACTTGGGAAAAATGAGCTCCGTTCACAAGGGGAGTTGAACCCACGACCTGCTTATGAGAGCGCCGAACCACTCACACCAACACATGATTGGTTCTGTAGGGATGGGAGGAATATTTGGGAAAACAATGGTTTTCCTTTGATTTCATGCCACATTCTTGTCTGTTACCAGCAATCTTCTCATGTAGGGATTGTATGAAATGAAAAAATTTCCACTTCCAAAGGATCTTTAATGAAATTGTTTGTTGCATAGTTTACTTTGGCAATCATCTCTTTCTCCTATGGTTCCATGTTTTTTCTCCTTATCTTTCCTCGAAATGAAATACAGACATTTTTGTTTTCACAAATTGCTAGCTGAGAGTTTGCTCTTTACTCACTTGGATGGGAAACATGGCTTGAAAAATGTTGTTAAACTAAAGCTTGAGTTTGTTGATTCTAGGGTAGTGTCTAGAAGCCTACTATTAGACATACAACTGTTGGACTTCTCTGTTGTTTAAGGTTGCAACTATGGTTTCGTTGTGGATATGCAAACCCCATGGCATGCACTTTCATTATTACTTTAGAATTTATCCTGTTTCACTGTAGCTTCCTCCTCGTGGCAGTGCTAGAGTGTCGGGCAATTTGGAAATGACCTTTATGTGAATATGCAGCAGACTCTGCCTGGAGTTGGTGAATTAGATCATTTGTTTGTGCATGAACTTTGATCTGGTTTTTAACCCATCATTTGTTGTCTTGTTCATTTTTCTGCTGGAAAAAATGTTCAAACAGTAGAGCTTGTTTACGGGTTGGTTTTTTCTTCCTTATAGGCACCATGAAACTTGGTAATTTTTTTCATAATCATTTGAGAACTATTTAATTATATGTTTTATGTTACTGAAGTCTTATTTGCTCTGGTTTGATCATATTACATATGTAATAATCCATTTATTATGATGACATATATAGATTGTAAAAGGAAATTGTATAGGAATCGGTTAACTGATTGTGTTAGTATTCATATGATACTATTTAAGATGTTACAAAAATGCAGATTCCAGGAAGAGAAGCAGACTTGTCAAACTATATGGTATCGGTAACGTCTGCAACTGAAGTAATAAATGACAAAAGTTATACAAGTGAGATGGAGGAATTGCAACAAAATGCAGATTTCAAACAATTTCTGGAAACTGAAAGCACATCCAAGAAGCCTCAAGATAGTATGTTAGGAAGCCTAATAATAAATTCAAGTACTGAAAGCATTGTTGATCAAAATGATAAAGGAGAATCTGCAGATTCCTTTTCAGCTGGTTCTCTTTCGTGCCGCACAACATACTCAAAGAGCATCTCTCTTCGGTCGAATAGCAGCACTGCCAGTTCACGTTCATTTGCATTTCCCATGTAAGATAAGATATATAATCTGTATTTACCACTACTGCATCATTTTTGTTTATATATACTGAACGCTCTTACCACTGAGTCTGCATCATTGTTATTAAACTGGGTTGCTCATAGTTTGGCTTTTACGTCCTTTGAACAGATTACCCTCCGAATAAAATGGCAGCCCAGTGAGAATGGTAATGTTTTTGGGGTGCATACCGTTAATTACAATGTTTTTGGAATTTAGTATAAGAGTAATGTTGGAATTTTAAAATTTTATAAATTTGGGGTGCATACCGTTTTAAATGGATGTAAATATCGTTGCTCTCTATCTTTTTTTTCCTCTTGAGTTTTACTACTAAATCAACCTCATATTGTCTTGTTTTGCTTTCTTATTGATAACTTTACTAAGGCTATCATATTTTAATTAGACCCATATCATTTTATCAAACGTTAGAAGTCAAATTAAGAAGATTTAAACATGATAATAATAAAAATAAATAATATTAAATCTATATCAGTATACACATTTCCATTAAAGTATATATTTATCATTCTGATAATTTTGCTGGGTATATAGAGCAGAGCCGGCCCTGGGCTGGTGCAAGAGGTGCAACCGCCCAGGGCCCATAAAGAAAAAGGCCATAATAGGTTTGATGAGAATGAGATACCTAAATAGGTCCACTTTTTGAGTTTATATTAGTTTGATAGATGTATAAATAGGCTCAGTTTTTTTAAAATAGGCCCAATTATAATAGGAAAAAAAAAAATCGTCCTGGACCCCTGAGATGTCATGGCCGGCCCTGATATAGAGTGGGGATAGGGGGAAATGTACTCTTTTTTTTTTTTTTTTTTTTTTTTTTTTTTTTTTTTTTTTTGATTTTTTGGAGTAACACTAGTTTAATAAGTTAAATTCAAATGACACTAATATTTTTTTGATTTTTTGGAGTAACACTAGTTTAATAAGTTAAATTCAAATGACACTAATAAACAAAAATACTCTCATCTCTTTCTTTTATTAAATTTTTACCTTTTCTTTTTCTTTTTCAA
Source organism: Acer yangbiense (assembly GCA_008009225.1). NCBI lineage: Eukaryota > Viridiplantae > Streptophyta > Magnoliopsida > Sapindales > Sapindaceae > Acer > Acer yangbiense. The sequence goes on from CM017762.1 coordinate 11,581,829, forward strand.
GAACCTCCATTAATGGAGGACCAATGGAGTTCCTCCATCAATGGAGATGGATGTAGGTATATTCTTCATCAACCTCCAACGGAGGTTGAATCGACCTCCATTGGAGGTTTCATTTTTGTCCAATAAATCTAGGAAAATTGTAAATTTATACCTAATAAGTCTCGGAAACTACAAAATAAGTCTTGGAAAAAAGAAAAAGCACGGTACTTATTTTTGCAAATGTGTTTTAAGGGTATTTTATCAAATCCATATTTTAGATGCTTTTAAAACTTAAGTTATTAAGTTGATGATAGTTTTAAAACTCACTGTTTAAAGAATGCTATTAAATTTTCGAGCCTAACATACAGAATGTATGAAATTGATGCCCTTTTACGTCACATTTGGAAGGAGTAGTAATTCTTGTAGGCGATGTTTGGTTGGTGGAATTAGGATAGGAAAAGGAAAGAGAATCATTTTCCATTGTTTGTTTCTCCTTAAATAACCAAGAAATTATGATTCCATCAAAATGGCTAGAATGGATTCCTAACTCCATCGCGATGACAGATCCTCATTGTGATTTGTGATGGAGGATCTGTTTGTCTCCATCGATAGAGGACTCCATCCTCCGTAGGGACATAACTAGGACTCGACACTAGGGTGGATTAGATATATGTATATATAAATTTTTATCTAAATTTCGATGGTACAAAGAACTTTTGATAAATTGGAAAATAAAGATGAACATGTTTAAACCTACTCTTAATAATTTTGGCATGAAAAATATGTTTGGTAAAATTTTCAAAAGTGATTATTTGATAATTTGGGTTGATTTGAAAGCAATTGTAAGAAGCCGATGGAGGTTACTTTTGCAAAATAGTTATGAAATAGTTTGCTGTCAGATAACTCTCCTGAAACTATATACTATACCGTATTTGTCATTTTCATTATATGTATTGTTTTGTCCATAGTAATGTCGTATTCTATTGGTTGACGATAAATTGATATAATTAATATTGAACTAAAGATTGATTTTCAATTTATATGCCCGCACATTGTACAAGCCACAAATTGGTACCTAATAAAATAAGGGCAAAATGAATAATTAAATAATAAAATTATAAAGCTATAAAAAAAATTGATTTGGATGTTACGAAACCACCAACTGTGGTCCAAAAATGTCACCTAATATTTATTAAAGGGTAATTATAAAACGAATATTTTTTTGAAATAAATAAAAAATAAATATTAGGTAATGTGCTATTTTATATAATCCTTTTAATAAATATTAAGTGACAATTTTTGTAGCATGCCAATCACCAATGAGAAGTTGGACGGTTCTGGATTGACATTTGATAGTTAGACGGTTTTGTTCCCAGAGTCTGTAATAGGGGGGCTTGTTTTGCTTTCTCTTGTTGATTAGTTGTTTGGTTTGATGTTTTTCCATATTGGCTTCACTTGTTGGACAAATCTGTTCTGAACTATGTTGTTCCTGGTTTTAGTTGAATGAAAATTATTGGTAATTTTACTTAGAAAATTATTGGTACTGTTGAGGCCCAAAATCCAAATTCTCTCCCTAATTAAAAATAATAATAGTGAAATTTAAACGTGTATATATATAGCTAAGAAAAAAATAATTTTTTATGTAACTTCATAGTTTAATTTGAATCAATCCACGGAGAGTCACGGATCATCTTTTCTTTTAAAGATTTTTTAAGTTATTGGTTTCATATTTATTGTGTATATATATAAATTGAATTGACAATGGTGAGTTCATAACTCTTATTTCTACACGTTGTGTAGCCCCTTACTTTTATCTTTTATGCTTGTTTTCCGGGTAAAACCGGGTATTTAACGTTTTAAATAAGTGTTTCAGGATTTTTTCCAGAAGAGGGGCTAAAGTGCAAAAATGGTGAAATATTGGGGCAAAAGTGTAATTTTCAAAAGTTGGTTTTGCGCCCTTGTTTTGCGATTAGGGTCCACAGAACAGGGCGCATAAAGGGACCAGAACATCACATTTTTGCAAATCGGCGCCCTAGGGCGCATAATAGGGCGCAAAACGAAGGCGGAATTTCGACGAAAGTCTCCTGCAGAATACTCAACTTGCGGGGGCCATATCTCTCTCCTCCGATCGAACTGGGTTTCGTACTATATATGGTTGGAAAGATGCAGAAGTCTTCTTTCCAACGGTTCTTCAAGATCGCGATTCCGATGTTTGTGAAGAGAGTTATGCCCGTTTCCGTAACGGTGCGCGCTGCTGGAAAGTCATCCGCGAGACCCCCCAAAAATCTGCCACTTAAGGGCATTTTCGTCTTTTCCCCTCAATTCTGACCTAAACCCTTCTTCCCACTATATATACCCCCTTTTCTCATCAGTTTTTTCAGAATCCACAACCCCCCTCTCTCTCTCTTCCGCCCCATTCTTTCTCCCTTACATTTTCTGCAGTTTCTTCACTTTCTCACCAAATAAGGAGAGGATCCAAACTCCCATGGAGGTTTTTTCTTCCATGGGAGGCTACCATACATCACCACCACCACGTTTTTCACTTCCTCTACCACAATTGAGAGTAGATTGCAAGGAGATAGGAGGGGTTTTTGACCAATTTCGAGCCAAGCATGGAAAGGAGCTCTTGGAGGAATTTCTTCAAGGGTTGTATCTCCTTTTACTCATTCTCTTTGTATTTCTTGTTTTCTTAATTGTGTAACCACCAATTTGGGGATTTTGTAAACCTACAATTATTGCAATATATGTATGATTGCTCTTATGTTCTTTGAGTTTTGTTCTACTCTTTGTTTTATTCATGATTAAATCTCTTGTTGTGATATTCATGTGTGTGATGGGTCTAAATTGATATGTGTCCATGAATGGGATTAGGAGTAGTGTAATTTAATTTAGGAGTAGAGTAATTTAACATCCTATGATTGTTGATTGATTGATGGATGATCCAAAATACCATGTATAGAATGATTTGAGTGTTGAGTATTAGCTCTAAAGAGTGGGAGAAGTTTGATTGATGCATGTATTTGCTAAATTAGACTTTGGTTGTATATTCTTGTACTTAATGGGTTTTTGTTTCAAAGGCACAATTGCTCACCAATGGCTTGGGTTGGGTGATGAATTGATTTAGGGATAATTCCCAAATCAAGAGAATGAACCCTTAGCTTAAATTGAATGGTCTTAATGTAAAGAAATCAACTTGTTGCACGTAGTTGTTTGGTAAGCTTGTTTCCAGTTTTAGCCATCCTAGGGAGATTGATAAAACCGAATCCGTATCTAGAGTTAAGACAAACTGAATTCCTCTTGTGCTTGTGTAGTTATATGGGTATTTCATTGCTTAATGCTTTCACTCGGTTAGCCACCTTGTGGATGATATTTAGGCTATGTGTTATATATTGCGTGGTTCACATTAACATGTCCAGCGTGATATCCTCTACATTTGACCAGACAGTGAGAGATACACTAGGCTGGCGTGTAGAGCTCATGTTTGTGTCCCACAGTCCTTAATGAATCCAAGCATTTATGCATGGATGTAATCTCTAAGACATCGAGAGAGATTAGAGATTAATTAAGGGGACACGAGCATATAACATACGTGTTGTATGGGTATCTCGTATTCTTAATGCTTTAACTTGGTTGCCATCCCGTATTTGGTTAGCCATTGTGAATGAATTATTGGATGTAGTATGGCCCACGCGGTTGCGCATTACATGCCCAACGAAATAACCACTGTATATGACCAGACAGTGAGAGATAAACTAGGCTGGCATACAGGGCTCTTGTGTGTGTGCCACGACACTTAATGAATTCATGTGTACTTTGTATGTGTGGATGTGATCTCTAAGACTCGAGAGAGATTAGAGATCAATTAAGGGGATACGAGCCTATGATATACTTACATATTGAGGGACTAAGTGAGTCTAGAGCTTAATTAAGAGGATCGTTACGGTTGAGTCGTTTCTCTAGTGTAACCACATTTCATGCCATCTCTCCATTCCATCCTATCAATGTATATATTATTTTAGTTTATTTATTTATTTATAGTATTATTTACACTTTTTCGCAACCGCAACACACGAGTTCTCTCGGAGTGTTGTAATAATAGCTAGAACCGGTGACGGTCGGCGGATCCCACCTCCCTGCAGAACGATACCCTCACTTGCCGCTGTGCTAGTCCTTGTGACTCGCGCGCTAGCGAGGTCGAACTTAAATGTTCATCTTTTGACCGACATCGCAACGACGTGTCGTCATGAGTCACATCAATTTTTGGTCAATTTAGTCAATAGTGACATGTATGCAGATCGGCGTCTGATGCAACTAGTGAAGTGTGACCAGGTCGCCTCACTAATAAGTGTATGAATAAACAATAAATAAATGATGAACGTAAAGATAATAAAGACACCCGAATTTTTACGTGGAAAACCCTAAATCAGGGAAAAACCATAGTCATTGTAACGATAGAGAAAATGAAATCTTCACTGTATAGGAATGATTACAGTTTACAAATGATGTATTGCTTGTGTTGCCTCTTCTTTACTTGATACATGTGTTTATATAAGGGGTTAGGTTGTTGCCCTAGCCCTTGGCGTGCAAACAAAATTTATTATTTTTAAGTGAGATCCTAGGAGGATCATATTTAGGCAAGATTCTTGATGAATCGAGTCTTCATGCATTTACGGTGCAAGGATCTTCATTCCTTGTGGGAGTATTCTTCTGAATTTTCACATTTATTACTGGATTTGTCAACTGCTGGATTGTTGGTAATTGTCTTGCCTAATCCAAGGCTGAATTTTGTGGAAGATATGTTAAGGCCTAGTTTTATTGATGATACTTTATATTCGTTGTGTGAGTAGCAAGCTTGTGTCAATGCCCATTTGGGGGGTTCTCTAGTGAGCAGGTTCCTTTTATGGCTGACTTGATCTTTGCTTTTCAATTCACCATTGTTGTACATGGCCAATCGAGCTGACGTGGCCTAATGTCATAGAGGTTTGGTTCCACAAATTCCAGGCTCTATGCTAGCATGTCAAGTTGAATAAAATTGGACTAAACAATACCCCTTAAATCCGCAAGGAGGGTTGTTGGCGAGTTACTTCTTTTGGCGAGTTAACAGCTCTCCAAAGTGGATTTATTGAGTTCTTTGCATTTAATATGGCATTAATGGGTTGTTCTGTGACCAAAATAACATCGTTTTATTACTGACCTTTTAAACATTCAAAATGCTAGATTGATGCCCTTTCATTTGATGTGACGCTACCCTACCCTACCAACTCTTGATGCGTCATCACATTTCACGATTTGACAAATTCTTGGTTTCTACAAATTTCAAAAAACGAAGCGTATTATCCTTGAAACGACTACGTTCCCCCGTCGTTTATGCCTATATCTTGAATTTTTACACTAATTAGTGTAAAAAAAAAAAATTACGCTAATTTCAACCGTTTGGAATTTTAAAAACTTGATGAAAAATTTCAAGACCAACACATGACTAGAGAATTATTCGTATTTGTTGTACCTTTCAATAATTTTAAATTTACATTTCAATATATAATATTCCAATTACTCTTATATTAAATGGTAAGAGACTAGATTGAAAATAATAAAATGTATTTTTTAAACAAATATAATAAAATTTTACATGTTCAAATACATCATCTCTCAATTCAGATGGTAACGCACATCTCTTTCGACTGGTGAGGGGTTTAAATCTCACCTCACGGATTTTATAAGCATTTACATGGAGTTATTATCTCCCGTATAAATTTAAATTTGAATAATGGTGCATTTCCCCAATTTTATAAAAACTTTCGCGGGTTCTTTCCTCCTAAAAAAAATAAAAAAAATAACAAAGCCCTAATTGGGTCTGTTTGATATGCAACTTGCAGAATTGAAACCATTTCTCAGGTCTTTCGACTCTCCGAAGCATCTCCTGCCGCTCCTCCACACCACCCACTCTCTTTCCTGCCAATTTCCTGCCAATTTCACTCCACGAGCCTCCGTCTGTTCTCCGCCGAGAAGCCCCGCCCCGACTCTCCCGGTCCCACCGGAGCCCAAAGCACGCCTCGAAGTTGGAGTATTAACGGTCCCGCTACTGCCAGTCTGGATACAAGTATCGGAAGTGGAGAGCCGGAGCTGGTCAAGTCGTGATGGTGGTGACGATTTGGGGAGATTGAAGAAGGACCGGAGCTCATGTGATTCGGAAAGAAACCACGTGAGAGGGAAGACTAGTTACACGGTCGGGGATTTTGTGGGAGTCAAAAGGAAAGGGAAGAGCAGCAGAGTGACTTGGGTGTGCGCAGATCGGACGGGCAGTGGTGGGGCTAGTGTCACTCGTGCCACAGCGTGGGGACGTTGAAGAAGTTTTCAGAAGTGAAGAGTGGTGAAAGACATGCCGAGCAGAGGACTTGGCTGCCACAGAGGACAGAGGAGGTGCAGCCAATGCAGTTGCAGGGATCAATCAGCGGGATTGGCGAATTCCTTTGTAAGTTGTCAATATTTCAAGCGACTTAGATGATCTTATTTTATCATTTTTTTTATTTATATTTACTATAGTTGAATTTGTTGATTTATTTATACCGGGCATAGTTGTGGAGGATTTTGATTATGTGTGTGGGACTTGGTGGATCAAAGAATTAAAATTTCAAATTAGTTTAGAAGTACTTGTTATGTTTTTGGGTAATGTCTCTGTAAGTTCTCATGTATATAGATTTTGGTTTTTATACTTTTTTCTTTATATATATATTTATTTATTTTGAGCGAGAAGAACACAGAATGAGATTGTAAAATGTGGAATTTTTGTGTTTTTTTAAAAAAAAATTTGTTGATGCAAGGATATGTTACCAAATAATTATATTATGTGCAACGGAGTAGAGTTTCTTGTTTGGTATAGACGACTGGGGTTTTAATTATAAGAGATTTTTGAATTACAGACGACTGGGTTTTTTTTTTTTTTTTTTTTTTTGAAATATTACAATAATTTGGGGTTTTGGGGGAGGGGACATGACTCGAACCCACAATTCCATGCCGTAGGTGTCAGGGGCATACCACTGGACCAACCTCATCTTGTCGGATTGACTTTGAGGTTGATTGATTATTTTCTTGTTTATTGGTGACGGTGTTTCCATTTTTGACCTCTTTAATTTTATAGATAAAATCATCATATATTGTCAAGTTCATAAGCTTGAACACCTTTTTTTTTTTTTTTGAAGAAAAACTATTATATATTAATGCTTTTCTCATATGTTTAGGCGCTTTCGAGTTCTTATTGCACTGATAAGAAATCTTACAGTTAAGTAATTAGTTTTGTTTTTTTTTTTTTCCTTTAATTGTATCCATCATAGTGTTCATAATGTTAAACAGAGAGTTTCAATGATAGGAAAGCCTAACATATATGCATTGCAGAACCTTTTGGTTGCAGTGAAACTCAGTTGAGCTGAATTGCATTGCAGTTATTGATATTGAGATGATTGATCATTAGTTAGAATCAGACTCTGAAGGAATCAATCCTGGAATTTTTTTAATGCCTCTGTGCATTGTTCAAGCTCTGTTATTACCCTTGCCCTTAGTCAAGCCATACAAAAAATTTTCCTTCTGATATGGATGTTTCAAAGTTTATTTTGTTGTCATTTATTTTTATTGGTTTCAGGTTCTTTATTATTGATTGGTGGTGATCTTGGTTTTGGCAAGAGTACACTGTTGTTGCAGGTGCCAATTTTTTTTGTAAGGGTAGATTTTGTCTTGAATAGCTTTACTAATGCCGAAAAATATGATTTTCTGTTCCTTGATTTCATGCCACATTCTTGTCTGTTACCAGCAATCTTCTGATGTTTTATGTCTGAATTGGATTATGGCTGCCATGATAACTGAAGGTTGTGATCTTGGTGACCATGCTCCTGTTGTATATGTATCAGGTGAATCGATCAACATTACCAGGTTGATTGGTCCTTTTCTCAAGGTGTGACTTTGTCATATATTGTATTAAATTCCCAACTTTCTGGTCTTTATTATGCATATGTGCTTCTTTGTTTGTTAGGTGCTTTGTAGGGAGTATATGAAATGAAAAATTTTCCACTTCCAAAGGATCTTTAATGAAATTGTTTGTTGCATAGTTTACTTTGGCAATCATCCCTTTCTTGAATGGTTCCCTGTTTTTTCTCCTTAACCTTCCTCGAAATGAAATACATAAATTTTTGTTTTCACAAATTGCTAACTGAGAGTTTGCTCTTAACTCACTTAGATGGGAAACATGGCTTGAAATGTTGTTAAAGTAAAGCTTGAGTTTGTTGATTCTAGCGTATTATCTAGAAGCCTACTATTAGCATCTAGACAGACAATTCTTGTACTTTTCTATTGTTGAAGGTTACAACTGTGGTTTCATTTTGGATATGCAAATCCCATGGCACTTTCATTATGACTTCAGAATCTAACTTGTTTCACTATGGCTTCCTCCTTGTGGCAGTGCCAAAGTGTTGGGCAATTTGGAACGGAGCTGACCATATGAGGATTGGCGCAGAAGAACTTATCTTGTATTCTAGTACAGATATTGAGGTGCATATTTCTGGACTTATGACCATTTATTGTTGATGTTGTGATTTTGTGAATGATCATTCTGATTTTGACTTCACACTGTTATCTATTGTGCTTATAGATTCCCATGACTGAATTAAACTCACTGCTGAAAATTGTCTTCTTGTAATATTTCAGTTACATGTCAACCTGCATGCTTGTATGGATGAGGAATGCTTCATTTCTGTGGCTCTGATCTGTTTGGGGTGTGCTTACGGTTGAAATTAAGTGGACAGCTGAAGGCAGTTATTAAGGGAGTATCTTAGGGTTAGTGTCTGCAGAATGTATATTAGAAGTCTGTTTTGATGTCTCCTTGTTGAGGTTATGCTGGTAACTTGTAGAAAAGGTTGTAAAGTAAAACAAAATCTGGAAACAGATAGAAGAGGAGAAAAACAACTGATAAAATTTCTGGGAAAATGGACAGTAGGAACCTAAACAACTAGTGTTTTGAATTTGTCAATTTTAACCTTGGAATTGGATTTTAGGGTGCTGTAGATAATTCGGTATTTTTTCTGATCATTTGTCATGATCCTGTAAGACTAGGCTCCATAAGAAAAGACTGAGCTGAACTGCTTATTATTCCTTCATTCTTTTCTTCATGTTGATCCACCCATGTCATTGCATTAAATCAACATTCGTTAAAACAAAATTTTGGGATTTCTCTCATCTTAAGAAGTTTAGCATATGAAATCTTTGAAATTTGTCATATTTGTTCATTGAACATTTGAACTTGCTGTGGATTCAATAAAGGAAATCAATTCAAGCATATCCTTTTCTTCACATTTTTTTCTTTTCATTAAAGAAGGCAGTACTTTGCAGGTTTATTAGTTGACCTGTAACTTAAATAATTTACTTGTTACTTTTGTCAAGCTGGCACAAACTTAGTTTATGAAGATGAGGATTCTTGTTTCTCATGAACTATAATAGGAAGTGCTTTTGCTTGGTAGCACTTTAATGAGTTGCTTTTCTGAAGATATCTGGTAGGTTCTTTTTCGTAAAGCAGATTAATTGCTTCTTTGGTCTTAAAATGTACTCTTGTTTATTTGTATCGAACATTATATAATAGACATGAAAAAGTTTTTAGCTATATGACTATCAAATGCATCCTTATTTGGGATCACTGAATTGATAGATATGCTTACTAGGAGCCGTATCATAACTTTGTGAAAGCAATTGGATAACTTCTTGACAACTAATATAACATTTTCATCTTACTATTTAGGCAATCGAGAAAACACATGTATGGTCTGAGAAGAATTGATTCTAGAACTTTATTCTCAACTACCATCTTGTGGACTTAAAAAAAGTAATAGAACAATTTCTAGTTCATCTTAACAAAAGTATTAGAAATTTCTATGAAAATTTTGAGAAGATACTTGGAAAGCATGATGCTATAGTCAAAATCAATTGGAGAATATTCATCCTAATTTTGTATTTTGACATGTAGCGACATTGTTGTTGAATATTCATCCAAATTTAGCATTAGAAATTTCTATGAAATTGTTGAGAAGCTATTTGGAAGGCATGATTCTGTAGTCAGAGTCAACTGGAAACTGTAAGCCAAGTACCCAAAGTCTGTTTTTCATCCTTATTGCATATTTTTAGATTTCTCAGTGGTTTCCGGTTGAGACTTTTGAAGCGATTACAAGAGTTTAGCTATAAAGCCTTGTGAGGAGTGTAATTGATTCTCCTGAGCAAAATATTATATTTTTAAGGAGATGGATCCAAGGGTTTTTTATGCAATTGCGGGGAATGACATCCCCTCTTTTATTAGATTAGTTCAAGAAGATGAAGGTATTCTGGATCAAAGACTCATCGGTTCCTTGAACACTGTACTGCACCTTGCTTCAAAGTATGGTCAAGTTAACTTGGTAAGGGAAATCATTAAATTGCGGCCAGAGATGGCTGCAGCCGAGAATAAGAAGTTGGAGACTCCGCTGCATGTAGCCTGTCGCAAAGGGGACATTGAGGTTGCGATGCTACTATTAAAAACCAATCCATGGTTGCCTTGCAAGTTTAACTCCGAAAATCAGAGTGCATTGTTTATTGCTTGCAGTAACGGGCATCTAAATGTGGTAAAGCTTTTGCTCAATGAGCCCTCGCAGTGGTTTTTGGGGACAGAAGAAGATGACGCTCAGCTAAATTCACTTCACGTGGCTGCTTCTAATGGTCATGCGGGTAAGTAGAAAATATTTTCTCTGCTCAAATCTTTTCTTATAAATCATATCCATGAGTAAATTTCATAGGTTATCTCATTTGCTGCTTCAAGTTCTTTGCAGGTACTAAAATTAATTTACCATTTGTTGCAGATATAGTGCAGCTTTTATTGAATCTGTGTCCAATCTTGGCTCATAATAAGGATGTAAATGGATATTCTCCTTTGCACTTAACCTGTAGTAAAGGGCATGTATCAATAGCAACAATGCTACTAAGGTTTGATTTGAACCTCGCCCTGCAATTTGATAACATTGGTTACACCCCGTTACACTTAGCTGCTGTGAATGGTGATCTTGCAATCCTTCAAGAATTTGTAGCATTGGCTCCTGCATCCTTTCAGTTTCTCACAGCACACGGAGAAACAGTGTTCCATCTTGCTGCAAGGTTCAATCATTATATTGCCTTCAATTACCTGGCAACGGTTTTCTGTGACACTGATTTGTTCCATCAACCTGACAAATTTGGTAACACCATCTTACATACTGCAATTTCCAGAGGACACTATCATGTATAGATCTCTCTCTCTCTCTCTCTCTCATGCATCTGTATGACTGTATGATCCATGATTGAATCTCAATGTCCTGATAAAAGAAGCCCTGGAGCTAAAAGGATCCATACACATCAATAAACCAGAAAATAAAAAATCTAATACATTGTGTTAAAGTACTTAATTGTTATTGTTTATCAGGCATCGGCTTAAGTTTTTGGGTATGTTGATAACTAATATGGTATCAGTGCTTGGTTTGTCCTAGGAGTCCTAGGTTCTAATCCCCCACGTGATTATATTTGAATTTGTTATTTGTTATCTGAATTTGTTGTGTGTTTGTATTTGTATTTAGGCTTGAGCCACGTGGCAAGCCCGTTGGTTTTACACATGAAGGGGTGTTAGAGTGTTTAAACTTTAAAATACTATTGTCTATCGGCTTAAGCTTTTGGGTCTATTGTTTACTAACACCTTGCTATGCCATCCAATTTCTTGACACATTTTTATACTTCTCATCATTCATTTAGGCTTTTGTAATTTCTTTGTTTTTTGGTTGAAGTATGCCTCCTGATGGACCTTTGAATGCTTTTTCCAGTTAGCTGAGAAAATCATTGATAAAACAAAAATGGACATCAATTATCAGAATTATGAAGGACTTACAGGTCTTGACATCCTCAACCAAGCTCAGAGCACCTCAGAAGTTCAGCATCTTAAAGACCAGATAAAGAAAGTTGGTGGTAAAACAGACATTGAACATGAAGGACCTGTAGACCATGTAGTGAATAACACAACAAATTCGCCAGCACAGCAATTGACTAGACTGAAAATGAAAAGCCGCTCAAGGGCGAATGCAGTTAGGAAACATAATGAAAAGAAACCAGAAGTTGAAGACAACGATGTATCTGAACCTGAGTCCTCATCATCAAGGAGTTCTCAGATCAACATGCGCAAAACGAAGTGTGAGAGCCTGAAGCGCAGGAAAGAACTAATTGAAATTTACAACCGACGTCACACTAAGCAACATGATGTATATACAGAGGCACTACAAAATGCTCGGAACACAATCACACTAGTTGCCATTTTGATCGCCACTGTCACTTTTACTGCAGGCATTAGTCCTCCTGGTGGTGTCTACCAGGAAGGACCAATGAAGGGAAAATCAGTAGTGGCTAGAACAATGGCTTTCAAGGTTTTCGCAGTTAGCAACAACATTGCACTTTTCACATCTTTATGCATTGTTATTGTTCTAGTCAGCATCATCCCCTTTCGTAGAAAACCACTGATGAGGCTGTTAATGATTGCTCACAAGGTTATGTGGGTGGCTATAGCCTTCATGGCAACGGCTTATGTTGCAGCCACATGGGTGACCATGCCACATAATGGTAATATGTGGACATTTGGTGTGGTTGTGTCTGTTTGTAGCGGTACTTTGGGATCTGTCTTCATCTGTCTTGGGGTTATGTTGGTTAGACACTGGTTGAGGAAGTTGAAATGGAGGAGGGAGGCAGGGACCGCGGCTAATAATGTAGATGAAAATGGGTCACATTCCAGTAACTCCGATGTACACAGTTCCAGATTGTTTGGATATCATGCCTACTGAACAATTTAGTTGACGAAAAATGAAGAATCACTTCCTGCAATTGAGAAAACTCATGCAGGTTTGTTACGGGATAATTTGGTGGAGCTGATCAGGAAGAGTATTGCTTCACTTTCTGGATCCAAAACCAAAGGCCATGAGATTGTATATATATATATATGTTATCTAATAAGGACCTCTTGAAATTATAAGGTAAGGACAATCACCGATATCTACACATTCACATTGAGTGTGGGTATTTGTTAATGTGTTGTTGAAATTATAAAGTCAAGACGGTCCTGATTAAAGAAGTATTCTATTTATATATATTGGGTCAAACTATATTAACTCAATTGTTTGATTTCAATATCTTAACCACTCATTTATTTATGTGCTCTTTAATCCAATAGTTGAGATATTTAAGTCAAACAATTGAGTCAGAAATTTGCGTTGATGTTTCCTGACCAATAACCATTACTACCTTTTTACTTTTATTTTCCTACTGATTTGAATGAATTTCAAGACTTTCTTTGAGATTTGGTTAAAATATTACAAATGGATCCGACTGATCTATACTCTAGATTGGTGACATTTTCTAAAGGAAACATGGGGTTTGAATAGACTGTCTACCTGGACCTTCTGGGAAGGTGATTAGTGTCCAAGATAGGGTTGCATATTTTCCCCTGGATTCCTGTTTCCCGCTTCCCCATCCCCATTTGGGGGAAATTTTTTGGGAGGAAATGGGGAAATGGGGAGGGATGGGGATGAAAATCATCCCTAAATTGAAATGGGGATGGGGATGGGGATGGGGATGGGGATGGGGGGAGGTACCCCATCCCCATTTCCCCATTTCCCCTAAAATATTATAAAAATAATTATATATATTTATATATATTTTGTAATGTATTTTCTTTGACATTATTTTGTAATGTATATATATTTGACATTATTTTGTAATGTATTTTCTTTTGTATTTGTAATTGAATGGTTTTTTTTTTTTTTTTTTAGTTTAATTTGTAATTTTCAACTAAATGGGGAAATGAGGGAATGGGTTAAACGGGGAAAATGGGGAAAGGGGGATAGGGATGGGGATGGGGATGGGGGTGGGGGGACCTCCCCACAAAACTCCCCCATCCCCATTTTCCCCAAATGGGGAAATGGGGAGGGATGGGGAAGGGTTTAAGAAGTGGGGATGAGGATGGGGGGACCTATATCCATCCCCATTTCCCCAATGTGCAACCCTAGGACTCCAAGATGCATGGATCAAATCATCAAAATTAAATGACTAAAAAAAAAAAAAAACCTTCAATAAATATAAATTTGATTCTCTCAATCACTCATGGTTCAAAAATATTATAATACTCCATCTCTAATTGGCAGCTCGTGGGGCATCAACAGAAAAACATCAGATCAAAATCAAAATGGCATTGAAAAAGGGATTTTTCAGATCTTATCCCAAGCAACCCATGTGCCTTTTTAGGGTTTTGATTCAATTAGTAGCTTTTCATGCATTTTGGGTATTCTGTAATTTATTCTTATACTTCCAATATCCAGCCTGCAGTGTTGGTAGATTAGTTAAATTGGATTTTTTTTGAAAAGAAATTAGAATGATTAATTTACGTAGGCAAAGAAAATTAGAGCATAAAATAACGATCGAATTCCATATCTTTCAATGAGATTTGATTTTAATACATGTGGATATGAATATTAGAGCTAGGTTTTTTCTTTTCTTTATCAATCTCGGTGTGGGCCGTATGGCGAACCTAGAAAATTGGATCAAGATCCTCTGCTCATCTCATTTTTGCTTATATTTTAAACATCTGGTGACATGTGGCAGCCAAACAAATGAATGGTTGGGATTAATTTTTCTTATTTTTTTTCTCTCTCCACCTAACAAACGACGTCGTTTCTTTTAAGAAGTTAATTTTTTTTTCATTTTTTCTCTCCTCTCTCATCATCACCGTCTTCCTCTTCTCTCTCTTCCATCTCCAACTCAAACTCAACCTCAAAAATTTGAAAAATCAAAAGGGTTTGGTTGTGATTGTTTAGAGGAGGGGTATGCCAGCGGCCGTGTTTGGGTTTGAGTTTTGTTTGGCCGCCGGCCAAGTTTGGATTTGAGGGTGTTTTGTGGTGGGTGGTTTGGCTTGTGGGTTTGGGTGGATGGCGGTTTGGTGGTGGTAGTGGTGATTGATTCTGTTGATTTTTTGGATTTGACTATTTGTTTGGATTTCGATGGGGTTGGGGCCGATTTCGATTGGGATTTTGGGGGTTTGTAACTGTGGTTTTTTGTTTGATTTTGGTGGTAGGATGGGCTGGTGGATTTTGGCGGTTTGGTGGTGGTAGACTGGTGGTAGACTGTTGATTACTTGTTTTCTTCTTCAAATAATATTGCATTTGGTTGGAGCAAGTTCTTGTCATTGGCCAAGCTAAAGGACCCGAAACAGGGTTATTTGGTGGATGATACTATAATCATTGAAGCAGAGGCCACATTGCTTGGTTTGGTTTCAACAAAGTCATAAATTTGATGTTTGCAAACAATAGATGGAGTCTCTGATAGTAGATTAAGAGTGTATTTTGGTACTGCTTTTCTTGTTGCCAAAAAAGCAGAGGAAGATTAAGAGTGCACTTCAATTCCATATCCAATTCTTTTTTGTCTTTATCACCACAAAAACTGGAATTTGCTGTTTGATTGACTTATATCAATGTTCATTACTTGATCCAAAAACTGGTATCTGTTTCTCAAAAAAAAAAAAAAAGACTGGTGTTGTGTTTAAGGTGATTTTTAATTTTATTTTTAAAAAAGTGAGAGAGAGAAGATGAAGACGGTGATGATGAGAGAGGAGAGAAAAAATGGAAAAAAAAAAAAAACTAACTTCTAAAAAGAAACGACGTCGTTTGTTAGGTGGAGAGAGAAAAAAATAAGAAAAATTAATCCCAACCATTCATTTGTTTGGCTACCACATGTCTCCAGATGTTTAAAAGATGAGCAAAAATGAGATGAGCAGAGGATCTTGATCCTAGAAAATTACCCTACTGAATAAGTGTTATTTGTTGAACATTAAGGTTTTCCATAATTTTTTAAATGATTTTTAACAATCTTTATGAAAAGTTGTTAACTTAGATATAAATTAAACTTAATCAGCTTAGTCGTACTATTCTAAAAGGAGGTTGATATTTCTGGCATGTCCTATATTCCTGTAGTAATTGTTTGCTGATGTTTACTTGGTTGATGATCAATACAAAGAGTTGAGTCAGAATCATATATATCTTGATGAGTAATGGAAATTCACTTGATTAAATAGGCTTCATTGAGCAAATAACGTTTCATTTTTGTTTTTTCTTTATTTAAAATTTACAAAATTACTTCACATTTTATGTTTTGATAATCAAGTTTACACAAGGTTACCATTGGTCCATGTTTTAAAATATTTAAACTATTCGGACTCGAAAAGTACAGAGTGATAAAAGTAGGACAAGTCACCTCTTTATTATCTTTGGGATTCTTATGACCTTAAAAAACACAGTTGTACAAACCTTCATGTAGGACTACATAAATCATCATCAATTATTAGCCGGTTGCATTTGTTAGATTCTTGAAATCAAGTATCAATAGTACTATAATGCATTTAATCTGAGTATCTGATTAGATGCTATTAGAGTTGATTAGATTTCGATCTTTGTTGATAATGTCATGATAAAATTCAAGTTTATTAATCAAAGATTTGGAAACAGTTTACATTTCTGTGTTTTCTAGATGAAACAAATACTATTAAATAAAACTTATATATTCTTTGAGTAACAAGTCTTAAAAGCACTTAACCAGATACTTCCCTCAAATTTTCTCCATTCAATTGCTTTCCACTCTTGCATCAGATTCCTAGTCTGAAGGAAGTAATGGCCAATATGTCTTAAGGAAGCAAGGTTTTTCACTTTGCTTGTTAGGCTAAATATTCTTGTTTTTTTCAGTTTTGCTTGGTAGGCTAAATATTCCTTGGCTTTCGTCTTCCATGGACTATAAATCTTCAAAGGAAGCATGAAAGCATTTTCACAACAGCAAACACATTCAGCAACTCATTTTAAATTTCTCTCCATTTCTCATTCAATTACCTTCTTTGATTCTGGCTGCCGAGGCAATTGTTTCCGCTGTCTTGGAGCAACTGACTTCAATCATTGGTCGAGAAATACAACAAAGGGTGAGGCTAGTAGTGGGTGTCAGCAAAGAAGTAAAGAAGCTCACCAGCAATTTTCAAGCCATTCAAGCTGTGCTCGTTGATGCGGAGCAAAGACAAGTTAAGGAGACAACTGTACGGGTTTGGTTGGATAAGCTCAAAAGCGTATCTTACGATGTCGATGACGTATTGGATGAGTGGAACACTGCAATTCTGAAACTGCAAATTGAGGGAGTCGAAAATACTCTAATTCCAAAGAAGAAGGTATGTTTTATCTTCCCCTCGTCTTGCTTTCGTTTCAAACAAGTAGCTTTACGTCATGACATTGCTCTTAGAATCAAAGAAATAAACGAAAATATTGATTCTATTGCCAAAGAGAAAGATATGTATCAATTGAATACGATTAGGAGCATTGAACAACCTCAACGCTTAGAAAGTACCTCTTTCGTCGACATATCTACGATATGTGGTCGTGAGGTGGAGAAAAACACTCTATTAAGCAAGTTGTTATGTGAAAGTAGTGAAGGACAAGACCTCCCTATCATCTCACTTGTTGGGATGGGAGGAATTGGGAAAACAACTCTTGCACAACTTGCTTACAACGATAGAGAGGTAATGGAAAAATTTAAGACGAGAATTTGGGTTTGTGTCTCCGACCCTTTTGATGAGTTAAGGGTTGCCAACACAATCTTAGAAGGTCTGATAGGCGTTTCCTCTAAATCAATAGGATTGCAATCTGTTTTACAAGATATTAATAGATCTATTGATGGAAAGAAATTTCTTCTTGTTTTAGATGATCTATGGACAGATGATTACAATAGATGGGAACCAATGTATAGCTGTCTTAAGAATGGTGTCTATGGAAGTAAAATTTTAGTTACTACACGTAAGGAGACAGTTGCACGTATGTTAGGTTCAACTATTGTCCATGTTGCAGAATTGTCTAAAGAGGCATGTTGGTCATTGTTTACCCAGCTAGCCTTTTCTGGTAGGTCTCAGGAGGAGTGTAAAAATTTAGAAAAAATTGGAAGAGAAATTGTAGGCAAGTGCAAAGGCTTGCCTCTTGCTGCCAAAATTATTGGGAGTTTCTTGCGTCTTAAAAGAACTAGAGAAGATTGGAAAAATATCTTAGACAGTGTGTTGTGGAAATTAGAGTTCGAGAAAGGTGTTTTCCCTCCTCTCTTACTAAGTTATAATGATTTACCTTCCATGGTAAAGCAATGTTTTTTATATTGTGCCATCTTTCCAAAAGATGAGTTGATTGAAAAAGATGTATTGATTAGATTATGGATGGCTCAAGATTATCTTAAGTCGGAAGAAAATCAAGAGATGGAGATAATCGGTCAAGAGTACTTCGATAATTTATCAATGCGATCTTTCTTTCAAGATTTTGATAAGGATGAAGATGGAAATATTCAGTATTGTAAGATGCATGATATGGTACATGATTTTGTGCAATTTCTCACTAAGAATGAATTTATTGCAATAGAAGTCTATGATAATCTTGAACCAATTCGAACTTTGTACGAGGAGAAAGCTCGTCATTCAAATTTAATTTTTCGTGAAGGGGCTTCATTTCCTAACTCATTTTATAGTCTCAAAAAGTTGCGGAGCCTTTTTGTTCGTAATGAATGTGGTGATGATTTCAGAATTGATAATGTCCTTCCAAAGTTATTTGATGAGTTGACATGTTTAAGGACATTAGACATGTATAAGTCTACTTACAATTTGATTGAAAAGATTCCAAATGAGATAGGGAAATTGATACATTTGAGATACCTTAACTTGAGTTTTGTGAGCATAAAAGAATTGCCTGAGACATTATGCCAATTATACAATTTACAAACCTTGGATGTCAGTTATAGTCCAACCCTAGAAAAACTTCCTCAAGGGATGGGAAAGTTAGTCAATTTGAGGCATCTAGTAAATGGAGGAAATGAAGATTCACTGAAATACATGCCGCAAGGAATTGAGAGATTGGAAGGTCTTCGAACATTAGAACTACTTGTAGTGGGTGATGGTGGTGAGGATAGCACGGCATCGGCATGTAGTATTGGATGTCTACAACACTTGAATAATCTTCGAGGGACTCTTTCTATACAGTGGCTGGGAAATGCGACAGACTTGAATGGGGCTAGGAAAGCTCAACTCAAGAAGAAGGAAAGTCTCTCACGTTTACAATTATTTTTCAAACATGATGAAGAAGAGGAAAGGATATTGAATAGGAGGGACAATGAAGAATTTCTTGAAGCCTTACAACCATCTCCAAATTTAGAGTATTTGATAATACGTTTCTACAAGGGTACCGTATTTCCTGATTGGATGATCTCATTAAGCAATCTAAAGAAGTTAAGAGTTTTATTGGTGCAACAACTGTGAGCGTTTGCCTCCATTGGGAAAATTGCCATGCCTCGAATCACTCTTTATATTTGATATGAGTAGCTTGAAAAGTGTGAGTAATGAATTTTTGGGAATAGATTCATCTTCTTCAATAGATATTGCTTTTCCCAAATTGAGATCTCTCCAATTTTTTTACATGTCTGGATGGGAGGAATGGGATGGTGAGAGTATCACCAACAAGGGAGAAGAAGAAGATGATGATATTACAATCATGCCAAATCTTTATACCTTGAAAGTTTACATATGCCCAGAATTAAAAGCATTGCCAAACTACATTGTTCAAAGCACAAGTTTAAAGGAATTGATCATCTCCCCCAATTGTAAGATGCTAGTAGATCGCTACTCAAGAGAGACGGGAGAGGACTGGCACAAGATCTCTCACATCCCTAATATCAAATTTCAATATTATTGATATTCCTCCACCAACCAGTAGGCTACCACAGGTAATTTCTACTCCTTATTTCTCATCTTATTATTATTATTCATATTATTATTTGAACATTTTAAAAAAATTCGGAATTTGAGATTGAGAAATGACTCAAACTCACAACCGCAAGATTTAGGAGTGAGCTAGGGGTGTATCAATGTGTCAATCTCATCTCATTTCATATTGTCCAAATAATTTGTACACAAATTATACGTAGATAAGACTCCGTTCATAAACAAATTTAACTTTTATTATATTTTGTTGTTTCTTTCAATAATTTTAAATTTACTTTTGTTTTTATATATAAGATTAAATTTACATTTCAATATCTAATATGACATTTAGTCTTATATTAAGAGGTAAGAGATTGAATTGAAAATAATAAAATGTTGAATATTCAAATCTATATTTATACCATAAATTTAAATTTAAATTCAATATATTCTCATAAAATTTAAGTTAATATATTCTCTTTGACAACACATAAACAACATTTTTTTATTAAAAAAAAGTTTATATTACATAAATAATTCCAATCACAACATTACAAATTTAAAATATTTTTGTAAGGGCATGGTTTATAATGATTCGAATATATATATTTTGAGAATTAATGATTTGAATATTATTAGAAGATATGGTTAAACAATATATTAACTCTATAATTTTTTAACAAGATGTATAATTTTTAAAATTTGAAACTGATTTATAGGCCCAATGGATTTATGGCTTAATTGGTGTTATATATGAAATTGTCATATTCTTTAATGGAACAATGCAATTTATTAGTCATAATTTAATAGAACAGATTTTTTTGTTGATTGGGTTTGATTTATCATTTGATCAAACATCTTTTGCTATTTACAATTCTCTATTTCTCACCTTTTTCTTTTATTTTGAAAATTCTTTAAAACAATTTTTAAAAAACTTTAATTCACACATTTTTTTTTTTTTAGAAAGCCTTTAATGTACACTTAAATATGAATAATGGTGCTTTCCCACATTTTATAAAAACTTTCATAGCGTTGTTTGTAAAAAAAAACTAACAAAACCCTAATTGGGTGCGTGTGATATGCAATTTGCAGAAATGAAATCAATTCTCAGGTCCTTCCACTTCCCAAAGCATCTCCTGCCGATCCTCCACACCACCCATTCTCTTTCCCGCCAATTCCACTCGACGAGTTCTCCGCCGGGGAGCCCAGCCTCGACTCTCGCGGTCCCACCGGATCTCAAAGCACGCCTCGAAGTTCGAGTATTTACGGTCCCGCTACCGACAGTCTGGATACAAGTAGCGAAAGTGGAGTCAAGTCGTGATGGTGGTGACGATTTGGGGATTTTGTGGGAGCCAAAAGGAAAGGGAAGAGCAGCAGAGTGACTTGGGTGTGCGCCGAATGCGGCCAGTGGTGCGCCTCTTGCCACAGCATGGGGACGTTGAAGAAGTTTTCGGAAGTGAAGAGGGGTGAAAGACATGCGAAGGAGAGGACTTGGCTGCCGCAGAAGACGGAGGAGGTGCAGCCAATGTGTGTGATCAATCAGCTGGATTGGCGAATCCCTTTGTAAGTTGTCGATATTTCAAGATGGTCTTATTTTATTCTATTTTTTTGTTTATAATTTTATATTTACTATAGGTGAATTTGTTGATTTATTTATACCAGGCATAGTTGTGGGGGAATTGATTATGTGAGTGGGACTTGGTGGATCAAAGAAATAGAATCTTTAGTACTTCAATTTTTTCATCTGACATGAACTGGGAATGGGATGAACTGCAATCATGCCAAATCTTTAATCCTTGAAATTTTCTAAAACTGCCCAGCATTAAAAGCATTGCCAAACTACCTTGTTCAAAGCACAAGTTCAAAGATATTGCACATCATCGATTTTGAGGACTGGCACAAGATCTCCCACATTTCCAGACACCTTTACTAATTATCAAAATCTCAAATGATGATCAATCCACAGGTAATTTCTCCTCCTTTCTCCTCTTGCATTTTACTAGTTATGAACAGAAATTAAGACGGTGAACTGAATTTGATGTTTTTAAGATTTGGAAACTCTTATGGTAGAGCTTTTGTTCCACCAATAAAGCTTATTTTATGAACTTACATCTAATTCTAGTTCCATTTGCAAAGGAAGATATTGAAAGCTTATCTCTATCAGCTGGGATCTGGGTTTGGCACCAGTGGCAGAGACCAGAGAGTTGCAGAGATCAATTGAATGACAATTGTACAATAATCGAAATAGAGGAAACTTGAAGGTAAAAAATATAGGACTTGATCGATCATGCATTATATAAATAGCTAGTGTACAAGACGGATCTCTAGTTTATATATTGGACTAATCGCCTACTCGTGCACAAGAGAAAAGCTTCAATGGGACGGGCACATGAATACTGACCTAATGAAAGAAACTCGTAACGTAGCATTATGTAAGTTTTGTATCCATTCATGTATGAGATATGTTTGGTTGTATCTACAATTCATATTGTTAAATATAAGAATAATTGTATTAATTGGTTGCTTTCAAGTGAATATTAATCTACTTCTCTGTAACGAAAATATGTTTGTGGGATTTTTGGAAAAATTCAGATAATTGTTTTGGTGATTGATGGAGTCTAGGTAACCTTATAATGGAACACCTATGGGTATTATTTTTTATTTTGGTGTCTTTATATTTAGGTTTGGATCCTTGCTAGAGTGCTTGGGGGTGGTCTTGTACCAGGTTACTTTGTTTAAGATAGGTAATATTTATTAGCTAATAGTTTCTGAAGGCATCATATATGGTCAAGTTCATAAGCTTGAACACTGGTTTTTTATTTTTTTTTGTTGAAGAAAAACTATTATATGTTAATGCTTTTCTGATATGTTAGGCTCTTTCCAGTTCTTATTAGACTGATTCAGTAAACTGTAGAGTTAAGTCATTAGTTTTTTTTTTTTCTCTCTTTAATTTTATCCCTTGCTACATTCAAAAAGTTAAAACGGGAGTTTCAATGTAAGGAGAGAGGAGGGCTGAAGCGTTTTCTAGATTTTATACTTCATAGTAAAATATGGCCCAACTTATATGCATTGCAAAACCTTTTGCTTCCGGTGAAACTCAGTTGAGCTTAATTGCATTGTAGTTATTGATCATTAATTAGAATTCAACTCTGAAGGAAGCAATCCTGAAAATGTTTTGATGCTGCTGTGCGTCCTTCAAACTTTGTAATTACCCTTGCCCCTTAATCAAGCCATTCAAAAAAATTTCCATCTGATATAGATGTTTCAAAGTTTATTTTGTCGTCATTTATTTTTATTGGTTTCGGGTTCTTTATTTTTGATTGGGGGTGACCCTAGTTTTGGCAAAGTACACTGATGTTGTAGGTATTAATTTTTTGTAGGTATTCTCTTTCCCGCCAATTCCACTTGACGAGACTCTGTATGTTCTCCGCCGAGGAGCCCAGCCTCGACTTCGACTCTCCCGGTTCCACCGGATCCCAAAGCACGCCGAGGAGCAGCAGAGTGACTTGGGTGTGTGCCGAATGTGGCCACTCGGATGGGCAATGGTGGGGCACGTGTCACTCTTGCCACAGTGTGGGGACGTTCAAGAAGTTTTCGGAAATGAAGAGTGGTGAAAGACATGCGGAGGAGAGGAGTTGGCTGCCGCAGAAGACGGAGGAGGTGCACCCAATGCAGTTGCGAGACATCGACTGTGGGATCAATAAGCTGGGTTGGCGAATTCCTTTGTAAGTTGTCAAATTTCAAGCGACTTAGATTGTCTTATTTTATTCTATTTTTTTGTTTATATTTACTATAGGTGAATTTGTTGATTTATTTATACCAGGCATAGTTGTGGGGGAATTTGATTATGTGAGTGGGACTTGGTGGATCAAAGAATTAAAATGTCAAATTAGTTTAAAAGTTCTTGTTATGAATTTAGAATCTTTAGTACTTTAATTTTTTCATCTAACATGAACTGGGAATGGGATGAACTGCAATCATGCCAAATCTTTAATCCTTGAAATTTTCTAAAACTGCCCAGCATTAAAAGCATTGCCAAACTACCTTGTTCAAAGCACAAGTTTAAAGATATTGCACATCATCGATTGTGAGGACTAGCACAAGATCTCTCCCATTTCCAGATACCTTTATTAATTATCAAAATCTCAAATGATTATCAAACCACAGGTAATTTCTCCTCCTTTCTCCTCTTACTCTTTACTTGTAATTCTGAATCCAATTATAGGTTTTGTTACTGTTATAGCAGCTAATATGTATGAATAATTTTTGTATTATTATAAAGTATTAGAGAAATATTTCACTCTGGATTCAAAAACAATTTTTTAAAATTAAGATACTACCAATAAAAGGAGGATGGCTCACTGCACTCACGTCAATAAAATTATGGGTTCAATTCATGTCTCCTCTTCCAAAACTCCAAATTGTAATAGTTATGAACAAAAATTAAGACACAGAACTGAATTTGATGTTTTTAAGATTTGGAAACACTTACGGTAGAGTTTTTCTAACAATAGTTTATAAGACCAGAAACATTAAAATGCTCCGGAGTAGCTCACTTGCTCGTATGTTGTCACTTTTTCTTTTTTTTTTGAAACAGCTCATATGTTGTTACTTGTTTGATTGCATACAACCTATGCCTCTCTATTTTATTACATGTAAAACAATTAGATATGATACTCAAATATGATATAGGACTGATTTTTGCTTTTCTTCTGTAAGTTTCAGCTAGTTTTGCTTTTATCAAACCAATCAAAAATTCTTTTTTTTATTTATTTTTTATTTGATATCCAATCATGTATGAGATATGTTTGGCTGTATCTACAATTCAATCCAATTCATGTTGTTAAATATAAGAATAATTGTATTATTTGATTGCTTTCAAGTGAATATTAATCTACTTCTCTGCAAGGAAAATATGTTTGTGGGATTTTGGAAAAATTCAGATAATTGTTTTGGTGATTGATAAGAGTCTAGGTAACCTTATAATGGAACACCTATGGGTCTTATTTTTTATTTTGATGTCTTTATATTTAGGTTTGGATCCTTTGGAAATGAAGTTGCTATATTGCTTGGGGGTGGTCTTGTACCAGGTTACTTTGTTTAGGATAGGTAATATTTATTAGCAAATAGTTTCTGAAGGTATCATATATAGTCAAGTTCATAAGCTTGAACACTGGTTTTTTTTTTGGTTGAAGAAAAACTATTATATGTTAATGCTTTTCTGATATGTTTAGGTGCTTTCCAGTTCTTATTACACTGATTCAGTAAATTGTAGAGTTAAGTCATTAGTGTTTTTTTTTTTTTTTTTTTTTTTTTCCCCTCTTTAATCTTATCCCTTGCTGCATTCAAAAAGTTAAAAAGTGAATTCAATGTAAGGAGAGAGGAGGGGTGAAGCATTTTCTAGATTTTATACTTCATAGTAAAATATGGCCTAACATATATGCATTGCAAAACCTTTTGCTTCCGGTGAAACTCAGTTGAGCTGAATTGCATTGTCGTTATTGATATTTTGAGATGATTGATCATTAATTAGAATTCAACTCTAAAGGAATCAATCCTGAAAATGTTTTGATGCTGCTATGCGTTCTTCAAACTTTGTTATTACCCTTGCCCTTAATCAAGCCATTCAAAAAAATTTCCATCTTATATGGATGTTTCAAAGTTTATTTTGTCGTCATTTATTTTTATTGGTTTCAGGTTCTTTATTTTTGACTGGGGTGATCCTGGTTTTGGCAAAGTACATTGATGTTGCATGTATTAATTTTTTGTAAGGGTAAATTTTGCCTTGAATAGCTTTACTTATGCCAAAAAATTTAATATTATGTTCCTTGATTTCATAACACATTCTTGTCTATTACCATATACCAGCAATCTTCTCATGTCGATTTTACTTCTGAATTGGATCACGGCTGTAATGATATAGCTGAAGGGTGTGATCTTGGTGACCCTGCTCCAATTGTGTATCTGGTGAAGAGATCTACATTATCAGGTTGATTGGTGCTTTTCTCAAGTTGTGACTTTTCATATCTTGGATTCAATTCCCAACTCTCTGGTCCTTATTATGCATACGTGTTTCGTTGATACTTGATTGTTAGTTGCTTTGTAGAGAGTGCATGAAATGAAAAAATTTCCATTTCCAAAGGATCTTTAATGAGATTGTTTGTTGCATAGTTTACTTTGGCAATAATCTCTTTCTTGTTTTATTCTGTGTTTTTTCTCCTTAACCTTCTTCGAAATGAAATACATAAAATTTCATTTTCACAAATTGCTAGTTGAGACTTTGCTCTTAACTCACTTAGATGGGAAACATTGCTTGAAATGCTATTAAAGTAAAGCTTGAGTTTGTTGATTCTAGCGTATTATCTAGATACCTACTATTAGTATCTAGACAGACAAATGTTGCACTTTTCTGTTGTTTAAGGTTGCAACTGTGGTTTCATTGTGGATATGCAAACCCATGGTACTTTCCTTATGAATTTAGAATTTAACTTTTTTCACTATGGCTTCCTCCTCGTGGCAGTGCCAGAGTGTCGGGCGAATTGGAAACGGAGCTGACTGTATGAGGATTGGCGCAGAAGAACTTGTCTTGTATTCTAGTACTGATATTGAGGTGCATAATTCTGGACTTATGACCATTGGTTTTTGATGTTGTGAATGATCATTATGATTTTGTTTTCACACCGTTATCTATTTTATTTATAGATTCTATAGATTCCCAAGACTCAACTGATATAATTAAAGTCGTTGAAAATTGTCGTCTTGTAATATTTCAGTTACATGTCAACGTGCATGCTTCTATGGATGAGGATTGCTTCATTTCTGTGGCTCTCAATCTCTCATCTTTTTGGGGTGAGCCTATGGTTGAAATTAAGTGGACAGATAAATGAACTGAAGGCAGTTATTGTGGGAGTATATTAGGGTTAGTGTCTGCAGAATGTATATTAGAAGCCTGTTTTGATGTCTCCTTGTTGAGGTTATGCTGGTAATTTGAAGAAAAGGTTGTAAAGCACAACAAAATGGAACAGATGGAAGAGGAGTAAAACAACTGATAGAATTTTTGGGAAAATGGACAATAGAAACTTAAACAACTGGTGTTTTGTGCTTGTTGATTTTAACCTTAGAATTGGATATTAGGTTGCTGTAGATAATTTGGTGATTTTTTATCATGATCCTGTAATACTAGGCTCTATAAGAAAAGACCGAGTCTGATTGATTTTGAACTGCTTGTTATTCCTTCATACTTTTCTTCATGTTGATCCACCTATGTCATTGCATTAAATCTAGATTCGTTAAAACGAAATTTTGGGATTTTTCTCATCTTAAGAAGTTCAGCTTATGAAATCTTTGAAATTTGTCATTTTTGCTTCATTGAACTTGCTGTGGATCGATTCAACTAAGGAAATCAATTCAAGCACATACGTTTTCCTTCACATTTTTTCTTTTCATTAATGAAGCCATGAAGGCAATAATTTGCAGGTTCATTAGTTGACTTGTAATTTACATAATTTAAACTTTTGTTTATGACGATGAGGATGCTTGTTTCTAAACTAAAATAGGAAGTGCTTTTGCTTGGTAGCACTTTAATGGAGTGCTTTTCTGAAGATATCTGAATATCTGATAGGTTCTTTTCCGTATTCTTTTCCGTAAAGCAGATTAATCGCTTCTTTAGTCTTAAAATTTGCTTTTGTTTATTTGTATCGAACATTATGTAATAGACATGAAAAAGTTTTTAGCTGTATCAAATGAATCCTTGTAGTTATTGTGGAATGTGGATCACTGAATTGGTAGGGATGCTTATTAGGAGCCGTATACAATAGAAAGTGATTTAGTAACTTCATTGAATCTATCCTTCAATGGAGACCTAGTGGAGATCTCTTTTCACCTGGTTATGATGGATCAAAAAAAAAAAAAAAAAAAAAAAACTTTGTAAAAGCAATTGGATAACGTAACTTCTCAGCAGTCACAGTAGCAGAATAGAAATCGTGAAAACATATGTATGGTCTGAGAAGAATTCATTCTCAATTACCATCTTGTTTACTTGAAAAAAAGTAATGGAACAATTTCTAATTCATCATAAAAAAAAAGTAATAGAAATTTCTATGAAACCTTTGAGTTGGAAAGCATTATGTTATAGTCAAAGTCAACAACATTGCACTTTTCACATCTTTATGCATTGTTATTGTTCTAGTCAGCATCATCCCCTCTCGTAGAAAACCACTGATGAGGCCGTTAATGATCGCTCACAAGATCTTCTGGGTGGCTGTAGCATTCATGGCAACGGCTTATGTTGCAGAGCCACATGGTCCGATATTCCGGTAGTAATTGTTTGCAGCTTACTAACATTTTATGTTTTGATAAACAAATTTACATAAAGCCATTTCTATCTACTGCAACTGATCTCTAAGCTTTAATGGATATATCACCACCGCAGTTTCAATCCTCAAAAGAGGGATGAGTGGCTCGTCGTCCAGAGACATTGACGTTGCAGTGGATAAAGAGAACGTGTCAAGCTGATTCGATTGCCGTGTTACAATCGACTCGGTTTAACCTCCCACGATTAGCCGGTTGCATTTGTTTGATTCTTGAAATCAACTATCATTACTCTAATTGGTAATAAAATTTCATTTGGTTTCAACCAGAAGTATCTGATTAGATGCTATTAAAGTTGATTAGATTTCGATCTGATTAGATGCTATTAAAGTTGATTAGATTTCAATCTTCGTAGATAGTGTCATGATAAAATCCAAGTTTCTTAATCAAATATTTGGAAATCATTTACATTTGTTTTTTTGCCCAATAACTTGAACAATACTACAAGAGGTGAGGCTAGTAGTGGGTGTCAGCGAAGAAGTAGAGATGCTCACCAGCAATTTTCAAGCCATTCGAGCTCAGTGGAGCGGGTTCAGAGCCACTCTCTCCCACCCTGAATATTCCCGGCCTAACTGGTTTCCATTAGTCAGGGCTGGGGCGGGTTCAAGGGTAAATAATTTTGTTAGTGGGTGGTCGGGAATTCCAAACCCGGTGTCCCATTGACATCCTGCATAATATGAATAGAATTATTCAGAAATGATAGTAGAAGTCAAACTATTCGAAAATAATTGTTCCATGATTCCACCATGAGAATTTTGTGATGAAAAGTTTAATGATTCTCAAAAAAGGGGCAAAGCTACCATCGTGTTGAGAAGATAAGATCTTCTTTACGTTCAGGAATATATGGCGGTTCAGGGGGGGAAAAACAACTTGAAACTCAGAGTCTCAATGATGTAGCTGTGAGAGGCATATCACTATGCCACTCATCTCATCATGTCTAGACGAATGTTATAATCTATATCATATAATGGTTATTTGCGTGGATAGTACATAGTACGTCGGATGAATAAATTGATGCTGTAAGCTAGCTAACACTAAACTAATATATTCTCGGGAGTAAAATGTAGTTTTTGCATCAGATTCTCTTAAAAGCACTTGTTCTGGGAATCTGCTTTTCAATGTTCCATTCACTTGCTTTCCATTGTTGCATCGGATTCCTGGTTGAAGGAAAGCAATAGCCAATATATCTGAAGCAGCATCAAAGCAAGGTTTTCACACTTAATTGTTAGGCTAAAATTCCTTGGCTTTCTTATTCCATGCAATATAAATATTCAAAGGATGCATGAAAGCTACTTCACAACAACAAACACATTCAGCAACTCATTTTCTCTCATTTTCATTCAATTACCCTCTCTGAGTATGGTGCTGAGGCAATTGTTTCTGTTGTATTGGAGCAACTGACTTCGATCTTGGTAGAGAAAAACAACAAGAGGTGAGGCTAGTGGTGGGGTTGACGAGGAAGTAGAGATGCTCACCAGGCAATTTCAAGCCATTCAAGCTGTGCTTGTTGATGCAGAGCAAAGACAAGTGAAGGACACCACTGTACGGGTTGGTTGGATAGGCGTAAAAAGCAATCATACGATGTGATAACGTGTTGGATGAGTGGAACACTGCAATTCTGAAATTGCAAATTGAGGGAGTCAGAAGAAGGTATGTATGTCTTCCCCTCATCTTGTTTTTGTTTCAAACAAGTTGCATTACGCCGTGACATTGCTTTAAATAAAAAAAATAAACAGAGTCTTGATTCTATTACCAAAGAGAAAGAAGCCTATTAATGAATAGAATTAGGAGCATGAACGACCTCGACCTCACCGTTTAGAGTTACTTTTTGTCGACATATCTAAGATATATGGTCGTCATCGGAAGGAAATACGTAGTAAGCAAAGTGCCGTATGTGAAAGTATGAAGACAAGACATCCTATACATCTAACTTGTGGGGGATGGGAGTAAGGAATTGGGGAAAAAACTCTGCACACCTGCTTACACGATAAGGAGGTGATGGAAAAAGTTCGCGACGAGAATTGGGTGTGTGTCTCCGACCCTGTGCTTAAGAGTTCCACAACAATCTTAGGCAGGTTTTGACATCTAGGC
Source organism: Acer yangbiense (assembly GCA_008009225.1). Taxonomy (NCBI): domain Eukaryota; kingdom Viridiplantae; phylum Streptophyta; class Magnoliopsida; order Sapindales; family Sapindaceae; genus Acer; species Acer yangbiense. The sequence continues at coordinate 11,612,091 of CM017762.1, forward strand.
TTGCTTCTTCACCGCGTAAATTTCCTTCGAAAAAACATTCATTCTTAACAAGAATTCGGCAAAATCATGCACTATATCATGCATTTTGCATGCAAAGATATCACCTCGTATCTTTCAAACTCTTGGAAGAAAGAATGCATTGCTAAAGTGCCAAAACATCCCCACCAATATCTCTATCTCTTCGTCATGTTCTAAATCAAGATAACCTTGGGCCATCCATAATTTAATCATTCATCTTTTTTCATCACATAATCTTTTGGAAGATGGCACAATATGAAAAACACGTTTCACCATACAAGGCAAATCATTATAACTCAACAATAGTGAGGGGAATACCTTTTTCTAACTCTGTCAATTTCCACATCTCACTATCTAATATTCTTGCCATTGATCTTTAGTTTTTTTAAACCGTAACAAATCCCAATAGTCTTAATGGCAAGAGGCAAACTTGCACTTGCCAACAATTTCTCTACCAATATTTTCTAATTCTTCACACTCTTCATGAGACCTATTACAAAATGCTAATTGTTTAAAGAGTGGCCAACTTTCATCTAAAGACAAAACTCTAATATTGATAACATCTTTTGATTTCATCATGTGTGCAACTGTCTCCTTACGTGTGGTAATAAAATTTTACTTTCACCATGAAGACCATCATCAAGAGACTTGTACAATGGTCCCCATTTATCATCATTTTCTGTCCACACGTCATCTAAAATAAGAAGAAATTTCTTATTCACTATAGTTTCACGTATACATTCCAAAAGAGATTGGAATTCAACTAATCAATGGCCTTATGTGTAAGACCTTCAATGATTGCTCTAGCAATCCTAACCTCATCAAATGGGTCTGAGACACAAACCCATAATATGTGATCAAATTTACTTTTAATCTTTGTATCATTGTAAGCAAATTGTGGGAGAGTGGTTTTCCCAATCCTCCCATCCCTACAATTGAGATGACAGGGAGGCTTGTTCTTTCTTTCTTACTCTCATGCAACATTTGTTACAAGAGAAGTTTTTCTCCTTGTCTCGACCACGTATCTCAGAAACCTCAACAAAAGAAGTCGTTTTCAATCTTTGAGGTCTTCGATACTCCTAATGGTATTAAGATTATTACTATCTTTCTCTAAGGCAATGGAATCAAGATTTTCATTGATTTGTTTTATCTTAACACCAATATCATATCGTATAGCAACCTGTCTAAAACAAATGCAAGGGGAGGAAAACACGAAACGTACCTTTTTCTTAGGAATTTGAGTATTTTCAAACCCCTCAATTTGTAATTTCAGAATTGCAGTGTTCCATTCGTCCAAGACGTCATCCATGTCATAAGATGCATCTTTGAGCTTGTCTAGCCAAACTCCCACAATGCCTCCTCACTTGTCTTTGCTCTGCATCAACCAGCACTGCTTGAATGGCTTCAAAGTTGCCGGTGAGCTTTCTTATTTCTTTTCTGACACCCGTAACTAGCCTCACCTCTTGCACTACTTCCCTACCAATGATCGAAGTCAATGTTCCAGAACAGTAGAAACAATTGCCTCGGCAGCCATAGTTTGAGATGGAAATTGAATGACAAAAGAAGAAAAATATTTTGAGCTATTAGTTGTGTTTGAGATGTGAAACTATTAATGCTGTCATTCTTTCAATTTTTATAGTGCAAGCAAAATGGAATATTCATGTGAAAGCTTGCTTTGATTCTGGTTTCAAACATATCGCTTTCTCCAACTCCAAGTTATTCCCAATTCTTTCCTTGATGATATATAATGACGTTTGTTTTAACGCAAGTATTTGAGTCTGCTTTTATCAATTTGATTGCCAATGAAGTTAGAATCATTAATATGCCTACCTACAATTTCAAATTATCATTAAGGGGCCCTTGCAAATATGTCCACTATGAAGTTTAGAAGTGCAAAAATGTCTCCTCTATGATTTTCTTGCAAAACTGTCCGGTATCAATGTTTACTTTGCATAAATGTCCAATGTTGGACTATACTACCCTCCCCACTTAAATTGGGGTGTAATGTCACAAATACCCTTAAACATTTCAGGTTTCCATAATTACCCTTGTCTTCCCTTCCCTCCCTTTCTTTCCACGAGTGGTTTGATGAATTCCCTCCCCCATTTTCGAACATACAGGACCTGACCCGACCACACCACAGTCGGTCCCCAGTATCTTCTTCTTGTTCTCATTCTTCTTCCTTCCCCATCTTCGGGGCTTCAATATTCCTCCTATCATTCCGAAATTCCTTCTCAATTGTTTTCAACTGAACATTATCAAGAACCATATAACCTGAAAACCATATAGAAACCCTAAAAACAGAGAGAGATAGAGGCACGAGGACGACGAGGGATGATGGGTTTCTGTGTGTAGTCTTCAAAAGTTTGCAATTGTGTTGGGTAACAGACAGGGTGGAGTTTGAGTCTGAAGCCAAGATAAATCACCAGGCAAGGATACCTAAGCTGCTAGCTGTGGGATCGAAGACGGCTGCAGGTGAGTGTTTCTTTAAATATGTGCATTGGAACCTTTGAAATCAATGTTAATTTTTTGTCTGTGCTGGGCGGTGCTGCTGTTTAGGGCTAGACATTGTTATTGGGTCCATTTTCTTTTTCGTTTTTGTTGGTGTTGTGTTTGGATTGGGTTGTTTTTGTTGGTTTTGCCTGGTGTTTATGTGGGGTCGTTTTTGCTGGTATAGGTATTATTTGTCTTATGTTTTAGTTAGGTTATCTTGTTTTTTTAGGCGTCTTTGCTTCCCTGCTTGGGTTGAATCATTTTGATGCAACTTTGTGGGTGTTTGGATTTAGCAGAGAAAGCGTTTGATAATATGCTTGAGAGAAGCATGGTTGCGTGGAATGTTATGATTGATGCGTTTGTTCAGTCTGGTGAGTTGGTTCTAATGCAGAATTTGTTGGCATTTGTTGGGATTTGTTCGTTCTAACTGCTGTGTGGGCATTTCTTGTTTTCTATGGCACCCCTTGTTGAATTGCTGCTGCTATGTGGCGTTGTTTATTTGGCATTGATAACTCTGTCTAGGGCTTGAAGTTCGAGTATTGGGTGTGAAAGCCCTGTGCAGGGCTTCAAATCCCTTGATAGGGCTTTAACAATCAACAAAACTGTTTTACTTATACACCGTTTTGTTTTATTTCTTCATTTTCATATCTTTGTTACTTTAACAACATTTGCAGGGTCTATGGATACAATGGATGGGTTCATAGTACATTGCGATAGACATTGGATTGATGACGAGGTGATGGGTCCAATTTCCTTTGCATGTCATGACGACAAATATAGTAAATTGTTTGAAACAATATGTCACCAGATCGGGGTTAGTAATGACAGATTCCGGATAAGCTTAAGTTCAGAGCTTTTAACGCCGAAAGGGAGTTGTACATTATCCATTATGAGCGACAGTGATGTATCCTGTTTGCTTTCTCATAATCGATCCTTGTCCTGTGGACTGAAATTAAGGTCGAAGTCGTAGAAAGATCTGTACCGGTGAAGCCAACTGAAAATGTTTTTCAAACTGTGATGAAGTCAAGAAATACAACAATCCAGTCATGTATACCTTTGGGCTTTAAACCCTCTGGTGTTTCCGAATCCCCAATGAGTACTCCATTTTTTCGTTAGTGAGTGGTAGCAACCAACCGTTTGGGCCAGTGCCTTCCCCCGGATTTACATCGGCGAGAAAGATCAGGGGACTCCAGCATCGACTACTAAGCATGCAGAGGTTAAGGTGGATGATTATGATAGTTCTAGCAGTGAGTCTAACAGTGATGAGTCTAGCAGTGATGGGCAAGCGTCAACAGACTATAGAGAAGTTCAAACAAATGGAGCACCTAAGAGTTCTACACCCTCTACGACGACACGGTGGACAATACCGGGGTCAGAACTATACTCAATTCAGCCCATTAGATCGAAAGAATTGTTTGAAGACAATGGAGACTTTAGTGAAATATATAAAGGACAGATTTTCAAGGACAAGAAAACATTGAAAGGCGCTCTAGGGTTCAATGCATTGCAAAAGAGGTTTGATTACAGGGTTCGACGATCGAATCATACACGATTCGTCGCAATATGTAAAAAGAGAGATTGTCAATGGGTTTTTAGGGCAGGGAAATCGAGAAATGGGACGTACTAGAATGTTAAGTCCGTTGACTCTAAGCACACATGTGTTGATAATGGAAACTACAACGTAGATTTTCACCGTGTAAGTTCCCATGTAATAGGGCAATTGTTTGCAAGAAAGTTTGTTGATCCAGGACGCAACCTCCGTCCTAAAGATATCCAGACTGACATGAAGGATAAGCACGGCATAAACCTCACCTACAACAAAGCTACAGATCTAAGGACCGTGCTTTACATAGTGTTTTCGGTGATCCATGGGAGTCATTTAAGACGTTGCCCGCATACTTTCACATGTTGGAAAAATCTAATCCGGGACAAAAACCAAGATTGCAACCGATAGGCAAAACCGGTTTAAATATGGATTCATGGCACTTGGGGCTTGTATAGAGGGATTCAATACAGTAATTAGGCCGGTTATTGCCGTCGATGCTACTCACTTGAAGTCCAATACCAGGGGAGTTTTGTTAGTTGCGGTATGCAAGGATGGTAATGAGATGATATACCCTTTGGCATTTGAGTTTGCCAATTCCGAGTGCTCAAAGTCATGGACATGGTTCTTGAAGCAACTTCACGACGTGATCTTGCATCCCGAACTTGTTCTGATAGTTTCGGATCGACACACGGGTATCTCTAATGGCATGAGAGCAATATTCCCCAATTCAGCACATGTGGTTTGTGCATACCACTTGGCCAACAATCTGAAACAACATTGTAGGAAGCGAGGTGACGTGATTTATCATTACTATCGTGCTGCATATGCGTACCGTGTTAAGAAATTCGACCATGTAATGGCTGAGCTGAAATCCATCCATCCTAAGGTTTATGATGAGCTCCTAGAGGTTGGGATACAGAAGTTTTCACGTGTCCATAGCCCTAAGAAGAGGTACCATATGATGACCACTAACATTGCAGAGTCAATGAATTCTTGTCTACTTGCGATCCGGAAGTTGCCTATCACATCTATTGCCGAATTTATTAGAGATTTGTTGCAACGTTGGTTCCACGACCGTCGAAGTAATGCAAGAGAAACACCCACATTCTTGACTAATGATGCGGACCAACACATCAAAGATAGGGTATTAGCATCGCAACGGTGTGAGATTCACCCCATTGACTATGATAGATTCAAGGTACAAGACCAATGGAATGAAGCAATTGTCGACTTGGAACAACGTTCATGCTCATACCGTGAATGGGACCTAGATGAGCTACCGTGTATTCATGCCATGGCTGTTGCAACGTATGCTACATAATGTTTATTTACATTTGAATAACAACCATAATCTTCAATTTGTAATTGTGATTAATTTTTTTGTGTCTTTTGTATCAGGCTTAAAGGTAAGCCCATAAACTCATTATGTTCCGACTTTTTCACAACCGGATGGCTGAAACAAGCGTACACCATGGTTGTGAACCCTGTTCCAATACCTGAAGAGTGGGACATTGCTGATGATGTTCGTAATCGCGTTGTATTGCCTTGGAAAAAAAAGCGACTGACAGGAAGACCAAAGAAAAATCGGATGCCTTCTGTCAGGGAGAAACGAAAGCAACAATCGTGTGGGAATTGTGGGCAAAAGGGACACAATCAAAAAGTTGCACGAACCCATCATGTAGCACAGGCAAACCAGCAAAAAAAGCACGTGCTTGCAGTGTGTGCAAGAAAGAAGGACATAACAAACTTACGTGCCCGGATAAGGATAACGCACCGGACCCCGGTTTGGCACCCCACCTCAGCTCGGATGACACTGACACAGACGATGAAGAAGTTGATTGTAGGTATGGGTGACACTCATCCTTTCCTTCTATTTTATTTTTTTAAAATAAAAATCTTTGATAGGCAGCAGTGCTTACGCTTTTGTTGTTGCATGCACATACATCTGCACTGTAGGTTCAGATGCAGGAGTGCAAAAAAGTTGTGGTGGTGATGATGGTGTAGTATGTGTTGTAAGTTGCAGGGGATGTTGTTTCTCTGGTTGTTGCTGTGATGATGTTGTAGTGGTTCGTTTTAGGTGGTGTGGTGTAGTCATTGTAAGTTGCAGTTTACCTTGTTTAGTACCTTGTTTATGGTTTTTAAGTTTTTACAAGCAGGAACAGCCTAGCATGTGTTATTTACAGCTGTTTTTAACTTCTTGTGGTGATGATCTTGTATGGAATAATTGTTTTCAAGCCCGGAATATTTGTTGTGGCTTGTTTGATTATTTTATTATTATGGAATAATTGTTGTTGAGGCCTTCGTGATACTGGTATTTATGTTATGTGTTTGTTTAAGTATATATTTCCGTTTAAGTATATATTTGTGTGTGGCCAGCATACACATACTGTTCTTCGTTGTTCTTCTTTGTTGTATATATTGTTGTATACTGTTCTTTGTAGTAATACTGCCATACAGGGCTTGAATGTATTTACATGTCACCATCCCTGGAATAATTTTGAAGCACATGGCTAAATTTATTTACATGTCAAGCCCTGGAATAATTTCTGAAGCCAGGGCTTGAATTTATTTACATGTCAATCCCTGGAATAATTTCTGAAGGTCAGGGATTGAATTTATTTATTATATCCAAGGCCCTGGAAGAACATTGATTTGTTAAGGGCTGGATATTTTTATTTAGCCCAACAGAAGGTTGGTCATGACAATGTATTTTAATTAATAATATTTAGTTAAATGAAGTAGAGCAGTGGGGCAAGGGCAATGGTAAAAGTACATTTATTTAGGGAGTCTTGGGCTTCGGGAGTCCCCTTACGGGGTGTATTTTTAGTTTGAAAAAAGCCTTCATTGCAATGGTTTGTGAAAAGCATCCAAATGACCTTTCAATGGAAAAGGACGGTTGGGGCAATGACCATGGTGGCTTTTCATTTATTGGGACATTGGGGGTGGGGGTTTTCATTCATTATAAATACCCTCCTTTGTTACATTTTGTTATCACTTCACTTATATTCTCTATTGTTTAGTATTTTTTTATTTATTTTTTCACGGTACAATGGCAGAAAACAACACAAGGAATAATGTTGCAAATAATTTTCATGCAACAGACAGGCTGGAATCCATCTTCGAATGTCTGAGGCAACGGATTGCAAATGCAGAGAACACCATCCGTGAAGAGCGTGCAAACGCTGGACGCCTGACTGTGGACAATGCAGTGTTGATGGGAAAAGTTGAAAACCTGGAAGCAGAAATTATCAATTTACATGTGCAGATGGAGGCAAGAGATGATGAACTGAATGGGCTGTACATTCTTGTTGAAAAATGCAGAAGAAAATGTTGGACTTCAATATTCCACCATCTCCCTAAAGAAATGCTTTTTTGTTGTGTTCACAGTCTGATGTCTTTGCAAAATTTTATGTTTTTTATCTTCATGTTCACGTCTTTCTAAATATTTATAATATATGAAATGAATATTATCATATTTCCCTTTCCTAAATCCCTGGCACAATATCTCAATCATCTAAAAAGAGTAATCTTTAATTCATATTCATAAAAAAGGCAAAGCAGATGCCTTGAACAAACATAACACAAACAAGAATTCACATACATTTGCCCACTGTTACTCCGATTACAAAAACAACAATATACAATATAACCAGCATTACTGTTTTGGTTTGTACCGGTTCAGTGTAAAGAACCTTATCTTATGTGGTACCAGAACAATGATTTGAAAGTGAAAGTGAAAGTTTTTCACGCTGAACCGCATGGATAGCTTCATATGCTTCATCCACCGTATTAAATCTCTGATAAGAGGCACCTTAAATCCATCAACTTGTTCATGACAATCAGGCCAAGAGTTGAACACACCAGTTTTCCTGCCTTTGAAAACAGCATACACCGATTTCTTTGCCATATCATACAAAACATTGAATATACATGCAAAAAAAGAAGTAACTAACAAAGAGGAAATCCAGATTAGATTTTTTTTTTTTATAATGACAAAACAACAAACAAAATGAAGACATTAAATCCTGCAGACAGACGTTAAACAAAATGAAATAACAAAAACCAGTTAATTGGGCATAGAAGTCTTCCGACAGAAATCAAAGGTTGAGGCTTTACTACCTTGTAACCATATGATTTTTGTCGAAAACCTCCATGCCCACTGAACTCATTTTCGAACTAAGAACAAAAATTAACGAATAAAAAACGAAACAAAATGAAGATTAAGATTTGTAGAAGAAGACCTCTGGGCGTGGGGGCTCCTCGTCAGGATTGAAAGAAATCAATCAGATGCGTAGAAGGGCAAGATGTGTTCTTGCGTACGCGATAAAGATGAAAATATTATGAAGAAAAAGTAGAAGAGGAACCGACCATCTATATATGGGAAAGACTGAAGTGGGATCCAGCTGTGGTCCACTTGCATTGGTCAGTGGGATCCATCTGTGGTCCACAAATTTCGTTACCCCCTTACCGTTGCATAATTTTTCAAGCCCAGAAACAATAAAGGTGAAGCCCTGGAAAGGTATTGAAGCCCAAAATCACCGTACTGAGCTGACCTGGAATAATGTTTTGCATTTAATTTAAATTTTTGAAAGATTTTAAATTTTTTTTCAATCGTACAGAATTTGTTACACAACATGTGGCAACATGTAGAGTGTTTGACACAACCAAAAACGCAATCCATAATGTGGGAAGCCTTAGATTGACAGTATGTGCAAATGTCACCCATTACTCTACTAGGGTTATAAGTGTTACTATGCAATTTTTATGGATTTGGTCATGGTGTATTTTTGTTACCGTCCGATGCTCACCCAAAAACTCTATAAAGATACCCACCTACATTGAATCCACTTTGGACCATCTCGATCGAGAATAAAAACACGGGACCCACATCATCGGATGCATAAACAATAGACATTCAAGCCCTGACTATTATTGTTCAAGCCCAGTAATAAATAAAAATAATAATGGGATCCAGCTGGACCATTAGAATGGCTGAATGTGGGATCCAGCTGGACCATTAAAAAAATCCACGGTGTACATTCCAATCCCTGTGGTCCACTTGCATTGGTTAGTGGGATCCAGCTGTGGTCCACCAATTTCCTTACCCCTTACCATTGCAATTTTTTTCAAGCCCAGAAACAATTAAGGTGAAGCCCTGGAAATGAATTGAAGCCCAAAACCACTGTACTGAGCTGACTTCGTATGCAGTATGCTATATTTGTATGTATTCTGTAATGGTTAGGAATGGATTATGGGTTTAAAAATAGAACAATTCATTTCATTGTCGTAAAGACATTAAAAAACTGGCATCCAAACGAAATATTCTGGGCTTCAACAAATCAATTACAACAAATCAATTATTTTCGTTTGCAGCAAACACATTAAAAAATAATACTCCAAGACCAAATATTCTGGGCTTCAGAACAAGTCATTTCATTTCATTTCATACGCCCTCACGGGGCCAAAGCAAAACAACCAAACAACACCATGGATTACATTACAGAGGCTTCCACCGGAAATAAAACTAGAAAATCTAAAAACAAACAAAGCTGATAAACATTCCAGCCACAACCCCAACATTCCCTCACAGAGGAAAAGGCCAACACCATGGATTTCATTATTAATGATAAACTTAACATCGCTCAACTGGGAAGACGAAGAAGATAACAAAGACAGAGCTATAAGAAATGTTAAAACGTCTCTATATATATAATTTCAGCACAATTGACCGCAGTCAATGATCATTACGGTCTTCGATGGCAAGCCGGAGCTGGAGCCGATCTGATCAATGGCCTTCAAGACGTCAAATCCTTCGACCATCTCACCGAAGACGACTTGCTTGCGATCGAGCCACTCGGTCTTAGTGGTACAGATGCAGAACTGGGACCCGTTGCCCAATGTGTTGGTTTTGGCCATTGACAATATACCGGGACCGATGTGCTTCTTCACGAAGTTCTCGTCGGTAAAACTAGGGCCGTATATCGATTCACCACCGGTTCCGTTTCCTTGAGTGATGTCTCCTCCATGGACCATGTACCCAGGTATCACGCGGTGGAAGGTTGAACCCTTGTAGTGGAGTGGCTTCCCAACCGTGCCGATCCCCTTCTCTCCGGTACAAAGAGCCCGAAAGTTCTCCGCTGTGATAGGGGTACTGTCTGCGAAGAGCTCCATCACAATTCTACCCACAGGGATGCCGTCAATGCTTAGGTCAAAGAACACTCTAGGGTTCCCCATAACAGTGTCTACGACAAACAGAGAGAAGGTGTAGTGGAAAGTGGAAATGGAAATGGAAATGGAAATGATAGATGAAGAACAAAAGAGAGTATCGACAGAATGGGGACTCACGGTTTCCTTTAAATGGCAAACGCCCCCCCAAAGGTGGGGCCCCTTTTATGTACTTGGTTGGGTTTCCGTTCACATCATGTTTTGGGGTTGTAATGCAAAGGGCCCCCCCATGTACCTGAATTTTTATTTGTAATGCAAAAAAAATAGAACACCCCAAAAACAACAAAACTCACGTCATTGTCATTCACACAAAATGTTCTACCTTCAACTTGATAAATAAGCGGTTCAAATTCCTTTGAACCTTTAAATTCGATACATATACTTCTAAATTATTGGGCTACATATCTGGTTTCAGATACATATACAAAACCATCCATATACAGGAGACAAACGTTCAATCATTCATGGGCCGGAAAGAAATGTTTAATTACAAATCAAAATATCAGCTGAGCAAACATGAGACAAAGGTTCAATCATCCATATAGAAGTCAAACTGTTAATCTACACTGCCTAACAAAACCACGACAGAAACAGCTACCAACTTCACAGCTACCAACCGTAAAACAGAAACAGCTACCCCAACAACATCTCAACACAGTTCACCGTTAGCGAAAATTTCAAGAGCCATTGCCTGACGGATGGTGGGAATATCCTTCTGTCTAAAGATATCCATCCATGATGACAACGGGAACCCAAATAATATCAATTCTGCATATTTACATACAAAGGCACCACAACTGTAGCTGCAAAAAGTGAAATTGCAATCATAAATATTTTTGTATCATAATAAAGAAGTAGAAGTAATAATGCAAATTTTACCCGTCATTTTGTTGGGGAATAACGGTTGGTTCGATGTTTTCAGCAGTGAATGGACTTGTGTGAGGAGGCATCTTCATATGCTCATAGTAATTTGCATGCTTAAGAATTGAGGGTAACAAATAGAGTAACCCTGAGATGTCTTTCAATCGGTAATTTTTTCCATTACGAGCGCAAAACGAGTCATACATTTTTACTTTCCCTTCTTTTAAAAACACTTGACATAGTACCCAATGATCCCCGGTGTTGCAAGGAACCAACACCTGTGAAAAAAAAAAAAAACAAAGAGAGAACAAAGAACAAAACATAGACAAATGACATTAAAAAGGCAAAAAAAACAAGGAAGAGAGGAAGAAGAAAAAAACAAGGAACAAAGAAGAAAGAAGAAAAAAAGAAGAAAGAAGACAGAAGAACATACCTGGTACAAGTGCAGTAGCCAGCAGGTAGCAGAGCAGTAGAGAAAAAAAGAAGAAAGAAGACAGCAGCAACCAGCAAGTAGCAGAGGGGTAGAGAAAAATAAGAGTTAGTGACTTAGTGAAAACCAATAATAACTTAACAAAATTGTCACATTGCGTGTCACATACTTACCGACTCCATAGTCCACCACGGTTGAGGGTAAAGAAGGTCGGAACCTGACACATAATTTAGTGTATCATCGTCTGGTTGGAAAGATAGGGGATCGAATTCGGGGTATTCTTCCCAAATTGGGGCAGCTGGTGTAGTGGGTGTAAGATCCTTCTTCTTTTTTGTTTTCTTTTTGTATTCTTTTGACTTCTTTTTGCTCGAATCCGGATGGGTTATTATTTTTAAATGTTCAGATTCCAATAACTTCTTAACACCTTCCCACTTCAGTTTCAAATGAGCCTGTTTACAAAATAAAAAAACTTTCGTTCAGTTTAGGATTGCATCAGAAATGAATGTGAAGAAAAAACAATAGAAAAATGAACTTACGAAAAACGCTGTTGGGACCAATCCGATTTCCTGACGGTCGCTAACCTCTCCATTCGAACGCCGCCTCTTCCACAGAACGTCGAGGTAGCTGTCTATGTGCTACAAAGACATTTATATATAAACGTTAGGAAACTTATCTGTATTTGTGTAAACAAACGCATCACAATTTATCACTTACCAAGTTGGACAACCATTTTGTAGGTTTGACCAAATCGTTAAACTGTTCACGATTCATGTCGATGGCTTGGCCAGTAAAGACACTGTGAGTTGAAAAAATTAAATTAAATATTCTGAACAAAAAATATAAAATAAAAACAGAGGAGAATAGGAATGGACCATTACCGAGTATCATCCTTATTTTTCAGAAATGAGATGAACCGATCATAATTGTCATTCACACAATCGCTCAAATCTTTGGTTCTCTTCCTCTTCTTGGGTATGGGCATGGGATCTGTGTACGGGCTGTCCAAGTACTTTGATCGCCTACGGGCTCTTATGTTGTCATTATTCTTGTAACACACACAAATATAACACTAAGATCAGGGTTTGGAAGAACCACGTTCACACATGGTGAATGGAAGTCATCCAAATTTATCGTGTGTTTAGCTAACCCATATGACTCACCAACAACATTATCCAACCCACCCTCCTTACCAACAACAATCCCTGTATCGTCCTTATCATCGGCCTTCTCCACCTCGGCCATCTCCACCTCGGCCTTCTCAACCTCGGCCATCTCCACCCCAGCCATCTCCACCCCAGCCTTCTCCACCTCGGCCTTCTCCACCTCGGCCTTCTCAACCTTGGCCACCTCCACCTCTTCGACAACCTCCTTGTTCAAGTCTTTCTCCAACTTTTCCCCATCAGCAAAATTGTGCAATGGTGACAAATTAGGACTGACCTACAGTCAGAAGAATATGTATAAAGAACTACACAATTGAATAATGTTTAACTACATAATAAGTTTTTGAATAGGCTTGAAAACCCTTATGTGTTATATTACTTACCATGTCGTCCACAGGTTTGTGTGAGCTTGCTCTTCTGTCGTCCAAATCTTTCTCCATTTTTTCTGATGCAATCTTTGAATTTCTTCACTTATCCAGGACTTCATCCTCTCCTCGCTTTCTTCTATTTTCTGTGTGACCAGCTGTGCAATAGATGTATACAATTCTGGTATTGTATACGGAACCGATGTCTTGATTTTTGACTGCAAATCCAATTCAAAAAAGAATTAATACATTACGCAAACTAACTTAGGATAGTAAAAGTTATGTATGTATATTACAAATCATTACCTTGGGAGTTTCTACATCTCCTTCATCGAAGAGCCGTTTCTTAGATGACGGTTCATCTGACTTTCTAGATCCGATGAACCTTGTTGTTGTCTTGCTTTGGTGAATGGAAGCATCACCCTTTTCCATTGCATCTTGACGGTCCTCCGCATCACCATCATCGTGGTCCTCCCTTACCACATCTTGAAGCATCAAAGATTTGTAATAAGCACTTGACTTTTCATGATCTAACACCTTCCATGGGAACAAAGCCATCTGCATGTAAAGTGCACAAAACATTGAGGTCAGAAACCAAATAGTATGCATAAGATAACCAGCAACACAATGGAGTTGATTTCAAGCCCTGGCAAGGTATTTCAAGCCCTAGCAAGGTGTTTCAAGCCGTGGCAAGGTATTGCAAGCCCTAGCAAGGCATTTCAAGCCCCGCCTAAGGGATTTCATACCCTCATTTGGAAAAACCAACAACTGATATCAACTAACTACATACACTATAATATTCAAGCACACCCCCCCAATTCATAATAAGAAAGTGTAGCCCACAATCATTAAATAAAGATTTAAGAACCAGAACTAGGTTCATAGAGTAAAGTAATATAACACAACACATAAGGGTTTTCAAGCCCTGACAAGTTATTTCAAACCCTGGCAAGGGATTGAAATAACTGGCTAAGGGATTTCATACCTTCATTTGAAATAAGAAAGTGTAGCCTACAACCCCCTATGATAAAAATTTAAGAATAAGCTTCATAGAGTAATAAGTAGTAGTGGTATAACACATAAGGGTTTTCAAGCCCTGGCAAGGTATTTCAAGCCCTGGCAAGGTATTTCATACCTTCATTTGGAAAAACCAACAACTGATCCACATTCATAATAAGAAGAAAGTCCACCAACCGTTCAACCCACTATAATAAAGATTTAAGAATGAACTTCAGCCAAGTTTTAAGAATCTAGTGTAGCATAGAAATCAGGCAAAATAGCCTAACATTTATATGGATTTCAAATTAACCAACCCATTCCTCTACACATGATCAATATACTTATTAATGTCCTGATTTGGACAAACCAACCAACCACTGATGTTAACTAGCTATTTTATATAGATAGACACAGAAAATGAAATACACATAGAAGTAAAATACATGTAGAAGTAAAATACACACCGTCGTACTGAAGAAAGATTCAACTTTTAAAACCCTTGTATTGAAATTCCAATTCTTAAATCTTGGGAACCCTGTACTTTTCCGTACGCCGAGTTTACCTTCCAAACGGCAAATCCGTTCAACGGCCCAAACCTAAACAATTAAAAAAATCTCATAAAGAAATTACAAATCTCATGAGTTTGATTTACACATGAATTCATTTGGCAACTATTACCTGAAATGCTAGTAGAAATCCATAAACGTGGAATGTGAAACACTTCGAATCATCATTGTTCTGCTGATTGTCCAACTCCGCCTGCTGATTGTCAGTTTTCTTCTTCTTCTTCTTCGGCTTCTTCTTCTTCTCTTCCTTATTCTCCTCTTCCTTCTTCTTCCTCTTCTTATTCTTGGGGCCCTCATTCTCTTCTTTCTTCTCGCCATTGCCTCTTAACTTTTCAATGTGTTTATCGGCTGCATTCTTCAAACAACACAAGGTGACATCGAATATGTATGAGCCCCAAGGAAAACTTTCAAATGCATCGATGTCCTCAACTAAAGACAACACCCAACTGGGTATGGCTGTCCGTGCTTCATCCATCCCAAAGAATTGGGACACCATTAATAGGTATCCCATCTTCAATGCGTCATCACCCTCTAAAGGCTCTGTGAGCCGGTTAAAGGTTACCTCCAACAGTTCAATCGACGGGTTTTCATCTACAAAATAGCGTGTTAAAATAGATTCCTCACTGACTTCTTCTTTTTCTTGGAACCCTTCGGGCAGTGTGCCCATGTTGAGGCCACTGCACAAGCAGAATTCCTCTCTCCCAAACCGAGCTTTCTTCTCCCCTAAACCAAACCACATTTCATCATCCTTTTCTTCTTCGGGAAGAATGAGCTGTCTTTTCAAAAGATTGTAGATCAGCATCCCATGAACCCTTATGGGCTGTATCATATCCAAGTACTGCCCAAAGGGGCCTTCTTTAAACCTATCTAACACGCCGCAACGTGTCAAGACCAACTTCAAATCTTGAAGAATTTTTTTTTGTTGTGCGAGTTTATTCTTGCATGTACCCAGCTTTTGTGGTCTGGATACCGCCATTGTTTTTTGAAACGATCAGCCCCATCTGGTTTACAAGAAAACAAAAAATCATTAATGCTAAGCATAACATAAAAAGGGATTTCAAGCCCTGGAATCAAATATCAAGCCCTGGCAAAGGATTTAAGGAACTGGATAAAGAATTTCAAGCCCTGGCAAAGGGATTTAAGGAACTGGATAAAGAATTTCAAGCCCTGTAGATGGATTTGAAGACCTAAACTGGAATTTCAAGCCCTGGAAATGGATTTTAAGCTCTGATTTGGACAAAACAAACAATATAGCTTCCCACGGAGTCCCCACTGGGGTACTACGGGGATACAGTGATGTATGTCAACACAAAAATAATACATAAGCAAGCCCCAGCCCCCAACACCACCAAAATCCACCAATTCCAAAATCCAACGCTTAACATAACATCACAAAAACGATATACAACAACACTACACTTCACAATCGCTCACAGGGCTTCAAATCCCTTTGTCAATGATTAATATTCAGACAAATGGGGCCACATTGTTCAATTAAAAACTAAAAAAAATCCACAAGCCAAGCCAAGTCAAGAATAAACCACTGGTAACCCACCACAAGCCAAGTCATAAGCCAAGTCACCCAAGTAAAAAATCAAATCATCATCCATGCATAGTTACACACACAGATGCAAACAAAACAAATTAATGGCAGGTTAAAACGCCAGAATGAAGAAGACAATGAGAAAACGAAGAATACCTTTACTTACGAGTTACGACAAAGGCGTCTTCTCTAACTCGAATGTGGAATGAAGATGACAAGGACAAAACGGCGGGCCCCGGTCTCGGTATTTGACTGTTCTTCTACTTGGTGTGTTCTGATTCTTCTTCTTCTTCTTCTCTCTCGTTCGCCTCTTCTTCTACTCTCGTTCGCAACCTCTGCTCACTGAGATGGCTCTTCTACTGGGTTCTTCTCTCTCGTTCGCCTCTTCTCTCTCGTTCGCCTCTTCTCTCGTTCACAACCGCCGAGCTCCTTACTGAGATGGCTCTTCTACTGAGTTCTTCTCTCTCTCTCGTTCACCTCTTCGGGTCCTCTACTCTCGTCGTCGCAACCGCCGGGCTCTCAAAAGTGATTTTGAATTTCAATTTTAGGTTAGGGCAAATTGGTAATGATGCTTAATTGGGCTTGACTGTTTAGGGTCATTTCATGATTTCCTCTTTTAAATGGTTTAACTATTCAAGTGCCCTTAAGGGTAGTCTTGGAATTTCATGTGCCCAAGGGGACACAAATGCAAGAAAAACATACTGGAGACATTTTTGCTCTTTCAAACTTGAAAGTGGACATTCCTTCCATTTCCACTATCGGGGGTAATTTATCTTAATTAGTCAAAATGCAAGCCACAAAAGTTGAGGTGGTTCAAATGGTTAGCCACAAAAATTGTTAGTTTTAAAAGCACTTAACCGTATACTTCCCTCAAATTCAGCTTCTGAGAATCTTCTTTTCTTTGTTCCATTCACTTGTTTTCCACTCTTGCATCAGATTCTTGGTTTGAAGGAAGCAATATCTCAAAACCAGCATCAAAGCAAGGTTTTTCACTTTGCTTGTTAGGCTAAATATTCTAATAAGCAAGTTGTTATGTGAAGGACAAGACCTCCCAACTATCATTTCACTTGTGGGGATGGGAGGAATATTTGGGAAAACAATGATTTTCTGCTCCTTGATTTCATGCCACATTCTTGTCTGTTACCAGCAATCTTCTCATGTAGGGATTGTATGAAATGAAAAAATTTCCACTTCCAAAGGATCTTTAATGAAATTGTTTGTTGCATAGTTTACTTTGGCAATCATCTCTTTCTCCTATGGTTCCATGTTTTTTCTCCTTATCTTTCCTCGAAATGAAATACAGACATTTTTGTTTTCACAAATTGCTAGCTGAGAGTTTGCTCTTTACTCACTTGGATGGGAAACATGGCTTGAAAAATGTTGTTAAACTAAAGCTTGAGTTTGTTGATTCTAGGGTAGTGTCTAGAAGCCTACTATTAGACATACAACTGTTGGACTTCTCTGTTGTTTAAGGTTGCAACTATGGTTTCGTTGTGGATATGCAAACCCCATGGCATGCACTTTCATTATTACTTTAGAATTTATCCTGTTTCACTGTAGCTTCCTCCTCGTGGCAGTGCTAGAGTGTCGGGCAATTTGGAAATGACCTTTATGTGAATATGCAGCAGACTCTGCCTGGAGTTGGTGAATTAGATCATTTGTTTGTGCATGAACTTTGATCTGGTTTTTAACCCATCATTTGTTGTCTTGTTCATTTTTCTGCTGGAAAAAATGTTCAAACAGTAGACCTTGTTTACGGGTTGGTTTTTTCTTCCTTATAGGCACCATGAAACTTGGTAATTTTTCTTTCTTACTTATTTTTTCATAATCATTTGAGAACTATTTAATTATATGTTTTATGTTATTGAAGTCTTATTTGCTCTGGTTTGATCATATTACATATCTAATAATCCATTTATTATGATGACATATATAGATTGTAAAAGGAAATTGTATAGGAATCGGTTAACTGATTGTGTTAGTATTCATATGAAACTATTTTTTTTTTGGTGAAGAGGGGGGCAAAAAGCCCAGAAACAGAAACTAAAACACTAAAGGAACAGGGGCAGAACTCTGCCTAATGGAGGCTAGGCCTCTACAATCATCGTTATAAATGCTAACAATCTCAGGAGGAGGGTCTTCGAAGAACCTGGTGCCATTCTGCATACTGTGACCCATATGGGCAAGGCCATCAGCGAGCCTATTGCCTTCTCTGTACACATGCTGCACACTGCAATTCCAGTCAGCTTCCACAAGGTACTTGCAGCTCTGAATGAGACTAAACAGGGGGTGATTGGGATTGGACTCTTCTTCAATAATCCGAACACTGTCTTGGGAGTCAGTTTCCACAATAATTCTCCTAACACCAGCCTTCCAGGCCATGTCGAGACCCTCAAACATACCCCAAAGCTCAGCTTCCATCACATATCCCACACCCTTTTTCATCACAAAACCTTTAACCCATCTCTTCCGATGGTTCCGCATAACCCCACCAGCAGTAATCTGCCCAGAAATCATATCACAGCTACCATCAATGTTGAGTTTAATCACATCCTCATTAGGAGGCACCCAAACAACCGAATTCAGCAGGGTCTCTCTACCACTACCACCCGAATTGGCATTGAACCAGTCATTAGCAAATTGATTAATGATCATACGAGGACAATGGGGAGGAGAGAAAGTTTTGTCAAAAATCAGATTGCACCTCCATTTCCACAAGAACCACACAGTACAAGAGAAAAGAAGATAGTTGGGAAGCTTACTTGAAATCAGCCTGTTGTTTCTCAGATTAGAAGCAATCCAGTCATCCAACTGACCTTGAAAATCACTAGGTTTAGTGAAGTGTTCCGAAATATTCTTCCAGATAACCATGGAGTGGCTGCAGCCACGCAACAAATGCTCAATGTCTTCAATACCAGACAACACCTTGGGCAGGAAGGGTCATTATCCAGGCCTCTAACATTTCTTTGCAGATTGGTTAGGATCTTTCCATGTAGCAAGGTCCAAAGAAAAAATTGGATTTTGGGTGGAATTTTAAGACTCCATATGGATCTCCACTTCCATAAAGGGAGACTATCAACATCTAATTGACCTGAGTAAACAGTTTTAACAGAGAAGCTGCCACACTTGCTCCACCCCCAAATAACTCTATCAATGCCACTATGACCTCTTCCAGCGTGGATACTAATAATTTTCTGCACAACAACCCAAGGAAGCATAGAAACAAGATGTTGCTCATGCCAACAACCATTAGTCATGAAGCTGTCAACAGTTTGGGCCAGATCTTCTTCAGTAAGGCTCTTGGTGGCATGATCCAATAAAATTCCAACCCCCGGCACCCAATCATCCAGCCAAAATCTGACATGGTCCCCACTACCAACTCTCCACTTGACACCTTTAGCAATCAACTTAGCACCAAAAGCAACACCCTTCCAGATGCTTGAACAAACAATTCCCTTAGCAAGATTAGGATCAAGAATGGTTTTGTTGTTAAGGTACTTATGCTTTAAAAGACTGCACCAGATGCCATTGTCCTTATTTAAAATACGCCACGCAGTTTTGGCAAGTAACGCTTGGTTCATGCTTTTGGTTTTCTTTAAACCCAAACCACCATTCCTAGTAGGGAGACATACGTCATCCCACTTCACAAGATGGATGGCATTCTTGATAGAGGTGTGTCCCCAAAGGAAATCTCTATTAACTTTATCCAACTTAAGACAGATATCTCTAGGAAGTTTCACCGATTGCATTGTATAAATGGGAAGGGCCGATGTGACGGATTTAATGAGAGTAGCTCTTCCGGCAATAGAGAGGGTTTCACTCTTCCAAGAAGAAAGCCGCTTTTGAGTCTTCTCCACAAGCTCTCTATAAGTGTGGTTAGTAATCCTAGAATGAATGAGAGGCACTTCTAGATATTTCCCAAGGTCTTTAGTGAGGGGAGAACCACAAACCCTAGCGATGGATCTAGCAACTCCTTCAGAAATGTTATTGGAACAAAAGACTCTAGATTTGGTGTAACTGACTTGTTGCCCAGACAAGTCACAAAAGTTATCCAGACATTCCCTCATAACCTCAGCTTGAGTGGCCGAAGCTTGCCCAAATAAGATGAGGTCATCGGCGAAAAAAAGGTGTGAGACTTCAGGACCTCCTCTTGAAGCCTTGACACATTTCCACAACCCCATACTCAGCTTTTGATTAATCAAATGAGATAACTTCTCCATGCAAAGCACAAATATGTAGGGGGAGAGAGGGTCTCCTTGCCTAATACCGCATCCAGGGTTAAAGGTTTCAGTCACTTCAGCATTCATCACAATTTTGAAGCTAACACTCGTAATGCACCACATTATAAGCTTGAAAAGGCTTCCTCCTATACCAACCTCCATGAGGACCTTGCCAATAAAATTCCATTGAAGCTTATCATAGGCTTTGGCAAGATCAATCTTCCAAGCCACACAACCCTTTTTCCCCTTCATGATTCTAAATTTATGAAGAACCTCTTGGGCCACCACAATGTTGTCTTGAATTTGCCTTCCGGGAATAAAGGCAACTTGGTTGGGACTAACCACTTTAGGCAACAATCTTCTAAGCCTTTGGACAATCACCTTACTAATGACTTTATAGGCCGTGTTACAAAGGCTAATAGGTCTTAGTTGGGTCATGTCTAGAGGGCTAGGGACTTTAGGGATAAGCGCAAGGATCGTATGGTTTAAGATAGTAGGAAAGGTTCCAAGTTTGAAACTATCCCTCACAAGTTGGCACAAATCCTTCCTACACACCTCCCATTGGTTTTGAAAGAAAGCAGCTGGGAATCCATCAGGACCAGGAGATTTTAGCCTACCAATCCCAAATAGCCCAGCCTTAACTTCCTCATCACTAACATCCTTATTCAATTCATCACTCAAACCCTCTTCAAGAATAGGGAAAAACCGAGACAACCCATCGAAGCTATCCTGAAGAGGTTGATAAGCAAAGAGCTTTTTGAAATAAGCAAGAGCAATAGTCTTCATATCTTCCTTCTCACATCTCCAATCCCCCTTTTCATCTTTGAGGCCTTCCAGTTTATTAAATCTTCTTCTAATCATAGTGGCTAGGTGAAAAACTTAGTGTTTTTATCACCTTCCTTGAGCCAAGTGGTTCTAGATTTCTGCATCCAGAAAATCTCTTCCTGGGCAATTATCTGATTATACTCCTCTTGTAGCTTAGCTTCAAGGATAACTAGACTAGGCTTGAACCTATTACCTAGACTAGTTTGAATTCCTTGCAACCTAGCAAGAATTCTTCTCTTCTTATGAAAAATGCACCCAAAAGTGTTCTTATTCCAATCTCTAAGATTATTAGCAAGGGTCTGAGTCTTATCCACAAAACTCTCAGAATGAGACTCCCAACACTGTTTCACCATATGGCCAAAATTCTCATGTTGTAACCACATAGCTTCAAATCTAAAGGGTTTTAAGAAACTACGGGGAATTTGATTGCTATGAAGGTTCAAAACAATGGGGCAATGGTCAGAAGCTATCCTAGGAAGATGCCTAAGAAACCCTTCTGTAAACAAAAGCCTCCAATCTTTCGAGCAGAGGGCCCTATCAAGTCTCTCCCATATGCTCTCCTTACTTCCTCTGTTTGCCATCCAAGTGAACTTTTGCCCAATATAGCCCAAGTCCACCATACCATTTTCATTAATCCACTCACCAAATCCAGAGTTAGTGAAACTTTTCCTACCACCCCTCTTCTCGGTGCTACTAACAATCTCATTAAAATCCCCTAACACCACCCATGGGCCCTTAAAACACTTCCTCACTAAATTGAGATAATCCCATAATTTCCTTCTCATCATTCCACTAGGATTGGCATACACAAATGTAGTGACCCAAAAAGTATTTCCCTCGGCCACTAGAGCAGTAATAGTATGTTTAGAACTAGCTACCACTTGTAAACTAACTTTATTGTCATTCCACAGAAGCCAAATACCACCCGAGAAACCGGAAGCCTCAACAATATACTTACTATTAAACCCTAATCTTTCAACAATTTTAGCTCCCTTAGCACCACTTACCCTGGGCTCTAAGATTGCAAGAACATCAAACTGTCCCATCTTTCTAACATCAGAAATAATTTTGTCAAAACCTTTCTTGCCGGCACCCCTAACATTCCAAGAACATATCATATCCAACAAAACCAGAACGGGCCAGCCAAGAGAACACACCTATTCCGAGACTAACTCCATTGCCTCCTTCAGCTTGGAGGCAACAACTTCAAAATTTGACTCCTCAGAGACAGCAACTGGCTGCTGCCCAAGATCAGAAGTAGCCATCTCAGCCGAAGAGGGGTGATTGTTGACAGCAATCTGTTGATCTTCAGCCACCCTTATGTCCACCATTTTCTTATGTAAATTTTGGAGAACTTCAGAGTCCTCTATGTCTTCTTCCATAGAAATGGACTGGATACTATTAGAAAGCTGAGTGTTATTCTTGGCATCCTTACCCCATTTCTTGGACCAGCCCTCTCTCCCATTTTCCTTAAAAGGCTTGTTAAAACTGCTCTTAACAACAGGTGAATCAGTGAGATACTTGTTAGCAATAGGATTTAAAAGTTTCTTGGTAGGAAGATTCCTATTTGAGATTTCAGTGAGCACCTCACTACGAGAAGCCTTAGCCTGCAAATTCTCTACAGAAATCTCTTCCTCTAAATTTTCCTTCAGGATTGCAAACCTAGAACCTGCCATATTAGTGGCAACTGCTTTGCCATTCTTCTTAATTGGAGAAGCTTTCAAAAGGCTTTTAAGTGGACCAGCACCTTTCCTATTTACCTCATTAGTACCATTCTTGTCATTACCACCCACAGAAGGTTTACTGCCTTGCCTCTCACCCAACCCCTGCTTTCCAACATTACCTTGATTCCAACCTCTCCTCCCTGCAAAACTGCTACCCAATTGATTTCTATTAGATCTACCATAAGACACATGCATCCAGGGTCCATACGATTCCTTCACACCTTCATTAACCTTATTGCTTGCAGCTAGGTTCTGCTCCTCATCAACGCTAGGATCCTCACTTTCAGCAGCTGAATCCTCCTTACAGTATTCCCTACTATGCCCAATCTTCCCACACTTGAAACAAATCAGCCCCAAATTTTCTTATTCCACTTTAATAGCCCTGTTCTCTACATCTAAAGAGCACCTTAAAGGTTTCGTAATATCTATCTCAACACAAATTCTAGCATAGCGGCCTCTGGCCTGGGATTCAGTAATAGGATCCACTTTGATCGTGTTCCCAGCATACCACCTATACTACGCAACAATCCTACATCTATCCATTCCATAGGAAGTTTAGATAATCTTACCCAGACCATCATTTTACGAATTTCATCTTCTCCCGGGACAAAGTTCGGTCTCCATCTCTGTACAGCAAGGTATTGGTTGGCAATCACCCACGGTCCACCAGTCAAAACAGTTTCTAGATCCTCTACCATCTGAAACCGGGCAACAAAGTAACCATCATCCATATCCGTCACTTGCCAGTGCCCAAAAAGAGGCCATTTTTGCTTCAACTTCGAAAGCATGAAATTAAGAGTATGGGTTCTTCCCATATTTTTCAGAATCAAAGCATTCTCCCATGGTTTACACAATTTCAATTTAATTCTTCTGACAGCTTCATAGATGGCCCATTCGGACCTTCTATAATCGTGACATCACCTTCTTCAATCTGAAGCCTCTCTTATCAGTACCAACCCCACGCCAATTATCTGGGCTGGAAGCATTCAGAAGTTTCGATTTGAAGCTTTCAGCCGTCGGCTTCCTCAGAGAATCCCCGTTAATATCAGCATCAAAAGGTCGAGCTCGCTTAGCATTGAAACTAGGATCAGGCGGCTTCTCAATCCTGCTGATCTCAGGTTGAGCAGAAAACATGAAAACATCGGTCATGGATCTCAAGAACGAGCAAGAAAATCGAAGAAGAAAGGGCGCGTGGACAAAAAACTCTCGAAAGCGATCGCACGCGCTAGGCGCGTTCAAAAATCGCCTTAGAAACGGGTCGGGTCAAATTTTTTCCAACCTTCGTGTGAATTCAAAACTATCGTTTTTCCATATGAAACTATTTAAGATGTTATAAAATGCAGAATCCAGGAAGAGAAGCAGATTTGTCAAACTATATGGTATCGGTAACCTCTGCAACCGCAACAGCAACTGAAGTAATAAATGACAAGAGTTATACAAGTGAGATGGAGGAATTGCAACAAAATGCGGATTTCAAACAATTTCTTGAAACTGAATTAAAGCACATCCAACAAGCCTCAAGATAGTATGTTAGGAAGCCTAATAATAAATTCAAGTACTGAAAGCATTGTTGATCAAAATGATAAAGGAGAATCTGCAGATTCCTTTTCAGCTGGTTCTCTTTCGTGCCGCACAACATACTCAAAGAGCATCTCTCTTCGGTCGAATAGCAGCACTGCCAGTTCACGTTCATATGCATTTCCCATGTAAGATATATAATCTGTATTTACCACTACTGCATCATTTTTGTTTATATATATTGAACGCTCTTACCACTGAGTCTGCATCCTTGTTATTAAACTGGGTTGCTCATAGTTTGGCTTTTACGTCCTTTGAACAGATTACCCTCCGAATAAAATGGCAGCCAGTGAGAATGGTAATGTTTTTGGGGTGCATACCGTTAATTACAATGTTTTTGGAATTTAGTATAAGAGTAATGTTGGAATTTTAAAATTTTATAAATTTGGAATGAATACCGTTTTAAAGGGATGTAAATATCGTCTTTCTCTATCTTTTTTTTCCTCTTGAGCTTTACCACTAAATCAACCTCATATTGTCTTGTTTTGCTTTCTTATTGATAACTCTACTAAGGCTATCATATTTTAATTAGACCCATATCATTTTATCAAACGTTAGAAGTCAAATTAAGAAGATTTAAACATGATAATAATAAAAATAAATAATATTAAATCTATATCAGTAGACACATTTCCATTAAGGTATATATTTATCATTCTAATAATTTTGCTGGGTATATAGAGCAGAGCCAGCCCTGGGCTGGTGCAAGAGGTGCAACCGCCCAGGGCCATTAAAGAAAAAGGCCATAATAGGTTTGATGAGATACCTAAATAGGTCCACTTTTTTAGTTTATATTAGTTTGATAGATGTATAAATAGCACAGTTTTTTTAAAATAGGCCCAATTATAATAGGAAAAAAAAAAATCGCCCTAAGCCTCTGAGATGTCAGGGCCGGCCCTAATATAGAGTGGGGATAGGGGTAAATATACTCTTTTTTTTTTTTTTTTTTTTTGATTTTTTGGAATAACACTAGTTTAATAAGTTAAGTTTAAATGACATTAATAGACAAAAATACTCTCATCTCTTTCTTTTATTAAATTTTACTTCTTTTTTTTTTTTCAAAAACCTCCATTAATGGAGGACCAATGGAGTTCCTCCATAAATGGAGATGGATGTAGGTATATTCTTCATCAACCTCCAATGGAGGTTGAATCGACCTCCATTGGAGGTTTCATTTTTGTCCAATAAATCTAGGAAAATTGTAAATTTATACGTAATAAATCTCGGAAACTACAAAATAAGTCTTAAAAACCCCAAAATAAGTCTTGGAAAAAAGAAAAAGCATGATACTTATTTTTGTAAGTGTGTTTTAAGGGTATTTTATCAAATCCATACTTTAGATGCTATTAAAACTTAAGTTATTAAGTTGGTGATAGTTTTAAAACTCATTGTTTAAAGAGTACTATTAAATTTTCGAGCCTGACATACAAAATGTACGATTTTGATGCCCTATTACGTCACATTTAGAAGAAGTAGTAATTCTTGTAGGCGATGTTTGGTTGGTGGAATTAGGATAGGAAAAGGAAAGAGAATCATTTTCCATTGTTTGTTTCTCCTTAAATAACCAAGAAATTATGATTCCATCAAAATGGCTAGAATGGATTCCTAACTCCATCGCGATGACAGATCCTCATTGTGATTTGTGGAGGATTTGTTCGCCTCCATTGATAGAGGACTCCATCCTCCGTAGGGACATAACTAGGATTCGACACTAGGGTGGACTAGATATATGTATATATAAATTTTTATCTAAATTTCGATGGTACAAAGAACTTTTGATAAATTGGAAAATAAAGATGAACATGTTTAAACCTACTCTTAATAATTTTGGCATGAAAAATATGTTTGGTAAAATTTTCAAAAGTGATTATTTGATAATTTGGGTTGATTTGAAAGCAATTGTAAGACGCCGATGGAGGTTACTTTTGCAAAATAGCTATGAAATAGTTTGCTGTCAGATAACTCTCCTGAAACTATATACTATACCGTATTTGTCATTTTCATTATATGTATTGTTTTGTCCATAGTAATGTCGTATTCTATTGGTTGATGATAAATTGATATAATTAATATTGAACTAAAGATTGATTTTCAATTTATATGCCCGCACATTGTACAAGCCGCAAATTGGTACCTAATAAAATAAGGGCAAAATGAATAATTAAATAATAAAATTATAAAGCTATAAAAAAAATTGATTTGGATGTTACGAAACCACCAACTGTGGTCAAAAATGTCACCTAATATTTATTAAAGGGTAATTATAAAACGAATATTTTTTTGAAATAAATAAAAAATAAATATTAGGTAATGTGCTACTTTATATAATCCTTTTAATAAAGGGTTAAAAAATTAAATAGCACTATTTGATGCTCTTTTTTGGGAAACAGGCACCAACTTACTAACTTAAGTTTAAAAGGCACCATTTATGGTGAACGGACAAAATTGCCCCCCACAGTAACCTTCTTCACCAAAAGGCTCGAAAAAGGTTCGAAAAAAGTTCGGAAAGGCTCGAAATGATTTCGTGCCTTTTTGAAATATTTTCGTACATTTTTACACTGTCATCGTGCCTTTTGAAGTTGTTATCGAGCCTTTTGGAAAAGTTATCGAGCCTTTTAGAAAGGTTATCGAGCCTTTTTGGAAAAGTCTCGATAACTTTTCCAAAAGGCTCGATAACCTTTCTAAAAGGCTCGATAACTTTTCCAAAAGGCTCGATAACAACTTCAAAAGGCACGATGACAGTGTAAAAAGGCACGAAAATATTTCAAAAAGGCACGAAATCATTTCGAGCCTTTTAGAAAGGTTATCGAGCCTTTTAGAAAGGTTATCGAGCCTTTTTGGAAAAGGCTCGATAACCTTTCTAAAAGGCTCGATAACTTTTCCAAAAGGCTCGATAACAACTTCAAAAGGCTCGATAACAACTTCAAAAGGCACGATGACAGTGTAAAAAGGCACGAAAATATTTCAAAAAGGCACGAAATCATTTCGAGCCTTTTAGAAAGGTTATTGAGCCTTTTAGAAAGGTTATTGAGCCTTTTGGAAAGGTTATCGAGCCTTTTAGAAAGGTTATCGAGCCTTTTTGGAAAAGGCTCGATAACCTTTCTAAAAGGCTCGATAACTTTTCCAAAAGGCTCGATAACCTTTCTAAAAGGCTCGATAACCTTTCCAAAAGGCTCGATAACCTTTCCAAAAGGCTCGATAACCTTTCTAAAAGGCTCGATAACTTTTCCAAAAGGCTCGATAACTTTTCCAAAAGGCTCGATTAAAAAATTAAAAAATATTTCGAGCCTTTTTGAACAAAGTTTCCAGCCTTTTTGTACAGTAATCGTGCCTTTTTATACATGAAAAGGCACGATTGGTGTATGAAAAGGCACGATGGTACAGTAATCGTGCCTTTTCATTAAGTGTTCGAGCCTTTTCATACACTAATGAAAAAGCACGATTGGTGTATGAAAAGGCTCGAACACTTCATTTCGAGCCTTTTCAATGGAAGATTCAAAACCAAAAAAAATCTCCACACCCCCACGAGCTGACCGGGCAGCTCGACCACCGCGAGCTCAGCGGGGAGCTCGACCCCCGAATGCGTTTGTGTAGAGCCACAAAACTAATTATCCATTGGAGGTCTGTTTTAAATCTCAGAAAACTTCAAAGTAAGAAAAGAATGTGTAAAGTAAGGGTATTTTTGTCTGTTCACCATAATAGGTGCCTTTTAAACTTAACTTATTAAAGCAGTGACATTGTCACCAAATCAGTTTAAAAAGGTGACATTTCTCACCAATTCCACTTTATTAATAAATATTAAGTGACAATTTTTGTAGCATGCCAATCAATTTTTTATTGTTTTATAATTTTATTAATCAATCATGCATTTTGTCTTATTTGGTCTTCATACTTATAATTTAAAAACAAAAGGTTGTAAACAATAAGTCGTAAAGATGTCATTGCATATTGTTGAAATTAATCTAATGTTTCATCCATCACATCAACAATAGTTTAAAGTTTG
Source organism: Acer yangbiense (assembly GCA_008009225.1). Lineage (NCBI taxonomy): Eukaryota > Viridiplantae > Streptophyta > Magnoliopsida > Sapindales > Sapindaceae > Acer > Acer yangbiense. The sequence goes on from CM017762.1 coordinate 11,640,647, forward strand.
GAACTTTCAATTATTGAACTCGGTCACGTCACTAACGGAAGGGGATCTATATGTAATTAAAGGCATTTATTGAATAATTTTCGATGGTCGGATGTATTACCCAACAATACACCCGATGCATCGAAGATTTTCTACTTAAATAAGAAGAGGCAGAGCTGTTTTTCTTCTATGTAGATCCAAATCTTCAATTCCCTGCTCCTGTACTAGCTGATTTCTTGTATAGAGTGGTATATATCATCACTACTCACTAGGATCTGTTTCCAACCAAGCCTGCTTGTAGCTCAAATATCTCCAAACCCAAAAACATGGAAGCTCATGATATTGATGTGTACCAAAAAACCCTGAAAAGGTTTGAGGAGTTAGTCCCAACGCTGCCCAGAAGAAAAGGTTGGATGACTAACCATCTAGTTCAATACCAAGGCTTTTGGCTAATACCTACTTCCCCTTTAAAAGCTGTGATTTTGATGGAAGATGGTCACTTTAAACCTCAACCCACTGATATTTTCTTGTCCACCTTCCCAAAAGCAGGCACTACTTGGCTCAAAGCCCTCGTTTTCGCTACCATTAACCGAAACAATTTCGATTTTTCCAAGCACCCTTTGTTCACTACTGGTCCCCATGACAGTTTTCCTTTCTTGGATTCTCCCAACTTTTCTGAAATTGAATCCCTTCCTCCTCCTCGCCTTCTCTCCATTCACTACCCTTTCTCTTTGTTATCAGAATCGGTTACTGCTACAGTTGGCTGTAGTTTTGTTTACGTGTGTCGCAATCCAAAAGATGTGTTTGTTTCTATGTGGTTGTTCTCCAATAAGATGAGGCCCAAAGAAGAGCCACCTCTTTAACTAGAAGAGGCGTTTGAGATGTTCTGTGAAGGGGTTTCAAATCATGGACCATTTTGGGACCATGTGTTGGGTTATTGGAAAGCAAGCTTAGAATCTCCGGACAAAATCTTCTTCTTAAAATACGAGGAAGTGAAGAGGGGTCCCTCAGTTTGTGTCAAGAAAATGGCTCAGTTTCTGGGTCAGCCTTTTTCAGCAGAGGAAGAGAATCAAGGGGTGGTGGATGAGATTGTTCGGATGTGTAGTTTCGATAACTTGAGCAATTTGCAAGTAAATAAAACTGGACATGTTGTTCACATAAGCCACAACTTTGATGTCATTGTTAACAATAGTGTCTTCTTTAGAAAAGGTCAAGTCTGGGATTGGGAGAATCATCTTACTGCTGAGATGATACAGCGTTTAGATCACATCACCAATGAGAAGTTAGACGGTTCTGGATTGACGTTTGATAGTTAGACGATTCTGTTCCGAGAGTCTGTAATAGGGTGGCTCGTTTTGCTTTTATCTCATGTTGATTATGTTGTTTGGTTTGATGTTTTTCCATATTGGCTTGACTTGTTGGACAAATCTGATCTGAAATATGTTGTTCCTGGTTTTAGTTGAATGAAAATTATTGGTAATTTTACTTTGAAAATTTTAGGTACTATTGAGGCCCAAGATTCAAATTCTCTCCCTAATTAAAAATAGGGTAAATTACACTGCACCCCTTGAGGTTTGGCCTTAAGACACTTAGATAGAAAGTTTCGTTATTCTACAGTAACACCCCTGTTTTACCATTGTAAGGTCTAAAATGTCCTTGGGTGTTAGTGTAAAAAAACTTTTATTTTTTATTATTATACAAGGGCATTTTCGACAATACAGGGGTGTTAGTATAGAATAACGAAACTTTTCCATCTTAATGTCTTAAGGCCAAACCTCAAGGGGTGCAATGTAATTTACTCTTAAAAATAATAATAGTGAAATTTAAACGTAAATATAGTTAAGAAAAAATAATTTTTGATGTAACTTTATAGTTTTATTTGAATCAATACGCATAGTAACGGATCATCTTTTCTTTTTAAGATATTTTAAGCTATTGGTTTTCATGTCATTATTTATTGTGTATATATATAAATTGAATTAACAACAGTGAGTCACAGCGATTTTTGGTCAATCTAGTCAATAGTGACATTTTATGCAGATCGACGTCCGATGCAACTAGTGAAGTGTTACTAGGTTGCCTCACTAATAAGGATCCGTTTGGTACGTGGGATATGATAGAATTATTTTTATAGGATAAAATAAAATTGTATTAGATAGGATATGATGGGATTAATTTTAATGTTATCATGTGTTTCGTGCAATATAGGATATGATTAAAAATAGAGTATTCATGTGTTTGGTGCAACATATGATAGGATTAAAAATAGACGATGAAATTACACACATCTCTCTATGTTAGTCAAATTTAACAAAACCAAGAGGGTTTTTTTTTTTTTTTTTTTTGGTCATTTTAAACAAGTTTTTAATATTTTCTTAAATATATATATATATATATATATATATATATATATATATATATATATATATATATAATTTTATTTTTTTTAAGAATAGATAATTCTTCCATTAATTCTTAACAAAATTTACATCTCCCGAGTAACGATAACAAAACAAAGGGAAAAAAAAAATCTGCTACAAGAGGAGGGAGGCCACACAAAGCTCATTAATTCACATACCCACAACACAAAAACCCTTTGTTCTTCACTTTCTCCTCCGCCAATTTCTGATTATTGTCACCACAAGAACAACTCTTGTTGGTCTTATCACCAAAAGAAGAAGATCTGCTTGACAATCATACAAATCAGATTTGGGTCAACTAATCAAAAGTCCTCATTTCATACAAAGCCAACACTGGTTTGAAGAAGAAAGGAAAATGGAAAATGGATGAGGTTTTTTCAGATTTTTTAGAGCAGTTAGAAGCCAATCTGTGTGGTTTTTTTAGAATTTTTTTTCGAAGAAGTGGCCAATCAGATGAAGAAGCTGATTAGAAGAAGATTTGTTAAAGAAGACGAAGAAGAAGATTTGATGAAGAAGATCTGTTGAAGAAGACGAAGTAGATTTGAAGAAGATAGGTGTTTGTGTAAGTAAGACATGGAATTCAAATGAATCCCATTAGGCTGGGATTCATTTTACTGTTGGGATTAATTTTAACCCATCCCATTGATGCTGCCAAACATGAGATTCAAACTAAAATTAATCCGATTCCCATCCTATCTCGTCTGCTAAACATGCCATAAGTGTATAAATTAATGAATAAACAATAAATAAAAGATGAACGTAGAGATAATAAAGACACAAGGATTGTTACATGGAAAACCCTAAATCAGGGAAAAACCATGGTCATTGTAACGACAAAGAAAATGAAATCTTCACTATGTAGGAATGATTATAGTTTACAAATGATGTATTGCTTGTGCTGCCTCTTCTTTGCTTGATACATGTGTTTATATAAGAGGCTAGGTTGCTGCCCTACCCCTTTGGCGTGCAAGCAAAATTTATTATTATTAAGCGAGATCTTAGGAGGATCATATCTAGGCGTAATTCTTGATGAATCGAGTCTTCATATAATTATGGTTCAAGGATCTTCATTCCTTGTGAGAGTATTCTTCTGAATTTTCACATTTATTACTGGATTTGTCAACTGTTGGATTGTTGGTGATTATCTTACCTAATCCAAGGCCGAATTTTGTGGAAGATATGCTGAGGCCCGGTTTTATTGATTATACTTTATATTCGTTGTGTGAGTGGCGAGCTCGTGTCAATTCGCCCATTTGGGGGTTCTCTAGTGAGCAGGTTCCTTTTATGGGTGACTTGATCTTTGCTTTTCAATTCGCCATTGATGTACGTGGCCAGGCGAGCTGACGTGGCCTGATGTCATGGAGGTTTGGTTCCGTAAATTCCAAGCTCTATGCTAGCATGTCAAGTCGAATAAAATTGGCCTAAACAATACCCCTTACATCCGCAAAAGGGTTATTGGCGAGTTAACAGCTCTCCAAAGTGGATTTATTGAGATCTTTGCATTTAATACGGCATTAACAAGACGTTCTGTGACCAAAATAATAGTGTTTTATTACTGACCTTTCAAACATTCAAAATGCTAGATTGACACCCTTTCGTTTGATGTGACGCCACCCAACCAACTCTTGATGCATCATCACGTTTCACGATTTGACAAATTCTTGGTTCATGCGCATTTCAAAAAACGAAGTGTACCTCCTTGGAACGACTATGTTTCTTGTCATTAATGCCTATATCTTGAATTTTTGCACTAATTAGTGTAAAAAAAAATTACACTGATGGCGTATTTACTAATCAGGAATCCCATCCAAGGAAAGGGAATTAAGTTCCTAATTTTGAATTAAAGTGTTTATTAATATTTTAGGGAATTAAGTTCTGTGGACCTCATCCACAAATCAGGAATTAAGTTCCTGAAAGAAAGGGAACTTGATTCCCCTCACCCACCATAGGAATCAAGTTCTCTTTCCTAATTACAAGGGGAATTCATATATCTTTACTAAACTATCCTCATATAAAATTAATAAATAAATAAAAACCAACTGTGCATATATATTTTTTTCTTTAATATATCATATTAAATTATGTTGTAAAAAAAATATATATATATATATAATAAAAATGAACTGCAAATACCTTGAATTTGGTATGTATATATAAATGATTTTATTAGGTAAATAAAAAAAATTTGATATAAAAATAAAAAATAAAAACATAACTACAACAAAAAAAATAAAATTGTGAACTATCGTATTCCGACTTCTTGCAGACATTGGATGGTATATTGTGAACTATCGTATACTGACTTCTTGCAGATGTTGCATGATATATATATATATATATATATATATATATATATATATATGTGTGTGTGTGTGTGTGTGTGTGTGTGTATAATGAATAAATAAATAAATAAATAAAAGGAATAAGAAAATAACATGTCTTCATCGTGGAAGACATAAGTTTGTATATTTATTTTTTTGCTGGCATTTCGGTTTTTATCCTATTAAAATTGATATATATATATGTGTGTGTGTGTGTGTGCGTGTGTGTATATTTTTTTTGTATAGAAGGGTATTTTTGTAATCAACTTTGTACAAATTTGATTCTATTTCTAATTCTTCAAAATTAGTAAACGCTGGAATTGAATTTAGTAATTTAATTTTGATTCCCTTTTATTCCCTTTCCGATGGAACTTAATTTCGATTTATTTCATTCTCAATTAGTAAACGTGCCATAATTCCAACTAGTTAGAATTCTAAAATCTTGACGAAAAATTTCAGGACCAAACATGACTAGAGAATAATTTGTATTCGTTGTACCTTCAATAATTTTAAATTTACATTTTTTTTATATTCCATTTAAATTTACACTTCAATATCTAATATTCCATTTACTATTATATTAAATGATAAGAGACTAGATTGAAAATAATAAAATGTATTTTTTAAACAAAAACAATATAAGGTTATGTATTCAAGCACATCACCTCTCATTTGAGATAGTAATGCACCTCTCTTTTATATGTGTGAGGGGTTTAAATCTCATTGGATGAATTTTATAAGAATTACATATTATTATGGTGAGGAGTTGAAATCTCACCGCACGAATTTTATAAACATTTACATGTGTATAAATTTAAATTTGAATAATGGTGCATTTCCCCAATTTTATAAAAACTTTCGCGGGTTCTTTCGTCAAAAAACAAAAAAAAAACCCTAATTGGGTCTGTTTGATATGCAATTTGCAGAAATGAAATAATTTCTCAGGTCCTTCGACTCTCCGAAGCATCTCCTGCCGGTCCTCCACACCACCCACTCTCTTTCCTGCCAATTTCCCTGAAAATTTCCCGCCAATTTCACTCCACGAGCCTCCGTCTGTTCTCCGCCGAGGAGCCCAGCCCTGACTCTCCCGGTCCCACCGGATCCCAAAGCACGCCTCGAAGTTGAGTATTAACGGTCCCGCTACTGCCAGTCTGGATACAAGTAGCGGAAGTGGAGAGCCGGAGCCGGAGTCAAGTCGTGATGGTGGTGACGATTTGGGGAGATTGAAGAAGGACCGGAGCTCATGTGATTCGGAGAGAAACCATGTGAGAGGGAAGACTGGTTACACGGTCGGGGATTTGGTGGGAGTCAAAAGGAAAGGGTAAGAGCAGCAGAGTGACTTGGGTGTGAGCAGATCGGACGGGCAGCGGTGGGGCGAGTGTCACTCGTGCCCCAGCGTGGGGACGTTGAAGAAGTTTTCGGAAGTGAAGAGTGGTGAAAGACATGCCGAGCAGAGGACTTGGCTGCCGCAGAAGACAGAGGAGGTGCAGCCAATGCAATTGCAGGGATCAATCAGCAGGATTGACGAATTCTTTGTAAGTTGTCAATATTTCAAGCGACTTAGATGATCTTATTTTATCATTTTTTTTTTTATATATATATTTACTATAGATGAATTTGTTGGTTTATTTATACCGGGCATGGTTGTGGAGGATTTTGATTATGTGTGTGCCTGTGTGGGACTTGGTGGATCAAAGAATTAAAATTTCAAATTAGTTTAGAAGTACTTGTTAGGTTTTTGGGTAATGTCTCTGTAAGTTCTCATGTGTATAGATTTTGGTTTTTATACTTTTTTTCTTATATATATATATTTTGAGCGAGAAGAACACAGAATGAGATTGTAAAATGTGGAATTTTTGTGTTTGTTTTTTATTTTAAATTTGTTGATGCAAGGATATGTTACCAAATAATTATATTATGTGCAACGGAGTAGAGTTTCTTGTTTTGGTATAGACGAGTGGGGTTTTAATTATAAAAGATTTTTGAATTTCTTTTGTTGGATTGACTTTGAAGGTTATTTTTTATTTTTATTTTTTTGAAATATACAATAATTTGGGGTTTTGGGGGAGGGTGCATGACTCGAACCCACAACTCCATGGCATAGGTGTTAGGGGCATACCACTAGACTAACCTCATCTTATCGGATTGACTTTGAGGTTGATTGATTATTTTCTTGTTTATTTGTGATGGTGTTTCCATTTTTGACCTCTTTAATTTTATAGATAAAATCTTCATATATTGTCAAGTTCATAAGCTTGAACACTTTTTTTTTTTTTTTTTTGTTGAAGAAAAACTATTATATATTTATGCTTTTCTCATATGTTTAGCCGTTTAGGCGCTTTCGAGTTCTTATTGCACTGATAGTAAATCTTAGAGTTAAGTCATTACTTGTGTTTTTCTTTTCTTTTCTTTAATTGTATCCATCATAGTGTTCATAAACATATATGCATTGCAGAACCTTTTGGTTGCAGTGAAACTCAGTTGAGCTGAATTGCATTGTAGTTATTGATATTATGAGATGATTGATCATTAGTTAGAATCAGGCTCTGAAGGAATCAATCCTGGAATTTTTTTAATGCTTCTGTGCATTGTTCAAGCTCTGTTATTACCCTTGCCCTTAGTCAAGCCATGCAAAAAAATTTCCTTCTGTTATGGATGTTTCAAAGTTTATTTGTCGTCATTTATTTTTATTGGTTTCAGGTTCTTTAATATTGATTGGTGGTGATCTTGGTTTTGGCAAGAGTACACTGTTGTTGCAGGTGTCAATTTTTTTTTGTAAGGGTACATTTTGTCTTGAATAGCTTTACTAATGCCGAAAAATATGATATTCTGTTCCTTGATTTCATGCCACATTCTTGTCTGTTACCAGCAATCTTCTCATGTTTTATGTCTGAATTGGATTATGGCTGCAATGATAGCTGAAGGGTGTGATCTTGGTGACCCTGCTCCTGTTGTATATGTATCTGGTGAATCGATCAACATCACCAGGTTGATTGGTGCTTTTCTCAAGGTGTGACTTTGTCATATATTGTATTAAATTCTCAACTTTCTGGTCTTTATTATGCATATGTGCTTCTTTGTTTGTTAGGTACTTTGTAGGGAGTGTATGAAATGAAAAATTTTCCACCGCCAAAGGATCTTTAATGAAATTGTTTGTTGCATAGTTTACTTTGGCAATCATGTCTTTCTTGTATGGTTCCATTTTTTTCTCCTTAATCTTCTTTCTTGAGTTTGTTGATTCTAGCGTGAAGTATCTATTAGCATCTAGACAGACAATTCTTGCACTTTTCTATTGTTGAAGGTTACAACTGTGGTTTCATTGTGGATATGCAAATCCCATGGCACTCTCATTATGACTTTAGAATCTAACTTGTTTCACTACGGCTTCCTCCTTGTGGCAGTGCCAAAGTGTGGGCAATTTGGAACGGAGCTGACCATATGAGGATTGGCGCAGAAGAACTTATCTTGTATTCTAGTACTGATATCGAGGTGCATATTTCTGGACTTATGACCATTGATTGTTGATGTTGTGAATGATCATTCTGATTTTGACTTCACACTGTTATGCTATTGTACTTATAGATTCCCATGACTCAACTGATATAATTAAACTCACTGCTGAAAATTGTCTTCTTGTAATATTTCAGTTACATGTCAACCTGCATGCTTGTATGGATGAGGAGTGCTTCATTTCTGTGGCTCTGATCTGTTTGGGGGCTGCTTACGGTTGAAATTAAGTGAACAGACAAATGAACTGAAGGCAGTTATTGAGGGAGTATCTTAGGGCTAGTGTCTGCAGAATATATATAGAAGTCTGTTTTGATGTCTCCTTGTTGAGGTTATGCTGGTAACTTGAAGAAAAGGTTGTAAAGTAAAACAAAATGGAAAGTGGAAACAGATAGAAGAGGAGAAAAACAACTGATAAAATTTCTGGGAAAATGGACAATAGAAACCTAAACAACTAGTGTTTTGAATTTGTCAATTTTAACCTTGGAATTGGATGTTAGGGTGCTGTAGATAATTTGGTATTTTTTCTGATCATTTGTCATGATCCTGTAAGACTAGGCTCTATAAGAAAAGACTGAGCTCTGGTTTATTTTTGAACTGCTTGTTATTCCTTCATTCGTTTCTTTATGTTGATCCACCCATGTCATTGCATTAAATCAACATTCGTTAAAATGAAATTTTGGGATTTTTCTCATCTTAAGAAGTTTATCTTATGAAATCTTTGAAATTTGTCATATTTGCTTCATTGAACTTGCTGTGGATTCAACTAAGGAAATCAATTCTAGCATATCCTTTTTCTTTCACATTTTTTTCTTTTCATTAAAGTTGGCAATAATTTGCAGGTTCATTAGTTGACTTGTAACTTAAATAATTTACTTGTTACTCTTGTCAAGCTGGCACAAACTTAGTTTATGAAGATGAGGATTCTAGTTTCTCATGAACTATAGTAGGAAGTGCTTTTGCTTGGTAGCACTTCAATGAGTTGCTTTTCTGAAGACATCTGGTAGGTTCTTTTTCGTAAAGCAGATAAATCGCTTCTTTGGTCTTAAAATGTACTCTTGTTTATTTGTATCGAACATTATATAATAGACATGAAAAGTTTATTGCTATATGACTATATCAAATGGATCCTTATTTGGGATCACTGAATTGATAGATATGCTGACTAGGAGCCGTAACATAACTTTGTGAAAGCAATTGGATAACTTCTCACAACTAATATAACATTTTCATCATACTATTTAGGTAATTGAGAAAACATATGTATGGTCCGAGAAGAATTGATTCTAGAACTTAATTCTCAACTACCATCTTGTGGACTTAAAAAAAGTAATAGAACAATTTCTAATTCATCTTAAAAAAAGTATTAGAAATTTCTATGAAAATTTTGAGTAGATACTTGGAAAGCATGATGCTATAGTCAAAGTCAATTGGAGAATATTCATCCTATTAGTATTTTGACATGTAGGGACATTGTTGTTGAATATTCATCCTAATTTAGCATTAGAAATTTCTATGAAATTGTTGAGAAGCTATTTGGAAAGCATGATTCTGTAGTCAGAGTCAACTGGAAACTGTAAGCCAAGTACTCAAAAGTCTGTTTTTCATCCTTATTGCATATTTTTAGATTTCTCAGTTGTTTCCGGTTGAGCCTTTGGGTTTGTTGGTTACTAACACCTTAGTATGCCATCCAATATCTTGACACATTTTTATATTCATCATTCATTATCTTCTAAGGCTTTTGTTATTTTCTTTGTATTTTGGTTGAAGTATGTCTCTTGACGGACCTTTCAATGCTTGTTCCAGTTAGCTGAGAAAATCATTCATGAAACAAAATGGAAATCAATTATCTGAATTATGAAAGACGTACGGCTCTTGGCATTCTCAAGCATGCTCAGAGCACTTCGGAAGTTCAGCATCTTAAAGACCTGATGAAGAAAGCTGGTGGCAAAACAGACATTGAGTTCCTTCAAACAACGGTAATTAAAAGCCCCAGAGATGCACTTGAGCAAACATTTGAACAGCTCCTAGAAACTGTAATTCCTCAAAATGAACATAAAGGGCCTCTAGACCATGTAGTGGATAACACGCCAAGTTTGCCAACACAGCAATTGCCTAGACTGAAAACTGTTGAATTAAATTTGTCTCAGAAACTCCAAAGCTTGCTGTTGTCTATGTTTCTGTTTTGTTTCTTGTTATGGTTTATGTGTAATGCTTAGTTATGTTTGAATTGTAATTTAGTTTACTTTTTAGATTGCTTTGGAATGTGTTAGATTTACTTTTAGTTTTCTCAGATGTTGTTGGCAGCTGTGCCAGTTTCTTTTGTCTGTAGATCAGGTCTGGCAATGCCAGTTCATTGTTGCATATTGACCTTTGGATGGCAATGATGTGGTAGGATCTAATGGTTGCTCATTGCCCTGTACTTTGTATATATATATCCCTTCTCTGATAAGAAGATTGTAATGGATGTGTAATTTGAATGAATGTTTATAGTATGTGTAATGTTTATGGTATGGTATGTTGAGTGATTCTCCTCTAGTTTCACCTGTATCATACTAGTAAAGTGAATCTACTCCATTGGTTTCACGTGTATGAAACTAGGCAAGCTAACTTCCTCTTCTAGTTTCATGTGTATGAAACTAGTTAAGCAAGACTAAAATTTTAACAGTGGTATCAGAGCTTTGTTCTTGAGGGGCCGTGAGGTTTTGTTTTCAGTTTATTGAGTGCTTGTGAGGTTTCAAACACTATAGAGTGAGTGTTAAACACCCATGAGTGCTGACATGGCTGCTGGAAGCAATGCAGGCCTTCATGTTCCTCAGTTTTTTGGGGAAAACTATCAGATATGGACCGTGAAGATGAAGTCCTATCTAAAAGCCTTCGGGTTATGGGAGTATGCAGCAGAGGACAAGCAAGTTCCTCTATTGAGAGCAAATCCTACCATTGCTCAGATGAAGCAGCATGAAGAAGAGAAAATGAAGAAGGATAAGGCAGTGACATGCTTGCACTCTGCCTTATCTGACTCAGTCTTCACAAGCATCATGCATCTTGAAACTTCAAAATCGATATGGGATGAATTAAAGAGCAGGTTCGAAGGCAGTGAAAGGGTGAAGTCAGTGAAGCTGTTGACACTCAAAAGGGAGTTTGAGAATCTAAAAATGAAGGATTCTGAGACAGTGAAGGACTACTCATCCAAGCTGTCAGAATTGGTGAACCAAATGAGATTGTATGGTGATGTAGTGGAGGACTACAAGGTAGTTGAAAAGATGTTGGTAAGTTTGCCTGATAAATTTGAGGCAAAAGTGGCTGCTATTGAAGAATCGTGTGATCTGAGAGCATTGACAGTCTCAGAAATGGTGTCCAAACTGCAAGCTCAAGAACAAAGGCTTGCATTGAGGAATGATGGTGATATGGAGGAGGCTTTCCTTGCCATGAATAAAGGGAAGCATAAAGGCAAAGGCAATCAAAAGAAGACTGGTTTTAACAATAAAAATGGTGACAAAAAGGCAAAGGCAAGATGGATGCAACAAGTTCAGAATCTGGTCCAAGAGCAAGATTTCCACCATGTACCACCTGTAAGAGAACAAACCATCTTGCAAAGGATTGCTGGTACAAGGGGAAACCACAAGTTCAATGCACATTCTGCAAGAAATGGGGACACAAAGAACAATACTGCAGAGCCAAGCAAAGTCAACAAACTCAACAGCCTATGCAACAAGCTAACTATACTGATGATCAAGTCAGTGATGATCACTTGTTTATGGTGTCACAAACATGCATGGCAGCTTCTACAGAGACCTGGTATGTTGACAGTGGGTGCACAAGCCATATGGCTCGAAATGAAGGCATGTTCACCACACTTAGCAGAAATGCAACAACAACCATGAAGCTGGGGAATGGTGACACTGTGAAGGCTGCTGGAAGAGGTAAAATTCTGATTCAAACTAAATCAGGCCCTAAGATTATTGATGATGTATTATACATACCTGATTTAGCACAAATTTACTTAGTGTTGCACAACTATTGAAGAGGGGCTATTCATTGATATTTGAGGGAATCTTTTGTGTCATCTTAGACTCTAAGAAATCTGAAATTGTGAGGGTTAAGATGTATGATAATAGCTTTCCCATAGACTTCAATCAAGTCAAACAAAAGGCCCTTATATCTAAGCATGATGAATCTGACTTATGGCATAAGAGATTAGGCCATTTCAACTTTGATGCCTTAAATTATATTCAAAAGAATGGTATGATTGAGGGGCTACCAGATTTGTACAGAATTGAGGGTTTGTGTAGTTCATGTCAGATTGGAAAGTTACACAGGAAGCCTTATGTTTCAGGAGGAGTTATTAGAGCCAAATGCAAATTAGAACTAGTGCATTCAGATTTGTGTGGACCTATGAGCACTCCATCATTGAACCAAAGTCTGTATTTCTTGCTTTTTATTGATGATCTGACCAGGATGACCTGGGTTTATTTCTTGAGCAACAAATCACAGACCTTTGACATGTTTAAAAGGTTCAAAGCAATGGCAGAAAATGAAAGTGATTGCAGGTTGAAGAAGCTTAGAACTAATAATGGAAGTGAATATACCTCAAGCAAGTTCCAAGAATTCTGTCAGACTCTAAGCATCAAGCATCAATTGACAGTACCATATTCTCCTTAACAGAATGGCGTGTGTGAGAGGAAGAATAAGACTGTGATGGAAATGGCTAGAAGCCTCTTGGCAGAGAAAAGGCTTCCCAAGCAGTTCTGGGCAGAGGCTGTGTATGCTTCAGTTTACATTCTCAACAGGCTTTCTACAAAAGCAGTGATAGATGCAACACCTATGGAAGCATGGTCAGGTTCCAAGCCTACTGTAAAGCACCTAAAAGTCTTTGGTTCCATTTGCTACATGCATGTTCCAAATGCAAAGAGAACAAAGCTAGACAACAAGGCAGAAATGGGCATCCTATTGGGATGTGCTATGAATTCCAAGGCTTATAGGGTGTATAATCTGGAAACAAAGAAGATTTCAGTATGCAGGGATATTAAGATTGATGAGAATGCACATTGGAATTGGGAGAAAAATGTAGTTTAGAGAGATGTGAAGCAAACACAAGTGAATTTGGGGCCTAATATGAATGCAGATTGTGATGGAGATTCAAGCAGTGAATCTGGTTTTGATGATGGTACAGTGGTTGAGTCTGATTCTCCAATTTTGAAGACAAGGTCACTTGCTGATGTTTATGAGAGATGTAACATGATGGTCAATGAGCCTTCTTGCTATGAAGAAACTGCTCAAATGGATGGATGGAAGCTTGCCATGAAAGAGAAGCTGATGATAATCAATAAGAACTAGACTTGGGAATTGGTTCCAAGGCCAAAATGATAGAAAAGTCATTGGAGTCAAATGGGTTTATAGGACCAAACTCAATCCTAATGGTTCTATAAACAAATACAAGGCAAGACTTGTTGTTAAGGGCTACTCTGAGACACATTTGCTCTTGTGGCTAGGCATGAGACAATAAGGTTACGTGCTGCAAATTCTGCTCAAAATGGATGGACTATATACCATATGGATGTCAAGTCAGCATTCTTGAATGGAATTCTTCAAGAAGAAATTTATATGGAGCAGCCTCCTAGTTTCATCATTGCCAAGCATGAAGGGGATGTCTACAAGCTTCATAAAGCCTTGTATGGCTTGAAGCAAGCCCCTAGGGCCTGGTACAGTAGGATAGACTCCTACTTTATATAAACGGGGTTTAAAAGAAGCCCAAATAAGGCCACTTTGTATGTCAAGACAGATGGAAATGGGGCTAAGATAATTGTATCTCTGTATGTAGATGATTTGCTATTGACGGGAGGTGATGAAGCTGAAATCCTGGAATTCAAGAAGTGTATGCTGGCTGAGTTTAAAATGACAGATCTTGGTGAGATGAACTATTTCCTTGGCATGGAAATTCATCAAGTAAAAAGTGGCATTTTTCTTGCTCAAAGAAAATATGGGATGGATATGTTGAGGAAATTTAAAATGGAAAATTGTAATGGAGTTGTGACTCCATTGGCTGTCAATGAGAAGCTCACAAAGATGGATGGTGATGGAAAGGTTGATGAAAGCCATTATAGAAGCCTTATGGGTAGCTTGTTGTATCTCACTGCCACTAGACTAGACTTGATGCATGCATCAAGTCTCTTGTCTCGATTTATGCATGCACCAAGTCTCACACACTTTAGTGTTGGCAAGAGGATTCTTAGATATTTGAAGGGCACCCTAGATTATGGTTTATGGTATGAGAAGGGCGATGGTAAATTGATTGGTTATGTTGACAGTGATTGGGCAGGATCATTGGACGACTCTAAAAGCACAACTGGTTTTGCATTCTCTCTAGGCAGTGGGGTCTTCTCATGGAATTCGAAGAAGCAGGAGGTTGTTGCTCAATCTACTGTAGATGCTGAATATATTGCTGCTGCTGTTGCTACAAATCAAGCTTTATGGTTGAGGAAGATGCTTACTGATTTGCAGCTTCAACAGACCAATGCTTGTGTGATTTTATGTGACAATATGTCTGCCATTGCTATGGCAAAGAATCAGGTGCATCATGGTAGGACAAAACACATCAATGTTAAATTTCATGCCATTAGAGAGGTTGAAAGGAATGGAGAGATTGAGATGCAGCACTGCAGGTCTGAGGATCAGGTTGCTGATATTTTTACCAAGGCATTGGCCTCAGGTCCATTCATGGTTTTAAGGGCAAAGCTTGGAGTCTCCAAGAAAATTTTTAAGGAGGAGTGTTGAATTAAAATTTGTCTCAGAGACTCCAAAGCTTGCTGTTGTCTATGTTTCTGTTTTGTTTCTTGTTATGGTTTATGTGTAATGCTTAGTTATGTTTGAATTGTAATTTAGTTTACTTTTTAGATTGCTTTGGAATGTGTTAGATTTACTTTTAGTTTTCTCAGATGTTGTTGGCAGTTGTGCCAGTTTCTTTTGTCTGTAGATCAGGTCTGGCAATGCCAGTTCATTGTTGCATATTGACCTTTGGATGGCAATGATGTGGTAGGATCTAATGGTTGCCCATTGCCCTGTACTTTGTATATATATCCCTTCTCTGATAAGAAGATTGTAATGGATGTGTAATTTGAATGAATGTTTATAGTATGTGTAATGTTTATGGTATGGTATGTTGAGTGATTCTCCTCTAGTTTCACCTGTATCATACTAGTAGAGTGAATCTACTCTATTGGTTTCACGTGTATGAAACTAGGCAAGCTAACTTCCTCTTCTAGTTTCATGTGTATGAAACTAGTTAAGCAAGACTGAAATTTTAACAAAACCAAAAGCCCCTCAAGGGTGAATGCAGATAGGAAACATAATGAAACCAGAAGTTCAAGACAATGACGTATCTGAACCTGAGTCATCATCAAGGAGTTCTCAGACCGACATGCACAAAACAAAGCATGAGAGTCTGAAGCGCAGGAAAGAATTAATTGAAATTTAAAACCGACGTCACACTAAGCAACATGATGTATATACATAGGCACTATGAAATGCTTGGAACACAATCACACTGGTTGCCATTTTGATCGCCACTGTTACTTTTACTGCGGGCATTAATCCTCCTGGTGGTGTCTACCAGGAAGGACCAATGAAGGGAAAATCAGTAGTGGCTAGAACAACGGCTTTCAAGGTTTTCGCAATTAGCAACAACATTGCACTTTTCACATCATATGCATTGTTATTGTTTTAGTCAGCATCATCCCCTTTCGTAGAAACCACTGATGAGGCTGTTAATGATCTCACAAGATTATGTGGGTGGCTATAGCGTTCACGGCAATGGCTTATGTTGCAGCCACATGGGTGACTATGCCGCATAATGGTAATATGTGGACAGTTGGGGTTGTTGTGTCCGTTTGTAGCGGTACTCTGGGATCTGTCTTCATCTGTCTTATGTTGGTTAGACACTGGTTGAGGAAGTTGAAATGGAGGGAGGCAGGGACCGCGGCCAATAATGTAGATGAAAATGGGTCACATTCCAGTAACGCTGATGTACACAGTTCCAGATTGTTTGGATATCATGCCTACTGAACAATTTTGTGACGAAAAATGAAGAATCACTTCTTGCAATTGAGAAAACTCATGCTGGTTTGCAGGTTGGTTACAGGATAATTCGGTGGAGCTGATCATGAAGAGTATTGCTTCACTTTCTGTCCCCTATTTAGCTCTTTATTAATAAAAAGAAAGAGGCTGATATTTCTGGCATGTCCTATATTCCTGTAGCAACTGTTTGCTGATGATCAATACAAAGAGTTGAAATTCATATGACCTATTCCTCCACTTGATTAAATAGGCTGCACCGAGCGTATAATGATTTGTTTTTGTTCTTTCTTTACAAAATTACTTCACATTTTATGTTTTGATAAACAAATTTAGGTAAAGTTCCGTTGTTGTGGTCCATATTTTAAAATATTTAAACTATTTAGACTCGAAAAGAATGGAATGATAAGGGTAGGATGAGTCACCTCTTTATTGTCTTCGGGATTCTTACAACCTCAAAAAACAGTCGTAAAAAGCTTCATGTAGGGCTCCAGGAATCATCGCCGGTTGCATTTGTTTGATTCTTGAAATCAAGTATCAATAGTACTAGAATGCATTTAATCTGAGTATCTGATTAGATGCTATTAGAGTTGATTAGATTTCGATCTTTGTTGATAATGTCATGATAAAATTCAAGTTTATTAATCAAAGATTTGGAAACAGTTTACATTTCTGTGTTTTCTGGATGAAACAAATAATAGTAAATAAAACTTACAAATTCTTTGAGTAACAAGTCTTAAAAGCACTTAACCAGATACTTCCC
The DNA here is from genome assembly GCA_008009225.1 of Acer yangbiense. NCBI lineage: Eukaryota > Viridiplantae > Streptophyta > Magnoliopsida > Sapindales > Sapindaceae > Acer > Acer yangbiense. Next base: position 11,657,707 of record CM017762.1, read on the forward strand.
TCAAATTCTGCTTCTGGGAATATGCTTTTCTTTCTCCATTCAATTGCTTTCCACTCTTGCATCAGATTCCTAGTCTGAAGGAAGTAATGGCCAATGTGTCTTAAGGAAGCAAGGTTTTTCACTTTGCTTGTTAGGCTAAATATTTATTGTTGTTACTTGTTATTTGTTATTTGTTTAGTTTTGGTTAATGAGAAACTTCATTTATTCTATTAGGATCCGGATAAATAAACAATATGATGTTGATTCAGTAGTATGCCTATGTTGAAATCATGAAGGGTGTCTATAATTAGATTATTTTGTATTAAAAGGTTCACATAATTTTCCCTTAAAATTACTCTTTAAACACTTACTACCGAAATACTCGTTTATTAGGTTGTGAAATTTATTAATAGTGGAAATATGGGAAATAACACTTCTTTTTTTTAGAATAAAACTAGTTTAATAACTTAAGTTTAAATGACACAAATAGACAAAAATACCTTTATCTCATTCTTTTATTTCGTTTTTACCATTTTTAAGTTTTTCTTTTTCAAAAACCTGTATTGATGGAGGACCAATGGGGATGGAATAAGACCTCCAAAGGAGGTCGACGAAGTAGATGGAAAAAAAAAAAAACTGAAAATTTTTATTTTTGCCCAATCAATATCAAAAATTGCAAATATATATAATAAGTTTTAAAAATTACAAAGTAAGTCTCAAAAATACAAAAAATCTCGAAAGCACCAAAATAAGTATTGGAAACACTAAAATAAGTCTCGGAAATACGAAAATAAGTCTCAGAAAAAAAGAAGAAAAAAAACGCGAGACTTTTTTTTTTTTTTTTTTTGAGAGTGTTTTAAGGGTATTTTTGTCGGATCCACATTTTAGGTGCTATTAAAACTTAAGTTATTAAGTTGGTGATTTGGGTTCAAAAATTAAGTAGCACTTTTTGGGTTAGGCCTTGCACAAATAGCACCACATTAATAACACTAGTTTAAATGGCACCAAAGATGGTATTTGGACAAAAATACCCCTCATCTTCTATTCTTTTCCCTTATCAGTCATTTTTTTTTCATTTTCTTTCTTCAAAAACCTCCATTGATGGAGCTTCAATGGAGTTGCCACCGCTGACTGGCGAGTTGACCGACAAAACCAACTTGAAAACGTTCGTTCCTCTAATCTTAAAACTCACTCTTTAAAAGTGTTATTAAATTTCTAAGCCCTCTATAAATATATAAATATATATATAATTTTTTTTTTATCAGACTGTGAGATTTATTCTCTTACAAGAAACAAATAAAATTAACTAAAATATGAGTCATGAATTGAATTAATAAATAGGAAAGACAGTGAAGTAAGGTTGATGCCAATTCAAAGTCTTCCGCAACATGTATGGAAAAATGCACTAGCATCCAAGAAAGCAAATAACGAGGTATCAAGCTCTACCAATGGGTGATCAAGTAGATCTAATTGACGAGTCAACCACCACAAACTTGCAGGGAAATAATTTGATTTGAGATGATCAGTGATTGTGGTCCATAAAAACAAAATATGGGTTGCAGGGTATACTCTAAAAAAAGTGATCTAAACTTGATCTACTTCTTGGAAGTGGAATATGCATTTTTCCACAGGTATGTTGCAAAGACACTTTCAATTATTTTGCCTCCATATATTAATTTCTATTCTATTTATCATTTTCATTAATCTTCTACTATCCGTTTGTTAAGAAAAAATTAAAGTTATTGGTGCCCGTAAACATTGCTCAAAAAATAAAATATATATATATATATATATTTCAATAACATGAGATATGGGAAAGAAAATCTTCAGTGCATCGGTTGCACTAGCTGAATGGTGCACCTGGTCAATGATATGCTTACATGTACCACTTTCTAAATATATTACAAATCATATGATATTAAATTTATCATTCAAATGTATTCTTATGATATTTAACATTCATGTATTTTAGACATATGTGTACTTATAAAATTGGTGTATTAATAAGTGAGTTCATTTTTGCTCACCCCCTTTAACCGGGGGTGAGCATTACCCCCCTCCTTAGATTTGGACAAGTGTCCAAAAGTTGACTATGGGTTAACAAGATAATAATCACAAGGGTAAATAAGTAAATTAGGAAAAAAATTAACAATTAGAAAAATAAATTTATTCGGAGTTAATAATAATAATAAAAAACTAATCTAAATCCAAACACTTAAATCTCCTTCATTTCCTCAATAAATAAAAAAAATTCTCAATCTTTATCATCATCCCTTCATCATCTTCTCAAACAGCAAACACCAAACCCTAACCTAAACCAAAATTATTTTCTTTCTCTCTCTCCTTACTCTGGCGGTCTCCTCCAGCAGTGGCTTCTTCTTCTTCTTCTTCAGTTTCGCCTGGCACAACGAACTCGATCCTAGTTGAAAAATGAACCGTGATGGTGGGGTTTGGGTGGCTGGGTTTGGATATGGGTGGGGTTGATGTCGTTTTTTTAATGGAAACAAATAATAATTACACAGTTGTGGCTGCTGTGTCTATAAAATTTTTGGGCGGTGGGTGTAGGTGGGTTAGGGTTTGAGTGATGGAGTTTTGAGATTGATGGTGGATGATTTTCTAGGTTCTTTATTATTATTATTATTATTATTATTATTATTTGTTTTTGTTAGAAGCACTATTAAACAAATGAATTGCTGATAGGATACTTAAAGCATCTCCCACCCATCCTCTAAATTCATGTTTCCTAGAAAATTTAGATGATTTTAGAGAATTGATTGCTCCCAACCATCCTCTAAAATGTTGTTTCCAAGAAAAAATTTAGAGAATCTCCACTTCATTCTCTAAATTTAGAGAACCATTTCCAATCCTCTAAAAACCACTTTTTAACTTTTTTTATTCCAATTATATCCTTTTAACTTTTTCATTAAATTCAATTAATGTATAATAAAATTTAATTTATACATTTTATTAACATAAAAATTATACTATTAGAAATGTCTCATCCAGATCTTTAAAATGAGTCCAATATTGAATATTAATTAATAATTTTATATTTATCATACTTTATCATTTGGGCAATCTCTTATTACAAATTGATAATTATAAGTTAGTAATAAAATAAAAACCGAAACATGGTATTAAAATAATAAATATTAATATTAAAACTTACAATAACAACAAAACATTAAAATAAGGATAGAAAAAAAAATCTTAAATAATAACAACATAACATGTGATAATGTCGAGATACATTAAATTTTGGAAAGTCATCCAAATGACTTCCATATCCACCCGAAAATGATCTACCTTGTATTTGGGAATTGTGAGTGTTTTTTCTAAAATTTGCATCTTTTTCCTTAGAAAAAAATTCACGTTTATTGGGATTTTTAATGGAATCCAAATCTATCATTATAATTTTATTCACTTCACGTTCACGTTGAATCAATTTACGTTCACGTAAAATCTCTAATTTTGTTGCCTCATTTTGAGCTTGTAACACTTGGAGTTAACCATAGCAACAAAGTTTGATACAATAATATGTAGGTTGAGAAAATTAGTTGAAAAATATTTTAAAACATAAAAATTAGTTATTATAAATTCATGCATTAATAAAACATTATATTTTTAAAATATATATATATAAAAAAAACAAAATACAAATGTTATTATAAATAATATTTGTTAAATTTAGTTGAACAATAATTTATTAAACAAACTAAAAAATAATAATGAAAATATAAGTTATTTGAATATATAAATAGAAATAGGGATAGAGATAGAGATAAGGATAGAGAGTGTGGTGGGAGTGAAATTTTTTTAGAGATGGAATCTAGGAGGAATAGTCCCTGTTGGTTCTCTATTTAGAGATAAAGATAGAGAATAGGTGGGAGATGCTCATAACTGGGTAGAATACACATACAAAGAAGTCCATTTCTCTTCATCATTTGAAATTGTTATTGCCATCAGATTACATAAAAGTAAACTTTAAAATTCTTCAGGCAAAACATGTATAATAATCCGACTTCGGCAGCAAATCGGGCATCATCAGAGAAGCAAGTTAGCTCAGATCTGAGTGTCGGTTGTGTTTTGCTGTGTTTTTTTTTTTTTTTTTTTTTGGTTTCCCGTGAAAAATGGGTGTTTGTATTGAGTTTTTGGGTTTTGAAAGTGTTGATATGGAAAAGTATTCCAGTGAAAGGTTTTTTTTTTTTTTTTTTTTTCAATTGATTTTGAATTTCTATTTTTTTTAAAAGCTTTTTAATTTCTGAAATGGATTATAATGTTGTTTTTTTTTTCCTGATTCTAGTGTTAAGAAAAATAAAATAGAAAAAGGGTAAAATTGGTAGAACACACCTTAAAATATATAATAAATAATTTATCAAACCATGGTTAACTTTGGACACTTGTCCAAATCTGAGGAGGGGGTAAGAGCATCTCCAATGCAAAAGTGGCTTGCATACCAATAATTGTTGACATGGCAACATTGTCAAGAGACTTGCTTCCTATGTGGTATAAAAATAGACTTAATAGACAATCAACTCAAAATTTGGTCTCCAATGCTTCCGTCTAAAATACATTTTTTTTTTAATGACGTGTCTATCTTTTTTTCCTGTTTTATTTTTTATTTTATTTCCTTACCAAAAATATATGAAAAATTAATGTCAGTTTTAAATGTTTGCTGAGTCAATCTAAAAAATAGTTGTGCAACAGACCGTCTGAAAGTGGACGGTCATGTTGACAATGTCTAATAATTTTTTTGCCATGTCAGCTTGACGTTGAATATGCACGGTTGCATTAGAGACACAATTGTTAATATAACGTCTATTTATCCTACATGGTATCTCTTTTTTTTCACAAGCCACACTTGCATTGGATATGCTCTAATGCTCACCCGCAGTTAAGGGGGTGAGCAAAAACTGACTCTTAATAAGTTTTATGGGTATCAATATTCGTACCCTTTTATCTGTTGACATGAGATTCATTCTCTTACAAGACAACTCAAATTAATTAAAATATGATTCATTAATTGAATTAATAAATTGGAAAGACAGTTATAACTTATAGGGTTTGCGCCGATTCAAAGTCTTCCGCAGCATGTATGAAAAAGCATCTTTTATTCCTTTTTTTTTTTTTTCTTCTTATAAGTAATTTTTTTTGGTCATTTCAATCCAGAAATGCATCTTTAGTTTACTATATATATCAATATATCATAAAAGATAAAAACATTTCTAAAGTGTTTTTGCAAGCCACGGATACAAAACTATGGAAAATATTTTTAAAAAAAATATGTTTTTGCTGCAGATTTAGATTATTTGTAGAGAAGTTTGGCAAAAAGTATACCAGTGATGGGTGATCAAGTAGATCTAATTGACTAGTCAACCACCACAGACTTTCATAAAAAATTTTTTTTTTTTAAAAAAATCGATTTTGAGATGATCGGTGTCTCAGTGATGTGGTCCATAATATAAATATATATATTAAACTTCCTCTACTTCTTGGAAGTTGAATACGCATATTTCCACACGTATGTTGCAAAGTCACTTTCAACTATTTTGTCTCCATATCTTAATTTCTATTCTATTTATCATTTTCATTAATCTTCTACTGTCCGTTTGTTAAGAAAAAATTAAAGTTATTGGTGCTAATTCAAAGTCTTCCGCAACATGTATGGAAAAATGCATTAGCATCCAAGAAAGCAAATAACGAGGTATCAAGTATCTCTACCAATGGGTGATCAAGTAGATCTAGTTACAGGGAAATAATTTGATTTGAGATGATCAGTGATGTGGTCCATAAAAACAAAATATGGGTTGCAGGGTATACTCTAAAAAAGGTGATCTAAACTTCCTCTACTTCTTGGAAGTTGAATATGCATTTTTCCACACGTATATTATTGCAAAGACATTTTCAACTATTTTGCCTCCATATGTTAATTTCTATTCTATTTATCATTTTCATTAATCTACTACTGTCCGTTTTCAAAACTTCAAGTTATTGGTGAGCGTGAACATTGCTAAAAAAATAATAAAAAAATCTATATTTATATACATAATTCAATAACATATGATATGGGAGAAGATATCATATGTTATTGGTACCCCTGTTTTATTTTAACATAACCAACTCCGATACCAATGTTTCCTCGGATGTTGACCTGGTTAACTGTGACATTAAGGATTGTATGAGGCATGGTGGTACTGAGTCTATTTCTTTTGTCTCTAGGAAGGCAAATGTTGTTGCACACAACCTTAGCCAAGTTTGCTATTTTGAATCCTGGGAATCAGGTTTGGCTGGATTCGTACCCTCCTTGTGTGGAGAGGTCCGTCCTTACTGATTGTGGTTTGTAATGTTTACTTTCTGGAATAATATTTCCCGTTTTCAAAAATAAATAAATAAATCAGACCCCTGTCAAATGAATGACAAGTGATGACTGTATTAATTATGTTCAACTTTCATGTATTATAAAATATTCTAATATATTACAAATTCTATGATAATAAATTTAACATTCAACTGTTTTCTGTGTATATTACAAGTACTACTAGCTAGATGGAGCTCTACTGAAAGGGTAATGCTACCCATCCCAACAAATTATCCTAAAAAATTTACAATCTTATGTGGCACACCAAAATATGTACTATATTCCAAAAACATAGTATATATTGAGTGTGTCACATGGGATTATACATTTTTTTTTTGGATAATTTGTTGTGATATATAGCATTTTTCCTACTGAAATGTTACTTTTCAACTTAAAAGCTTTTTCCACAGACACAATTATTGGAGAATACTCTCTTTTCCAAACCAATTATTGTACCCTAAAATGGGTCCAGATCCACCCTGTAAGAGCATCTCCAAGGGATTCCCTAAACCATGCCTTTAACTAAAATAGGGTGTGAATTTGGTTTTATAGCACTCAAAGGGACTCCCTAAATGGCTCCATATTTTAAAGAGCCACCAAGAGGCTCTCCAAATGTAGAAAGTCATTTCAAGCTCCTTATATTATTTTTTTCTCGCTGCTTTTTCATTTCACATCTAATTTTCCAGTACTCTGTTTTCATGAGTCTTCTTCTCAAATTTTGAATGCATATATGTGTAGTAAACAGACATGGTCCCTGCATGAAAAGCATAATAAATGGTTAAATGTTCATATTTTCATAGCTTTAATAGTTGTAATCATGACAGCAAAGCGTGTGGGTGCCACTCGCCAGTCGCCACCACAGTAGCATAGCTTTAATAGTTGTAATCAAGACAGCAAAGCGTGTGGCCCACACACTTTGCTGTCATGATTACAACTATTAAAGCTATGAAAATATGAAAGGAGAAGAGGGTCATGCATGCTATGCCGTGATTGAGCGTTGGATCCTTAAAGTAGGAGATCCAATGGTTGAGGCTTGACTTGAGAGTTAATATTATACAAAAATAAAGTAAATTAGTAGGATTAAATTAGTAACACGTAACCACTTATTATGCTTTTCATGCAGGGACCATGTTTGTTTACTACACATGTATGCATTCAAAATTTGAGAAGACTACTCATGAAAACAGAGTACTGGAAAATTAGATGTGAAATGGAAAAGCAGCGAGAAAAAAAAAGACCGGGACCCATTTTAGGGTACAATAATTGGCTTGGAAAAGAGAGTACTGTATTCTACAATAATTGTCTCTGTTAAAAGCTTTGAAGTTGAAAAGTAAAAGGGTATCAGAACGCATTATCACAACAACAAACACATTCAGCAACTCATTTTCTCTCCATTTCTCATTCAATTATCCTCTCTGAGTATGGCTGCTGAGGCAATTGTTTCCGTTCTCTTGGAGCAACTGACTTCGATCATTGGTCGAGAAATACAACAAGAGGTGAGGCTAGTGGTGGGTGTCAGCAAAGAAGTAAAGAAGCTCACCAGCAATTTTCAAGCCATTCAAGCTGTGCTCGTTGATGCGGAGCAAAGACAAGTTAAGGAGACAAGTACTGTACGGGTTTGGTTGGATAAGCTCAAAAGCGTATCTTACGATGTTGATGACGTATTGGATGAGTGGAACACTGCAATTCTGAAACTGCAAATTGAGGGAGTCGAAAACACTCTAATTCCAAAGAAGAAGGTATGTTTTGTCTTCCCCTCGTCTTGCTTTCGTTTCAAACAAGTTGCTTTACGTCGTGATATTGCTCTTAGAATCAAAGAAATAAACGAAAATATTGATTCTATTGCCAAAGAGAAAGATATGTATCATTTGAATACGATTAGGAGCATTGAACAACCTCGCTTAGAAAGTACCTCTTTCGTCGACATATCTAAGATATGTGGTCGTGAGGTGGAGAAAAACACTCTATTAAGCAAGTTGTTATGTGAAAGTAGTGAAGGACAAGACCTCCCTGTCATCTCACTTGTTGGGATGGGAGGAATTGGAAAAACAACTCTTGCACAACTTGCTTACAACAATAGAGAGGTAATGAAAAAATTTGAGAAGAGAATTTGGGTTTGTGTCTCCGACCCTTTTGATGAGTTAAGGGTTGCCAACACAATCTTAGAAGGTCTGATAGACGCTTCCTCTAAATCAATAGGATTGCAATCTGTTTTACAAGATATTAATAGATCTATTGATGGAAAGAAATTTCTTCTTGTTTTAGATGATCTATGGACAGATGATTGCAATAGATGGGAACCCCTGTATAGCTGTCTTAAGAATGGTGTCTATGGAAGTAAGATTTTAGTTACTACACGTAAGGAGACAGTCGCACGTATGTTAGGTTCAACTATTGTCCATGTTACAGAATTGTCTAAAGAGGAATGTTGGTCATTGTTTACTCAGCTAGCCTTTTCTGGTAGGTCTCAGGAGGAGTGTAAAAATTTAGAAAAAATTGGAAGAGAAATTGTAGGCAAGTGCAAAGGCTTGCCTCTTGCTGCCAAAATTATTGGGAGTTTCTTGCGTCTTAAAAGAACTAGAGAAGATTGGAAAAATATCTTAGACAGTGTGTTGTGGAAATTAGAGTTCGAGAAAGGTGTTTTCCCTCCTCTCTTACTAAGTTATAATGATTTACCTTCCATGGTAAAGCAATGTTTTTTATATTGTGCCATCTTTCCAAAAGATGAGTTGATTGAAAAAGATGTATTGATTAGATTATGGATGGCTCAAGATTATCTTAAGTCGGAAGAAAATCAAGAGATGGAGATAATCGGTCAAGAGTACTTCGATAATTTATCAATGCGATCTTTCTTTCAAGATTTTGATAAGGATGAAGATGGAAATATCAAATATTGTAAGATGCATGATATGGTACATGATTTTTCGCAATTTCTCACTAAGAATGAATTTATTGCAATAGAAGTCTATGATAATCTTGAACCAATTCGAACTTTGTACGAGGAAAAAGCTCGTCATTCAATTTAATTTTTCGTGAAGAGGCTTCATTTCCTAACTCATTTTATAGTCTCAAAAAGTTGCGGAGCCTTTTTGTTCGTAATGAATGTGGTGATGATTTCAGAATTGATAATGTCCTTCCAAAGTTATTTGATGAGTTGACATGTTTAAGGACATTAGACATGTATAAGTCTACTTACAATTTGATTGAAAAGATTCCAAATGAGATAGGGAAATTGATACATTTGAGATACCTTAACTTGAAACGTGTGAGCATAAAAGAATTGCCCGAGACATTATGCCAATTATACAATTTACAAACCTTGGATGTCGGTTATAGTCATACCCTAGAAAAACTTCCTCAAGGAATGGGAAAGTTAGTCAATTTGAGGCATCTAGTAAATGGAGGAAATGAAGATTCACTGAAATACATGCCGCAAGGAATTGAGAGATTGGAAGGTCTTCGAACATTAGAACTACTTGTAGTGGGTGATGGTGGTGAGGATAGCACGGCATCGGCATGTAGTATTGGATGTCTACAACACTTGAATAATCTTCGAGGGACTCTTTCTATACAGTGGCTGGGAAATGCGACAGACTTGAATGGGGCTAGGAAAGCTCAACTCAAGAAGAAGGAAAGTCTCTCACGTTTACAATTATTTTTCAAACATGATGAAGAAGAGGAAAGGATATTGAATAGGAGGGACAATGAAGAATTTCTTGAAGCCTTACAACCATCTCCAAATTTAGAGTATTTGATAATACGTTTCTACAAGGGTACCGTATTTCCTGATTGGATGATCTCATTAAGCAATCTAAAGAAGTTAAGAGTTTTATTGGTGCAACAACTGTGAGCGTTTGCCTCCATTGGGAAAATTGCCATGCCTCGAATCACTCATTATAGGTCGTATGGGAAGCTTGAAAAGAGTGAGTAATGAATTTTTGGGAATAGATTCATCTTCTTCAATAGATATTGCTTTTCCCAAATTGAGATCTCTCGTGTTTACTGGCATGTATGGATGGGAGGAATGGGATGGTGAGATTATCACCAACAAGGGAGAAGAAGAAGATGATGATATTGCAATCATGCCAAATCTTTCTACCTTGGTAGTTTACAGCTGCCCAGCATTAAAAGCATTGCCAAACTACATTGTTCAAAGCACAAGTTTAAAGGAATTGATCATCTCCCCCAGCTGTAAGATGCTAGTAGATCGATACTCAAGAGAGACGGGAGAGGACCGGCACAAGATTTCTCACATCCCTAATATCAATTTTCATTATTGACATTCCTCCACCAACCAGTAGGCTACCACAGGTAATTTCTACTCCTTATTTCTCATCTTATTATTATTATTCATATTATTATTTGAACATTTTAAAAAAATTCGGAATTTGAGATTGAGAAATGACTCAAACTCACAACCGCAAGATTTAGGAGTGAGCTAGGGGTGTATCAATGTGTCAATCTCATCTCATTTCATATTGTCCAAATAATTTGTACACAAATTATACGTAGATAAGACTCCGTTCATAAACAAATTTAACTTTTATTATATTTTGTTGTTTCTTTCAATAATTTTAAATTTACTTTTGTTTTTATATATAAGATTAAATTTACATTTCAATATCTAATATGACATTTAGTCTTATATTAAGAGGTAAGAGATTGAATTGAAAATAATAAAATGTTGAATATTCAAATCTATATTTATACCATAAATTTAAATTTAAATTCAATATATTCTCATAAAATTTAAGTTAATATATTCTCTTTGACAACACATAAACAACATTTTTTTATTAAAAAAAAGTTTATATTACATAAATAATTCCAATCACAACATTACAAATTTAAAATATTTTTGTAAGGGCATGGTTTATAATGATTCGAATATATATATTTTGAGAATTAATGATTTGAATATTATTAGAAGATATGGTTAAACAATATATTAACTCTATAATTTTTTAACAAGATGTATAATTTTTAAAATTTGAAACTGATTTATAGGCCCAATGGATTTATGGCTTAATTGGTGTTATATTTAAATTGTCATATTTAATGGAACAATGCTTTTTGTCATATTTAATCGAACGATGTTTTTTGTTGATTGGGTTTGATTTATCATTTGATCAAACATCTTTTGCTATTTACAATTCTCTATTTCTCCCTTTTTCTTTTATTTTGAAAATTCTTTAAAACAATTTTTAAAAAACTTTAATTCACACATTTTTTTTAAAAGCCTTTAATGTACACTTAAATATGAATAATGGTGCTTTTTCCCACATTTTTAAAAACTTTCATAGGTTGTTTGTAAAAAAAAACTAACAAAACCCTAATTGGGTGCGTGTGATATGCAATTTGCAGAAATGAAATCAATTCTCAGGTCCTTCCACTTCCCAAAGCATCTCCTGCCGATCCTCCACACCACCCATTCTCTTTCCCGCCAATTCCACTCGACGAGTTCTCCGCCGGGGAGCCCAGCCTCGACTCTCGCGGTCCCACCGGATCTCAAAGCACGCCTCGAAGTTCGAGTATTTACGGTCCCGCTACCGACAGTCTGGATACAAGTAGCGAAAGTGGAGTCAAGTCGTGATGGTGGTGACGATTTGGGGATTTTGTGGGAGCCAAAAGGAAAGGGAAGAGCAGCAGAGTGACTTGGGTGTGCGCCGAATGCGGCCAGTGGTGCGCCTCTTGCCACAGCATGGGGACGTTGAAGAAGTTTTCGGAAGTGAAGAGGGGTGAAAGACATGCGAAGGAGAGGACTTGGCTGCCGCAGAAGACGGAGGAGGTGCAGCCAATGTGTGTGATCAATCAGCTGGATTGGCGAATCCCTTTGTAAGTTGTCAATATTTCAAGATGGTCTTATTTTATTCTATTTTTTTGTTTATAATTTTATATTTACTATAGGTGAATTTGTTGATTTATTTATACCAGGCATAGTTGTGGGGGAATTGATTATGTGAGTGGGACTTGGTGGATCAAAGAAATAGAATCTTTAGTACTTCAATTTTTTCATCTGACATGAACTGGGAATGGGATGAACTGCAATCATGCCAAATCTTTAATCCTTGAAATTTTCTAAAACTGCCCAGCATTAAAAGCATTGCCAAACTACCTTGTTCAAAGCACAAGTTCAAAGATATTGCACATCATCGATTTTGAGGACTGGCACAAGATCTCCCACATTTCCAGACACCTTTACTAATTATCAAAATCTCAAATGATGATCAATCCACAGGTAATTTCTCCTCCTTTCTCCTCTTGCATTTTACTAGTTATGAACAGAAATTAAGACGGTGAACTGAATTTGATGTTTTTAAGATTTGGAAACTCTTATGGTAGAGCTTTTGTTCCACCAATAAAGCTTATTTTATGAACTTACATCTAATTCTAGTTCCATTTGCAAAGGAAGATATTGAAAGCTTATCTCTATCAGCTGGGATCTGGGTTTGGCACCAGTGGCAGAGACCAGAGAGTTGCAGAGATCAATTGAATGACAATTGTACAATAATCGAAATAGAGGAAACTTGAAGGTAAAAAATATAGGACTTGATCGATCATGCATTATATAAATAGCTAGTGTACAAGACGGATCTCTAGTTTATATATTGGACTAATCGCCTACTCGTGCACAAGAGAAAAGCTTCAATGGGACGGGCACATGAATACTGACCTAATGAAAGAAACTCGTAACGTAGCATTATGTAAGTTTTGTATCCATTCATGTATGAGATATGTTTGGTTGTATCTACAATTCATATTGTTAAATATAAGAATAATTGTATTAATTGGTTCCTTTCAAGTGAATATTAATCTACTTCTCTGTAACGAAAATATGTTTGTGGGATTTTTGGAAAAATTCAGATAATTGTTTTGGTGATTGATGGAGTCTAGGTAACCTTATAATGGAACACCTATGGGTATTATTTTTTATTTTGGTGTCTTTATATTTAGGTTTGGATCCTTGCTAGAGTGCTTGGGGGTGGTCTTGTACCAGGTTACTTTGTTTAAGATAGGTAATATTTATTAGCTAATAGTTTCTGAAGGCATCATATATGGTCAAGTTCATAAGCTTGAACACTGGTTTTTTATTTTTTTTTGTTGAAGAAAAACTATTATATGTTAATGCTTTTCTGATATGTTAGGCTCTTTCCAGTTCTTATTAGACTGATTCAGTAAACTGTAGAGTTAAGTCATTAGTTTTTTTTTTTTTCTCTCTTTAATTTTATCCCTTGCTACATTCAAAAAGTTAAAACGGGAGTTTCAATGTAAGGAGAGAGGAGGGCTGAAGCGTTTTCTAGATTTTATACTTCATAGTAAAATATGGCCCAACTTATATGCATTGCAAAACCTTTTGCTTCCGGTGAAACTCAGTTGAGCTTAATTGCATTGTAGTTATTGATCATTAATTAGAATTCAACTCTGAAGGAAGCAATCCTGAAAATGTTTTGATGCTGCTGTGCGTCCTTCAAACTTTGTAATTACCCTTGCCCCTTAATCAAGCCATTCAAAAAAATTTCCATCTGATATAGATGTTTCAAAGTTTATTTTGTCGTCATTTATTTTTATTGGTTTCGGGTTCTTTATTTTTGATTGGGGGTGACCCTAGTTTTGGCAAAGTACACTGATGTTGTAGGTATTAATTTTTTGTAGGTATTCTCTTTCCCGCCAATTCCACTTGACGAGACTCTGTATGTTCTCCGCCGAGGAGCCCAGCCTCGACTTCGACTCTCCCGGTTCCACCGGATCCCAAAGCACGCCGAGGAGCAGCAGAGTGACTTGGGTGTGTGCCGAATGTGGCCACTCGGATGGGCAATGGTGGGGCACGTGTCACTCTTGCCACAGTGTGGGGACGTTCAAGAAGTTTTCGGAAATGAAGAGTGGTGAAAGACATGCGGAGGAGAGGAGTTGGCTGCCGCAGAAGACGGAGGAGGTGCACCCAATGCAGTTGCGAGACATCGACTGTGGGATCAATAAGCTGGGTTGGCGAATTCCTTTGTAAGTTGTCAAATTTCAAGCGACTTAGATTGTCTTATTTTATTCTATTTTTTTGTTTATATTTACTATAGGTGAATTTGTTGATTTATTTATACCAGGCATAGTTGTGGGGGAATTTGATTATGTGAGTGGGACTTGGTGGATCAAAGAATTAAAATGTCAAATTAGTTTAAAAGTTCTTGTTATGAATTTAGAATCTTTAGTACTTTAATTTTTTCATCTAACATGAACTGGGAATGGGATGAACTGCAATCATGCCAAATCTTTAATCCTTGAAATTTTCTAAAACTGCCCAGCATTAAAAGCATTGCCAAACTACCTTGTTCAAAGCACAAGTTTAAAGATATTGCACATCATCGATTGTGAGGACTAGCACAAGATCTCTCCCATTTCCAGATACCTTTATTAATTATCAAAATCTCAAATGATTATCAAACCACAGGTAATTTCTCCTCCTTTCTCCTCTTACTCTTTACTTGTAATTCTGAATCCAATTATAGGTTTTGTTACTGTTATAGCAGCTAATATGTATGAATAATTTTTTTATTATTATAAAGTATTAGAGAAATATTTCACTCTGGATTCAAAAACAATTTTTTAAAATTAAGATACTACCAATAAAAGGAGGATGGCTCACTGCACTCACGTCAATAAAATTATGGGTTCAATTCATGTCTCCTCTTCCAAAACTCCAAATTGTAATAGTTATGAACAAAAATTAAGACACAGAACTGAATTTGATGTTTTTAAGATTTGGAAACACTTACGGTAGAGTTTTTCTAACAATAGTTTATAAGACCAGAAACATTAAAATGCTCCGGAGTAGCTCACTTGCTCGTATGTTGTCACTTTTTCTTTTTTTTTTGAAACAGCTCATATGTTGTTACTTGTTTGATTGCATACAACCTATGCCTCTCTATTTTATTACATGTAAAACAATTAGATATGATACTCAAATATGATATAGGACTGATTTTTGCTTTTCTTCTGTAAGTTTCAGCTAGTTTTGCTTTTATCAAACCAATCAAAAATTCTTTTTTTTATTTATTTTTTATTTGATATCCAATCATGTATGAGATATGTTTGGCTGTATCTACAATTCAATCCAATTCATGTTGTTAAATATAAGAATAATTGTATTATTTGATTGCTTTCAAGTGAATATTAATCTACTTCTCTGCAAGGAAAATATGTTTGTGGGATTTTGGAAAAATTCAGATAATTGTTTTGGTGATTGATAAGAGTCTAGGTAACCTTATAATGGAACACCTATGGGTCTTATTTTTTATTTTGATGTCTTTATATTTAGGTTTGGATCCTTTGGAAATGAAGTTGCTATATTGCTTGGGGGTGGTCTTGTACCAGGTTACTTTGTTTAGGATAGGTAATATTTATTAGCAAATAGTTTCTGAAGGTATCATATATAGTCAAGTTCATAAGCTTGAACACTGGTTTTTTTTTTGGTTGAAGAAAAACTATTATATGTTAATGCTTTTCTGATATGTTTAGGTGCTTTCCAGTTCTTATTACACTGATTCAGTAAATTGTAGAGTTAAGTCATTAGTGTTTTTTTTTTTTTTTTTTTTTTTTTTTCCCCTCTTTAATTTATCCCTTGCTGCATTCAAAAAGTTAAAAAGTGAATTCAATGTAAGGAGAGAGGAGGGGTGAAGCATTTTCTAGATTTTATACTTCATAGTAAAATATGGCCTAACATATATGCATTGCAAAACCTTTTGCTTCCGGTGAAACTCAGTTGAGCTGAATTGCATTGTCGTTATTGATATTTTGAGATGATTGATCATTAATTAGAATTCAACTCTAAAGGAATCAATCCTGAAAATGTTTTGATGCTGCTATGCGTTCTTCAAACTTTGTTATTACCCTTGCCCTTAATCAAGCCATTCAAAAAAATTTCCATCTTATATGGATGTTTCAAAGTTTATTTTGTCGTCATTTATTTTTATTGGTTTCAGGTTCTTTATTTTTGACTGGGGTGATCCTGGTTTTGGCAAAGTACATTGATGTTGCATGTATTAATTTTTTGTAAGGGTAAATTTTGCCTTGAATAGCTTTACTTATGCCAAAAAATTTAATATTATGTTCCTTGATTTCATAACACATTCTTGTCTATTACCATATACCAGCAATCTTCTCATGTCGATTTTACTTCTGAATTGGATCACGGCTGTAATGATATAGCTGAAGGGTGTGATCTTGGTGACCCTGCTCCAATTGTGTATCTGGTGAAGAGATCTACATTATCAGGTTGATTGGTGCTTTTCTCAAGTTGTGACTTTTCATATCTTGGATTCAATTCCCAACTCTCTGGTCCTTATTATGCATACGTGTTTCGTTGATACTTGATTGTTAGTTGCTTTGTAGAGAGTGCATGAAATGAAAAAATTTCCATTTCCAAAGGATCTTTAACGAGATTGTTTGTTGCATAGTTTACTTTGGCAATAATCTCTTTCTTGTTTTATTCTGTGTTTTTTCTCCTTAACCTTCTTCGAAATGAAATACATAAAATTTCATTTTCACAAATTGCTAGTTGAGACTTTGCTCTTAACTCACTTAGATGGGAAACATTGCTTGAAATGCTATTAAAGTAAAGCTTGAGTTTGTTGATTCTAGCGTATTATCTAGATACCTACTATTAGTATCTAGACAGACAAATGTTGCACTTTTCTGTTGTTTAAGGTTGCAACTGTGGTTTCATTGTGGATATGCAAACCCATGGTACTTTCCTTATGAATTTAGAATTTAACTTTTTTCACTATGGCTTCCTCCTCGTGGCAGTGCCAGAGTGTCGGGCGAATTGGAAACGGAGCTGACTGTATGAGGATTGGCGCAGAAGAACTTGTCTTGTATTCTAGTACTGATATTGAGGTGCATAATTCTGGACTTATGACCATTGGTTTTTGATGTTGTGAATGATCATTATGATTTTGTTTTCACACCGTTATCTATTTTATTTATAGATTCTATAGATTCCCAAGACTCAACTGATATAATTAAAGTCGTTGAAAATTGTCGTCTTGTAATATTTCAGTTACATGTCAACGTGCATGCTTCTATGGATGAGGATTGCTTCATTTCTGTGGCTCTCAATCTCTCATCTTTTTGGGGTGAGCCTATGGTTGAAATTAAGTGGACAGATAAATGAACTGAAGGCAGTTATTGTGGGAGTATATTAGGGTTAGTGTCTGCAGAATGTATATTAGAAGCCTGTTTTGATGTCTCCTTGTTGAGGTTATGCTGGTAATTTGAAGAAAAGGTTGTAAAGCACAACAAAATGGAAACAGATGGAAGAGGAGTAAAACAACTGATAGAATTTTTGGGAAAATGGACAATAGAAACTTAAACAACTGGTGTTTTGTGCTTGTTGATTTTAACCTTAGAATTGGATATTAGGTTGCTGTAGATAATTTGGTGATTTTTTATCATGATCCTGTAATACTAGGCTCTATAAGAAAAGACCGAGTCTGATTGATTTTGAACTGCTTGTTATTCCTTCATACTTTTCTTCATGTTGATCCACCTATGTCATTGCATTAAATCTAGATTCGTTAAAACGAAATTTTGGGATTTTTCTCATCTTAAGAAGTTCAGCTTATGAAATCTTTGAAATTTGTCATTTTTGCTTCATTGAACTTGCTGTGGATCGATTCAACTAAGGAAATCAATTCAAGCACATACGTTTTCCTTCACATTTTTTCTTTTCATTAATGAAGCCATGAAGGCAATAATTTGCAGGTTCATTAGTTGACTTGTAATTTACATAATTTAAACTTTTGTTTATGACGATGAGGATGCTTGTTTCTAAACTAAAATAGGAAGTGCTTTTGCTTGGTAGCACTTTAATGGAGTGCTTTTTTGAAGATATCTGAATATCTAATAGGTTCTTTTCCGTATTCTTTTCCGTAAAGCAGATTAATCGCTTCTTTAGTCTTAAAATTTGCTTTTGTTTATTTGTATCGAACATTATGTAATAGACATGAAAAAGTTTTTAGCTGTATCAAATGAATCCTTGTAGTTATTGTGGAATGTGGATCACTGAATTGGTAGGGATGCTTATTAGGAGCCGTATACAATAGAAAGTGATTTAGTAACTTCATTGAATCTATCCTTCAATGGAGACCTAGTGGAGATCTCTTTTCACCTGGTTATGATGGATCAAAAAAAAAAAAAAAAAAAAAAAAACTTTGTAAAAGCAATTGGATAACGTAACTTCTCAGCAGTCACAGTAGCAGAATAGAAATCGTGAAAACATATGTATGGTCTGAGAAGAATTCATTCTCAATTACCATCTTGTTTACTTGAAAAAAGTAATGGAACAATTTCTAATTCATCATAAAAAAAAGTACAAGAAATTTTTAAGAAACCTTTGAGTTGGAAAGCATTATGTTATAGTCAAAGTCAACAACGTTGCACTTTTCACATCTTTATGCATTGTTATTGTTCTAGTCAGCATCATCCCCTCTCGTAGAAAACCACTGATGAGGCCGTTAATGATCGCTCACAAGATCTTCTGGGTGGCTGTAGCATTCATGGCAACGGCTTATGTTGCAGAGCCACATGGTCCGATATTCCGGTAGTAATTGTTTGCAGCTTACTAACATTTTATGTTTTGATAAACAAATTTACATAAAGCCATTTCTATCTACTGCAACTGATCTCTAAGCTTTAATGGATGCAACCAGAAGTATCTGATTAGATGCTATTAAAGTTGATTAGATTTCGATCTGATTAGATGCTATTAAAGTTGATTAGATTTCAATCTTCGTAGATAGTGTCATGATAAAATCCAAGTTTCTTAATCAAATATTTGGAAATCATTTACATTTGTTTTTTTGCCCAATAACTTGAACAATACTACAAGAGGTGAGGCTAGTAGTGGGTGTCAGCGAAGAAGTAGAGATGCTCACCAGCAATTTTCAAGCCATTCGAGCTCAGTGGAGCGGGTTCAGAGCCAACTCTCTCCCCACCCTGAATATTCCCCGGCCCTAACCTGGTTTCCATTAGTCAGGGCTGGGGCGGGTTCAAGGGTAAATAATTTTGTTAGTGTTGGGGTCGGGAATTCCAAACCCTGTCCCATTGACATCCCTGCATAATATGAATAGAATTTATTCAGAAATGATAGAAGTCAAACTATTCGAAAATAATATGTTCCATGATTCCACATGAGAAATTTTGTGATGAAAAGTTTAATGATTCTCAAAAAAGGGGCAAAGTCTACCATCGTGTTGAGAAGATAAGATCTTCTTTACGTTCAGGAATATATGGCGTTCAGGGAGGGAAACACAACTTGAAACTCAGAGTCTCAATGATGTAGCTGTGAGAGGCATATCACTATGCCAACCTCATCTCATCATGTCTAGACGAATAGTCTATAATCTATATCATATAATTGGTTATTTGCGTGATAGTACATAGTACGTCGGATGAATAAATTGATGCTGTAAGCTAGCTAGCTAACACTAAACTAATATATTCTCGGGAGTAAATGTTAGTTTTTGCATCAGATTCTCTTAAAAGCACTTGTTCTGGGAATCTGCTTTTCAATGTTCCATTCACTTGCTTTCCATTGTTGCATCGGATTCCTGGTTTGAAGGAAAGCAATAGCCAATATATCTGAAGCAGCATCAAAGCAAGGTTTTCACACTTAATTGTTAGGCTAAATATTCCTTGGCTTTCTTATTCCATGCACTATAAATATTCAAAGGATGCATGAAAGCTACTTCACAACAACAAACACATTCAGCAACTCATTTTCTCTCCATTTCTCATTCAATTACCCTCTCTGAGTATGGCTGCTGAGGCAATTGTTTCTGTTGTATTGGAGCAACTGACTTCGATCATTGGTAGAGAAATACAACAAGAGGTGAGGCTAGTGGTGGGTGTTGACGAGGAAGTAGAGATGCTCACCAGCAATTTTCAAGCCATTCAAGCTGTGCTTGTTGATGCAGAGCAAAGACAAGTGAAGGACACCACTGTACGGGTTTGGTTGGATAGGCTAAAAAGCATATCCTACGATGTTGATAACGTGTTGGATGAGTGGAACACTGCAATTCTGAAATTGCAAATTGAGGGAGTCAAGAAGAAGGTATGTATTGTCTTCCCCTCATCTTGTTTTTGTTTCAAACAAGTTGCATTACGCCGTGACATTGCTCTTAAAATAAAAAAAATAAACAGAAGTCTTGATTCTATTACCAAAGAGAAAGAAGCCTATAATTTGAATAGAATTAGGAGCAATGAAGAACCTCGACCTCAACGATTAGAAAGTACCTCTTTTGTCGACATATCTAAGATATATGGTCGTCATAAGGAGAAAAATACTGTAGTAAGCAAGTTGTTATGTGAAAGTAGTGAAGGACAAGACCTCCCTATCATCTCACTTGTGGGGATGGGAGGAATTGGGAAAACAACTCTTGCACAACTTGCTTACAACGATAAGGAGGTGATGGAAAATTTCGAGACGAGAATTTGGGTGTGTGTCTCCGACCCTTTTGATGAGTTAAGAGTTGCCAAAACAATCTTAGAAGGTTTGAAAGGTGTTGCCTCTGATTTAATAGGATTGCAATCTGTTTTACAAGATATTAATAATTCTATAGTTGGAAAGAAATTTTTTCTTGTTTTAGATGATCTATGGATGGATGATTACAATAAATGGGAACCACTGTACAATTGTCTTAAGAATAGTGTCTATGGAAGTAAAATTTTAGTTACGACACGTAAGGAAACAGTCGCACGTATGTTAAGTTCAACTATAGTCTATGTCACAGAATTGTCTAAAGAGGAATGTTGGTCATTGTTTACTGAGTTAGCTTTTTCTGGTAGGTCTCAGGAGGAGTGTAAAAATTTAGAAAATATTGGAAGAGAAATTTTAGACAAGTGCAAGGGGTTGCCTCTTGCCGCAAAAATTGTTGGGAGTTTCTTGCGTCTTAAAAAGACAAGAGAAGATTGGCAAAATATCTTAAATAGTGAGCTGTGGAAACTAGAGTTTGAGAAAGGTCTTTTCCCTCCTCTTTTACTAAGTTATAATGATTTACCTTCCATGATAAAACGGTGTTTTTTATATTGTGTCATTTTCCCAAAAGATCACAAGATTGAAAAAGATAAATTGATTAAATTATGGATGGCTCAAGGTTATCTTAAGTTGGAACAAAATCAAGAGATGGAGATAATTGGTCAAGAGTACTTTGATAACTTATCAACACGGTCTTTCTTTCAAGAGTTTGAAGAGGATGAAGATGGAAATATCCGAAGTTGTAAGATGCATGACATAGTACATGATTTTGCACAGTTTCTCACTAAGAATGAATTTAATACAATAGAAATCCATGATAATCTTGAGCCGATTATAAGGTTGTCTGTGGATAAAGCTTGTCATTCAAATTTGATTTTTCGTAAAAAGGCTTCTTTTCCTATCTCTTTGTACAGTGTCAAAAAGTTGCGTAGCCTTCTGATTCAAAATGAAAGTGAATATTTTTTAACAAATGAGAATATTCTTCCCAAGTTATTATTTGATAAGTTGATGTGTTTAAGGGCATTAGATGTGTATAAGTTCAGCGACAATTCTATTGAAAAGATTCCAAAAGAGATAGGAAAATTGATACATTTAAGGTACCTTAACTTGTCTCGGTTGTCCATAAGAGAATTGCCTGAGACATTATGCCAGTTATACAACCTACAAACCTTAGATGTCAGTTTTTGCGAGAACCTCGCGAAACTCCCTCAAGGGATGAGAAAGTTAGTCAACTTGAGACATCTAGTAAACACAGGAATGTTTTGGACGCTGAAATACATGCCGCAAGGGATTGAGAGATTGGAAGCTCTTCAAACTTTACAACTACTCGTTGTGGGTGATGGTGGTGGTGGTGAGGATAGGGCGACATGTACTATCGGATGTCTAGAACACTTAAATCATCTTCGAGGGAGTCTTTGTATAAGGTGGTGGGGCAATGCAACAGACGTAAATGATGCTAGGAAAGCTCAACTCAAGAAGAAGGAAGGCCTCTCACGTTTAGATTTGTTTTTCAAAGCATATGGAAGAGATCAGGAAAGGATATTGAACAGAGACGACAATGAAGATTTTCTTGAAGCCTTACAACCACCTCCGAATTTAACACATTTAATCATACATTCATACAAGGGCAGTGCATTTCCTGATTGTATGTTCTCATTAAGCAAGCTAAAGGAGTTAGAGTTTCATTGTTGCAAGAACTGTGAGCGTTTGCCTCCGTTGGGAAAATTGCCATGCCTCGAATCACTCTTTATATTTGATATGAAAAGCTTGAAAAGAGTGAGTAATGATTTTTTGGGAATAGATTCATCTTCTTCAATGGTTAATATTTCTTTTCCCAAATTGAGACATCTAAAGTTTCAAGACTTGTATGAATGGGAGGAGTGGGATGATTGTGAGATTACCAACAACGAAGAAGAAGAAAATGGTATTGTAATCATGCCTGAGCTTTCTTTCTTGCTAATATCTAATTGTCCAGCATTAAAAGCATTGCCAAACTACATTGTTCAAAGCACAAGTTTAAAGGAACCGACCATCTCCTCCGATTGTAAGAGGCTAGTAGAAGCACAAGATCTCTCCTCCACTAACCTGTAGGCTGCAACAGGTAATTTCTACTCCTTTCCCATTTTATTATTACTGGTATTATTTGAACAATTATAAATATGTGTTTTTTTTTTTTTTTTTTGTTTGGGAGGAAGAACAATTATAAATATTTAAAATCTTTTTGTAAGGGCATATTTCAGAATGATTTCAATTATCAATAACAATTGGTCGAGTTCGGGCGGGTTTTGCCAAACCCACACCCGAACCCATGAAACATTTTACCACTCGAACCTGAACACAAACCTGTGAAATTAAACGGGTTTGGGTTTATGTATCACCCATTGGTTTTGGGGGACCCATACTGCCTCACAAACCCGTGAAATTATGCAGGTTCACGGGTCACGCAGTAAACTCACAAAAAATAATTATTATTCAGAGTACGTATATAAAAGTTATAAGCTCGTAAAGTCGGCCCTGTTTTGGGTGCTCCAAGCGACCTGAATATGAGAGTGCCACCTAATCCGCATCGAATTGTCATCCCTAATTTGATAAGGGGTGAATTCATAATGAGCCAAAAAAATTATGGATTTATTATCTTTAACTACTTGAAAAGATTTTATTATTTTAATTACTTTTTACCCATCTTGGGCAAATTTGCCCCTAAATGCGTTGAAATTAAATAAACAAGTACAAAAACAAAAAACAAAAAACAAAAAATAAAAAGCATATCATCAACCTTCCAAAAATGTGGATTTAACAAAAATACCTTTAAAACGTACTCATAAAAATAAGTCTTGCGTTTTTTTTTTTTTCCTGAGACTTACTTTTTATGTTTTTTGAGACTTATTTTGGTGTTTTCGATACTTATTTTAATGTTTCTAAGACTTTTTAGGTAACATTTTGATAGTTTCCGAGACTTTTTAGTTATTTTCGAGACTTTTCCAATATATTTTTTTTTTTTTTTTGTAGTTTCCAAGACTTTTCTAAAACTTTTTTATAGTTTGGGAAATTATTATTCTCCCCCCTGTAGTTTGCCATATTCTCCGGTTTTCCCCCTCTAGTTTCAAAATTCTCCAATTTTCCCCCCTCCCATGCCCAATCTCACCATATTAAAATAGGCATGGGAGGGGGGAAATTGGAGAATTTTAAAACTAGAAGAGGGAGACTGGAGAATATGGCAAACTACAATGGGGAGAATGATAATTTCTCTTATAGTTTCTGTGCCTTGTTGCATTTTTCGAGACTTTCTAAATGGAAAATAAATTTTTTCAAATTTTTTTTGGGTAATCTTCTTCATTTCAACCTCCATTGGAGGTCATTTCGACCTCCAAACCAACCATCAATGGATCTCCATTAATGTTGGGTTTTGTTAAAAAAAAAACCCTAAAAATGACACAAATGTAATAAAAGAAAGAGAATGAGTTATTTTATTCATTTGATGTCATTTAAAGTTAAGTTATTAATCTAGTTGTACTCTCTAAATTCAACATGAAAAGAGTATCATTTCCTACCATTTTCTCAAATTATGATTGTAAGGAGAAAGCCTATTTTATTATTTGAACGATTATAAATAATTCGGAATTTGCAAAGGAGACACAACTCACACCCACAATTTACGATCTTGTAATTTTGCCATCATATTATATGTTTAGTAGGTCGTACATAATTTTACTTATAGCATTATTAACACTGCATTGTAAAAATAAAAAAAGCTTTTTTGAAGGGCACGGTTCAGAATGCTTTGAATATATATATATATATATTTTAGAACTAATGATTTGAATATTATTAAAAGATCTGGTATTCTGGTTAAACAATTTATTATATGTTTATATTTACTCAATAATTTTTTAACTAGATAAGAACAATAAAAAAAAATAGATAAAAACATTTTCAACTTAAAAATATATAAAATATATTTTAAAAAACCATTTTTTAAAAGATATTAAAAAAAAATTTAATATTATTTTTGACAATTTCCAGTAATATTATTTCTCCACTTATTTATTTATTAAAAAAAAAATCTTTAATTTACACTTCTTCTTTTTTGAACTATTACTCTTAAATTTGAATAGTGGTGCATTTCCCCAATTTTATAAAAACTTTCGCGGGTTCTTTCGTCTTCAAAGAAAAAAAAAATTAAAAAAAAAATAATAAAACCCTAATTGTGTCTGTGTGATATTGCAATTTGCAGAAATGAAATCAATTCTCAGGTCCTTCCACTTTCCGAAGCATCTCCTGCCGCTCCTCCACACCACCCGGTCTCTTTCCCGCCAATTTCCCCCATTTTCCCGCCAACTCCACTCGACGAGCCTCCGACTGTTCTCCACCGAGGAGCTCGGCCCCGACTCTCCCGTTCCCACCGGAGCACAAATCACGCCTCCAAGATGGAGTATTTACGGTCCCGCCACCGCCAGTTTGGTTACAAGTAGCGGAAGTGGAGAGCCGGAGGAGGAGCAGGAGCCGGAGCGGGCGTCGGAGCCAAGTCTTGATGGTGGTGACGATTTGGGGAGAGAGAAGAAGGACCGGAGCTCACGTGATTCGGAGAGAAAACACGTGAGAGGGAAGACTGGTTACGCGGTCGGGGATTTTGTGGGAGTCAGGAGGAAAGGGAAGAGCAGCAGAGAGACTTGGGTTTGCGCAGATTGCGGACACTCGGACGGGCAGTGGTGGGGCACGTGTCGCTCTTGCCACAGCGTGGGGACGTTGAAGAAGTTTTTTGAAGTGAAGAGTGGCGAAAGACATGCGGAGGAGAGGACTTGGCTGCCGCGGAAGGGGGAGGAGAGGACTTGGCTGCCGCAGAAGACAGAGGAGGTGCAGCCAATGCGGTTGCAGGACGTCAACCGCGGAATCAATCAGCAGGATTGGCGAATTCCTTTGTAAGTTGTCAATATTTCAAGCGACTTAGATGGTCTTATTTTATTCTATCATTTGTTTATATAATTATATTTACTATAGGTGAATTTGTTGATTTATTTATGCCAGGCATAGTCGTGGAGGGTTTTGATTATGTGAGTGGGACTTGGTGGATCAAAGAATTAGTTAAGAAGTACTTGTTATGAATTTAGAATCTTTAGGACTTTAATTTCTCATCGGACATGAAATGGGATGATCAATCGTTGTTTTTGAGTAATGTGTCTGTAGGTGTAAAATGGGGAATTTGTGTGATCTCCATAATTTATTTTGTTGATGCAAAGGTATGTTACCTGAGTGGAGGTTCTTGTTTTGCATGGGGTTTTAATTATAAAAGATTTTTTAATTTCTTTGCCGAATTGACTTTGAGGTTGATCGATTATTTTCTGGTTTGTTGGTTGACGGTGTTGTAGTATTTGACCTCTTTAGTCTTTTGGATCATAATCTTTCATCTTTAAACATTTTCTTTTGCATATGCAATAAAACTCCAATGTTTCTCTTCTCATAAAGGTGATTCTACAGTTTTGTTGTCATAACTTCATACATGTGAAATAGAAGAGTATATGTGTTATTTTTTGTTGCTTTTGAGTGAATATTATCTAATTGTTTATAAGGAAAGTTATTTGTTGGATTTTGTATGTAACCTTATAGGAAGAGATCTTTGTCTTATTATGTTACACCTTTTTCTTTGGTGTCTTGATATTTAGGTTTGGATCCTTCGGAAGTGAAGTTGCTAGAGTGCTGGGTGGTGGTATTGTACCAGGTTTGCTTAGCCATTTATATTCTTAATCTTTGTCAATATGTCTTTTCTATTAGCTAATAGTTTTAGAGGTATAATATATATTGTCCTATTTTACAAGCTTGAACTTGGGATTACTTGTTAAAAAACTATTGTATGTTAATGCTTTTCTGATATGCTTAGGGGCTTTCAGGTTAATAGGTTATTATTACTCTGATTAAGAAAATCATAGAGTTAAGTCCTTAGTTGTTTCTTTTTTCCTTTAAATGTTTTCTTTCGTTGCGTTAAAAAAAAAAAGATGAAAAGAGAGTTTTACTGAAAGGATAGAGAAAGAGAGGAGTGGGAGGAATTTTTCTTGATTTTATACTTCAAGGAAAATATGCTCTTAGGGATATGCAATAGAATTAATTGTGTTTGCAGTGAACTCAGTTTAGCCAAATTGCATTGTAGTTATGGTCATTATGAGGTGATTGATCATTATATAGAATTTAATTGTGAAGGAAATTATCTATAATGACAATTTCTGAATGTTCTGTGCATTGTTCAAGCTTGTTAGAACCTATTCCCTAGTCATGTCTATTCAAGTTTTGGTTCCATCTGATACGGATGATTCAAAGTTTAGTTTTTGTTATTTATTTTTCTTGGTTGTAGGTTCTTTAGTTTTGATTGGCGGTGATCCTGGTGTTGGCAAGAGTACACTGGTGTTGCAGGTATGAACCTTTTGTAAGGGTAAATTTTGTCTTGAAAAGCTCCATCTGTGGGCATATATATGAACCATGTCCTACCAAGTACCAAAAACTTTTGGTTTTCATTCCTTGATCTGGTGCCACATTTTTGTCTATTACTAGCTGTCTTCTCATGTCAATTTTACGTCTGAATTGGAAGATGGCTGCAATAATAGCTGAAGGGCGCGATCTTGGTGATTCTGCTCCAGTTGTTTATGTTTCTGGTGAAGAGGTCAGTATTACCAGGTTGATTGTGGTGCTTTCTCGCAAAGCCTGACTGTGTCATATACTCATCATATATGACATTCATTTCCCAGATTTCTAGTCCTTATTATGCATATGCTTTTTTTGCTGTTAAGGACTGTGTAGTGATGGCATGAAAATTAAAAATTTCCTCTTCTTTAGGATCTTTAATGAGATAATTTGTTGCATAGTTTACTTTGGCAATTGTCCCGCTTTTGTCTTATTTCTTTCAATATTTTTTTTTTTCTCTTTTTTTTTTTTTTTTCGTAACCCTTCTTTGATATGAATATAGAAATTTTCGTGTCCATGAATACCTAGATGAGAGTTTGCTGGCAACTCAGTTAAATGGGAAACATGGCTTGAGATGTTTTTAAAGTAAAGCTTGAGTTATTGATTATTTGATTATAGGGGTAGTATCTGGAAGCCTACTATTAACATTTGGACAGATAAATCTTGCACTTTACCATTGTTAAAAGTTGCAACTGTGGTTTCATTGTGCAGACATTACGCCTTTTCGCTTAAGACTTGAGAATTTAACTTGTTTTACTGTGACTTTTTCCTTGTGCCAGAGTATTGAGCAAATTGGACACAGAGCTGACCGTATGAACATTGGAGCAGAGGAGCTTTTCTTGTATTCTAGTACTGATGTTGAGGTGCATAATTCTCGACTCATGACCATTGATCATTGATGTTGTGAATGATCATTCTGATTTTGTCTTCACACTGCTATGCTGTTGTAGTTACAGAATCTTATGACTCGCAGATATAATTATGTGGAAAATCAGAATTGTAGTGTTTGAAGACTTGATTTCATTCATCTCTGCTGAATAGACTTTATACAACTTCTACCTAGATAAGATAATACGAATTTAAAAAGGGAAACTAGTCTCTAACTTCACAGACTCAATCCCCATAGGTGAGGAATTGGGTAGCTAACATTCTAATCCTAGAAATACAGCTACTTTATACAGTAACATAATACAAAAATAATAATAATACATCATAAACTTTCAACAAATTAAACTCATTGTTGAAAATTGTCTTCTTGTACTATTTTGGTTGCTTGTCAACATGCATTCTTGTAATAAATGAGGAGTTATTCATTTCTGTGCCCTGTTAGGAATGTCACTAAGGTTGAATTGAGTGGATAGATAAATAAACTGAAGGTGATTATTGAGGAAGTATATTTTAGTTAGTGTTGTAGAATGCGTTTTAGAAGCCTGTTTTATTGTCTCCATGAGGAGGTTATACTGGTTTCTTGAAGAAAAGGGTGTTAAGTAAAAACCAAAACTGAAAAAACTAATAAAAGTTCTAGGAAAATGGCGGGTTGTACTAATTTAATTAATGTGTGACGGATCAAAACAGTTGCAAGTGGATGGTAGCACCTAAACAACTAGTATTTTATGCCTGGACTTTTAACATAGGAATTTATTATTAGGGTACTGTAGATATTCTTGATCTTATAACATGATTCTGTAAGACAAGGCGCTGAGCTCGGGTTGATTTTAAACAACTTTTTATCCTTTCATTGTTTTTTTGTTTTGTGATATCCATCCATCCCATTACATTAAATCAACAGCTGTTACAAAGAAATTGGGATTTTCTCATCTTAAGAACTCTAGCTTACATTGTCTCTGAAACTTTGACTTCATTGAACTTGCTGTGGATTCAAATAAGGAAATCAATTCTAGCATATTCTTTTTCCTTTACACTTTTTCTTGTCATTAAAAAAGACAATTATTTGCAGGTTCATGAATTGACTTGTAACATGAATAAAGACAAACTCATTGCTGTGCTTATGTCATGCTGGCACAGACCTTTGTTTTGGAAAATGAGGATACTCATTACTCTAGTCAAAATAGTGATTACTTTAGCCCAATTTCACTTGTGGCTAAAAATGTTCTAATGATCATATTAACTTCTTGAGCTGTGACGAATACTTAATACATACACACTGACAACACACTTAGTAAATCTTAGTTGATCCTTTCTCAGCTGCCAAAGCCTTTTGCTCCATTATGGATGAATACAAGTTTTAATGTTTTGATAGATTGGGAGCATTAGTAGGGGAAGCCTTAAACAATTGGTGTTTTGGCCTTGTTTCAGGACATATTAGCAAAAATTCAGGACCTCTCGCCCCGGGCTCTAATAATTGATTCAATTCAAACAGTTTTTTTAAAGGAAGTTACTGGAAGCGCTGGAGGACTCATGCAGGTTGGGATTTTGTTATCTGACCCTTGAGCTGCTTTATTTCTCATCTTTTGGGATGATATTTCAGTTGACATGGCTATGAGACATTACTTTTGTTGTAAAAACTTATTTGTAATTGGTACTATCTGTAAATGCAAATATGAACCAACTTTTAGTTCTGTTAACAAGAGAGGTGCAACTAATACCTGAATAAAAATTTTGCAGTAATATGATGGAGTGGTTCACAAATCCATATTTGCTGAGAGTTACTTGCTTCTCTGTAACAGGTGAAAGAATGTACATCAGCCTTGCTACGTTTTGCGAAAAAGACTAAGATCCCTGTTATTTTGGTGAGAACTCATTGTCTGTATTTGAGTTTGAAGACATTCAGAATTTTATATTGAAGATTGTTATAGAGCTTTGGTGAAATTCAAGGTTAAAGAAAAGGGCAGAATGAGACTATTTAAGGAAGAGACTAATTTAGTTCTTCATTACTTAAAATTTAAACCCATTCAATGCACATTTGATGGCAAATGGAGAATAATCTTTATAGGATAATGCGGTCTTATATTAAATTTTTGCCTTAAGCTAAATAAATGATAGATCAGGTTTTTTTTTTTTTTTTTTTACTTTGGATTGGAAACAAAATGAATATGTTAATCAGTTTTTTCTTCTTTATTTGTCTGTTTGTGATCTATGAGTATTTTTCTTTGGCTGTTTGGGTATTAATGTACCCACTGGTCCAAAATACGTAAGTGTTAACAGTCTATCATTGTGTAAATTTTTGTTTCATGTCTTAATTTTGATCTATTCCAAGATTTCTTAATGATTTAATTGGAAATGCAATTTAAATCACCTTTGCTCTTATACCGTGGTTCGGTAAGTTTTCATTTGACAGATTGCCTGTGTGTTGCTCATAAAAATGCATTTATGCTGTGTTTGTATCCGCAGCTATTGGTTTTGTACATCAGTAGACCGATGGGTATAGTGTCTACTATTATTTTGTTAATTTTCAACTTGCATTGGTTGAACATGGTTAATATTGCAAGCTTTTTTTTTTTTTTTTTTAAATGATTAATATTGTAAGCTGGTCTCTCATGTTTTCCTCTTTTTTTCTTCTCTCTCTGGTGTTGTGCATTTATGTTTCAGATTGGACATGTGACAAAATCTGGTGACATAGCAGGGCCTCGCGTCTTGGAGCACATTGTTGATGCTGTCCTATATATGGAAGTTGGTACCTTGTTGCATTTAATTTCGGTTTATGGAAGTTGGCCCTTTCTTTTACAGGGCATGTCTTGTGCTTTTAGTTGCTTCTTATCTTGTTGAAGTAGTTTCTTCTATGCTCATACATGGCCCTAGGCTTTGTCAAACTAGCTAGCTGGGGATAAGTTATTCTATGTCTCTGATATTGAAAATTTAATTGATCATCGAAGGTTGATATCTTCTTTTGTTATAATCTATTTACTACGTGTTTCTTGAAAGAAAGTTTGTACTATGTTTTTGAGATAATACATCATACAGAGCTTGGCTTAGGAATATCAAAATTAGTAACAGACATTCATAGTGTGAGTGATACAATATTTCTTAAGAGTGAGACTAGTCAATGTCATTTGCCAGAGGCCCAAAAGTGAGCAAGCTACTTAATTTTTTTGCCATTACTTAGTATTTTATTCCATTGCCAGCCAATTTGCTTTTCTTTTTATGTTATTAGTTGAGAATGTTTCACTATACCTGCGACCTGTACGACCTTACTCGAATTAGATCTGCTCCATTGGTTTGTTCCTTTGTATTTTTGATTCTAACTTCTAAGGAGATTATACCTAGAACATGCAGAGTGGAAGTTGACTCTTCTTGGTTGGCTGTTAACTATAATTGAGAGGATGCCTCTGTTTTCTAGTTGTTCTTTTTTTCATTTTATGATAATTTGTATTTATCTTGCACGGTCAATAAGACATTGATGTTATTGCAATTTTGGAAAAAAAAACAAAAAAAACACTTATCATTTTATACTTGGCATGTGAATATTATTTTGGTTGGGTAGCAAAACTAAATTTGAGCGACTTTGGTTGCCTTTGAGAGGAGAAGAAATGACCAACTTCTAGAGAAAGCATCTGCTCTGTTCATGTAATAGTGAGAAACATCTAAAACATTTTTGTCATTTCGAGGGTTCTCCAAGAAATCCCAGCATGTGCAGTAATGACACTTAGCAGGACCGACCTCTTAATTACAAGCTTGTTAACTACCTTAAATTTGATATTCTTAAAGAGTGGATTGCAAGGCATAGTTGCATACCATATCTATTCATTTTTATTTTTACTTTTTATTTTAATGTTCCACAATTGTGGGGCTTTTGTTCAGTTTTAAGTTTTCACTTCTTTTTCTTTTTTGATTGAAGGATGAATTTTTCCTTAAAGTTTTTTTTTTCTTTATTTCTCTATTTTATACTCCACAAATTTAAACTATCTCCAAAAGGATATAAATATATCCTTTTCTCTTTTGTGGAACATAATATGATGTACATGATTTTAAGAATTATGTAGGTATGCATGATATCCTTGCTCTTGAGGCTTATACTATAAACTTGAAGGTCTCGAAGTATTATGTTTTCATGGCATACATGATGCACAAAATGTTTTATTTTTCTCTTAAAATGAACTTTGTCTTCCCTTTGCTCTTGTTAGAATTATTTGAATATTTGTCGATAACTTCCAACTTGATAATTGACTGATAGTGAGGAAGTGCTATATTTGACGTATCATACTTTGAGTGGATTAATATAATTATTTCCTTGGTGCAATACATGGAATTTAATATTTTTTTTATTTTTTTATTTTTATTTTTTATGTTCTGTTCTCAGGGGGAGAAGTTCTCATCGTATCGTTTGCTTCGACCTGTGAAGAATCGTTTTGGGTCCACGAATGAGGTATGAAAGTTCTATTCATCGTAACCGTATGCATCCATGTCTATCCACATGGACATTGTACTATTAGTATTTATTCTCTCTAAATTTTGTTGATTACCTTTGAGTTTCAGTAGTAGATTTTAATGACTTTTCATTTTACTTGAAATTTTTCTCTCTATTTTTTTCTAAAGCCATAGAGATGGCTAAATAATGCTACTTGAGCAAATTATAGTTAGATGACAAGCAACAATAAAAAGTATTTGCACTTAAATAGGTTATAGGTGATAGCACTATGTATAAATCATTTTCTTTTTAGCATTTTTCAAGTATTACTCTGAAATTTTTTCTTATGCACCAACTGTACTGTTTTTTAGTTGGGAGATTAAGATGTCTACTGATCATTGTTTTATCTCTGTTTAAACACCTTCCATATCGTCTGTTGCATTCCAGAACATACCATTGACATGAGAATATGTAGTCCTCCTATATTTCTTTTTGTATTATTATTATTATTCTTTGGGTTAAAGGAATATAGTTCCCATTTATTTGTTTTACTCTCCTCTGGTTGGTTTATCAATATACTAAGGATCCTTTTGTTTTTCTTGCTAACTATTGCTTTAGAATTTTCATTTTTAACTTTTTGTTGCCTGCTTAAGATGTCATCTAGTGTTCTGCTCTTTACTGACATCATTCGTATCCAGAATTTGTATTTATGTATTTAAAATGGTATTTTCTCACTTTCTTATATGTTTGCAAGGTAGTGCAAGTGCAACTCCCATGGTCTAGCAACTTCTTTGTATTTAAGAATAATATGTAATGAAGATATGAATTAGTAAATGAAGGTATTACTGGTTAATGAGCTGATGAGTAATACCGGTGAGTGATATGCTTATCCCCCCATCTTTTGTGTAGTATTTTACAATGGCGTGCCAAGATTAAGTTAATTCATGTTGATTTAGGTATTTCTCATTTGTTTGTTGATTTGAGGCTGCAAAAGTTTTGAAGAGGCCTAGAGGATGCCGATTATTTCATTATCTTGACAAAGACATGCAAATAAATGGAGTTTATTAATTTTCCTACTCCATAATGTTGAGAAAGTACTTTTTGTTGGTAATTGTTTATTTTTACTGGCAGCTAGGAGTATTTGAGATGTCCCAACTCGGACTGCAAGTTGTTTCGAACACCAGTGAGATGTTTTTAAGTGAGGAGCACTCAGATTCAGAGGTTTTAGCTGGACTTGCTGTTGCTGTTGTTCTGGATGGATCTCGGACTTTCCTTCTTGAAATTCAGGTGGTTTTCCCATATTCCTTATAGTTCTTATTTCCCCTCCCACGTTTGTGACATTTTTTGTTCGTAACGCATAGAATTTGGTGTTATTCAATGAATGTTGGAAAGCTAAAATTTTAAATTGTGTTTAGTTTCTTTCATATTTTCTCTGTTTTGAGAAATTTGGCTCAAACATTTGTTGTTAAGTGGTCCTTTATGTGAAAAAGGGTCAGTTGGGTCATGTGAACACTGAACAGAAACTCCCATTACATGCTGTTAACTTGACACCACTTTCTCTCATTCTGCCATAGCTGTTGGATATATAAATGACTGCTCTTTTTTCCTGATGTTGTTACTGCTAGATAACATTAAAATGATTTAAAGACCTTTTAAGTTTTTCCCTTCTTACAAGGAAGATATGCAAGGATAAAACCTCGTGCTTTGATATTTCGTAATGATTACATATCTGTGGTCAATACTATATAATGCAGCATTACCTTCTATAGTGTGCTTTAGTAGATCCATTTCACTCACATTTATGGAGTTAAGTTAAATAATGGGCTTTGTGTCAAACCAACAGGGGGACTGGAGGTGCTATAAATCTATTCAAGATTAAGTTTATTCTGTCAGTTTTAGAATGCTCTAATGGTGTTTCAAAGGTTAACTGAGCTGCTGTGTTAGATGTTTTAGTTTATGGTAATCACATAAGGCTGTTAACATTGTTTTGGACTCACAAGTGACTTGACACCTCTAACAACACATTTCTCAAGTATTCTTAGTGTCTCATAGTTTTGCATATAACCTCATCGTATCTTGTCAATGAATCATTTTGATGGACTTTCAAAAATTTTATGTAGGCATTATGTGTATCTGGGTCGGTAATTTCAAAACATGTGAACGGGGTCCAAGCAAGCAGAGCTGATATGATTATTGCAGTAAGTGCTAGCTAACGTTCTTGTGATTATTTTGCATGCATGCCATGACCCATGATTGCTGTGTTTTTCTTTCCCTTTTCTAATCAGTTTAAATTCAAAATTTCTGAGAATGTTTTGGAATCACATCTTTGTCACCTCATATCATATTCAAAACTCCTACCTTTTTAGTTGTGCAAGTGTAACTATAATGGTACGACTTAGTAGCTGCATTTAGCAATGAGATAACTAGACCCATGTTCAACTTGTTTATATTGTCTAGGCTGGGACATTGACCTATAGGAAACTGAGGAATTCATTCTTGGAATCCACTTACATTTGCAAATATCAACTATATGTCTTTTACAAAGCTTTTGAGTGGCTTGGATATTTATGTTTTGTTGAGAAGAATATCGTAATTCTCTATTTATGTTTTGTTCTCAAATACAAATTTCTCTTTTCTCAACTATAAAACAGGTTTGACTAACCGTTTCCAAAAACACTTTCAAGAAAGCTTATTCCAAAATTCATCCACTTTTGAAACCAGTCATGTCATTTTCTGGTGCTTCAATTACTGTTTGGAATGACCACATAAGAAGTTGTTTTCATGTGTTTTATGCAAAAGAATCTATGTTTGTTTGAATGAGATATAAAAGATCTAGAATATTAGTATTCACACAGTTATATAATTTCAGACATCCAATTATATACCACTTCGGGAATCAACAAAAACTGTTTGTACTCATTCTCAAAAGCGTGTTTGGGGAACAGAAAAAAAAAAAAAAAAAATGCTCCTCTGAACATGCCTTTGTATTTGACGTAGTTCAAAACAAATTTCAATCCCATCTAATCCATGTTATAATTTTTTTGATTTTTGCGAAAACCTAATTGAAATGTTATTTTCAGATTCCCTCATTCTTTTAAGGGACAAAGCAGAAGTTTAGTTTAATTTTATTGTGGGATTATTGTTCCACTTATTTGTTGTAATTAGAATAGGTCCATAGGACATAAATTATAAATTGAATTATTTGTGGTGGTTTTCTACTTCATAGCCGTAACATTTAGCTTATTGCATTTAAGAGTCTGCAATCATTACCGCTACTTTCTTACTTTATAGGTTCTTATCAAGCAAGCTGGTCTAAAGCTGCAAGAGAATGTAAGTTACTGTATTAATATGTATTCTTTTATATTCAGTATTATTTTGATATATTTATACTTCCGAATAATTGATGTAAAATCCAAATAAAATTCGTCTTCTCTCTCTCACTTCTCACACTCTCTCTCTCTTTGTCCTTTTTTTTTTTTACAGTCCATTTTTTTAAATGTCGTGAGCGGGATGGCACTGACAGAGACTGCTGGAGATCTTGCTGTAGCAGCAGCAATTTGTAGCAGGCATGTGTTTCATCTTTTGGTTCCATTTTTACCTTTTTAGCTAATAATTTTTTTGTGTATAGGGTTAAACAAATTCTTTCACTTCCCACGGTTTTTCGTGCATTCTCCTAATTGTTAGGACATGCAGATATCTTTTAACCATACCATGATTTCAAATCATGTTATCTGTTCCTCTAGCTGACAGAATTACAGCAAAATATATTTATAACCAAGCTTTTCATCTTGTTCAGTTTCTTGGAGTTTCCTATCCCCAACGGCATTGCATTCATTGGTGAAGTAGGCCTTGGTGGTGAGCTTCGCGCGGTGAGCATATTGTTTTAATCTCTAAAATCAAATGATTTTCATTATATATTTGGCAATGGTTTTCTTGTTTCTAGATCAGGAAGTTTTTATTTTCACCCTTCATGATTCTTTTCCCTATTGCGGTACTGCAGGTATCTGGAATGGATAAAAGGGTTGGCACGGTGGCAAAACTGGGATACGAGAAGTGTATAGTTCCCAAGTCAGCTGAGAAATCTCTAGCAGCTTTATGTTTCGAGGACATGGAAATCATCGGCTGCAAGAATCTGAAAGAGGTTATTAACGCCGTGTTTACAACACCTGAAACTTAGTCGGAGTCTCAGAGACCATTCTCGCTCATTCTATACAATTTTGCTTACAATCTCTCTGCATATCTAAGCCCTTTCGAAAACAGAGAAATGTACCCTCCTCCCAATTTTGTTTGTCGTTCCATTGGAGGTTTGGGCAAGTTCCTCTGCCTTATGTATGTTCTCCATGTATAGGAAAAAAAAGAAAGTGAAAATGTAGTTTTATATTTTGCCCTTGACCAATTATGAATAATGCTAGACGTCGAAACTAATGTCCCAACTTCCATCCCAACTAGTGAGGTGTCAATTGGTAAGTAGATACATATGGTGTGTATCCGCTCGACACCTCAGTTGCCACATTGGTTGGGATGAAAAAGTTAGGATTTTAGATGGGATGTGTAGCATTACTGTTCAATTATTTGTGGGTTCTGGGCAATGGCATTTGATCTATCAAATTTGTTTTGAACTTTTGTTTCTAAGAAATTCATTATGATTTTAATTTTTATCAATTTTTGGGAAAATTATCTATGAATGATTGTTCCAAACAAACATATAAAAACAAGTTTAAAAATAAAGAATAGTCGGACAGAAATGAATATCCAACAGGTGAACATCATCCAAGTTCATTATAGGGTTGGAAACTCTTTTTCTGTTCATAGTGTCCTACCAAAGCTTATTAATCATTTAACATGTTTAATGCATTAGAATTTAGATGTAATTGAGAGGTTTTGGTGTGAGTTTAATTAAACATATTCCAAAAGATACATTTGAGATATTTTAACATTTTCACTCGAATGAATGTAGAAGAATTAACTGAAACATTATGTAAGAACCTCAAAAATCTACCTCATTGATTGGGAAAGTTGGTTGGTTTGAGGCATAAATAAATCATGGAAATGACGCATTTGGTTATTTGACTAAGAGCATCTCCAAGGATATCTCTTAGAGATCCCTTTATTTAAAGGTGAGCGTTTAATGGATCGGTTCATTTTTCAATAAAACCGATAAAAAACCGATAAAGTTTGGTTTCTAAAAATATGAACCGATCCAGTAAAATTTACAAATGTTAACCGATAAAAAACCAACTGAATTGGACCGGTTCGGTTCGGTTTTGGTCCTATTGGGCCAAATTCATGGGCTTTAATTAGTACACATATTTTTATATTTTAATCATTTTGGGCATTTGACCAAATTAAACTATGCGCTTGAACAAATTGAAAATACTAGTTTAAAATAATATTTAGCAAAAGAAACAACGAAAAAAATATATATTATGTGACACTCTTTCATAGTTTTATAGACTATTGAACATTAAACTAGGGTTTTTTGTAATATAAATTGGATCTCGGTTCGGTTTTCCGGTTTGGGATAACGAACCGGGAAAAAAAAACCGATCCAATCAGTTTTCAAAAAAATGAACCGACTAACATAAGAAAACCGAAAAAAAAAAACCAATTGGATCAGTTTGGTTCACCGGTTCAGTTCGGTTTATTGGTTTTTTGCCCACCCCTACCCTTATTTAAGTGTAAATGTTGTTGTATGGGACCATTAAGGGGATTTGTGTATATAATTTATTATTATTATTTTATGTTTTATATATAATCCATTAAGAGGGTTTGTATTGGGATTTATAAAAATATAGGTGGAGCACACTTAAAGCAGGCTGAAGCTACCCCTTGGAACTGTAAAAATGCAGCTCATCTCTTAATTAAGTTAGGACTGCCATGAGTTAAACCTGGATTTCAAATCGGAGAAATTGCCAATGTGCTACGGAATTTTGATGTAGAGTTTAGTCACTTATTGAAATATAGTTTCAAATATTACATCCAACTTGTGAAACACAATTAAAAATAGGCTTTCTATGGAAGAAAAAAGTGAAAAACTACAATTTAATTAGTATCTTAGAATAACCGTAGATGGTGAGATGGAAGGCTTTTAGATTGCATAGTGACACAATTACTAGTGATGGAATAATGCAATCCATATTGCATTATTGGAAATTTTTGTTCATTGATGTTCCACAATGGCATCTATAACAACCATATCTTGTACTTCTTTTTCCATTTAACTTCCATAGTCTAGTTTGTGTTTCACATTTTCCGGATTGTGTTACCTATCTAGGCCGCATTGCACCTCCGAAACACATTGCTTTGTGCAAAAAATGTTAATATAGGGTGGTACTAACCTAGATAATTTCTATGCGAACGAATAATTTGATTCTTCCCTTAATCAAAATGCCCATCTTTTGTTTGTTTATGGAGCTGTTTGTGTTTCACATTTTCCGGATTTTGTTGCATATAGTTTAGGTCGTGTTATATTTCTAAAACTCGTTGCATATTATTCAAGTCACTTCGCATATAAAATGTTTATATATAATAATATTAAGTAACACTTGGGCCTCTTGTCAATGTGGTTGGACCCTCTCTTGGGAGTCTCCACCACCACGGTTCAATGCCCAGTGTTTGCATGTATATATATATATATATATATATATATTATTTGTCCCCCTTGGCCATTAATCCCAAGGGTGGGTGTTGTCCCACCTATTGTGGGTGCTCTCTCTCCGCTTGTGGGAGCTGTAGTCCGGGCTGCGCTATTAGAGCCTAAGAGCCTTGTAAATTCAAAAAAAAAAAAAAAATAATAATAATAATATTAAGTACGCTAGCATTACTTTTGACCAAACGGCTATAGAGTAGGTGTGAGGAGTATACCGTTAAGTTTAAGAGGGTGTGAATCGTCTTTGTTATTCTTATTATTTTTCAAGAATTTCATAAAATGCCATTTTTAAGAATCCAATAAGTCGAACATTTACCTAATAAAAACTTTGAATTGAATTCTCTTTTGACCCAAAGTATTTTTACTCCTTATGAAATGTGACATACATGAGCGTAATTTGCTTCGTACAAAAAGATTTGTAGCTTTTTTTTTTTTTCCTTAAAAAAAAAAAAAAAAAAAAGGATTTCCGCTGCCAGGATTTGAACCTGGATTTTCAACAAGAGAAATTACCAATGTGCTACAGCGGAATTTTGATAATAGGTTTAAAATTTTAATTATGTAAAGTAATTTAAGTTATAAATTCCATTTCATTATTAAAATTACCTAATCTGATCTAAGTATAACCTATTTGATAGCACCTCACCTTATTGGACTTTAATACATAGAAGTGTGACTCTTTAGGTCACTTATAATTTTGTTAGATTTTAACATTCAACCTACTCACCGTGGCTCGAATTGGTTTGGTAGTAAATGAAACCCTTTCAGTCTAGTAATTTTTTAGGTTCTAATCGTCGTACCGCATATGGTATATAGAAAAACGTGAGACTTAATAAATTTTGTCAAAAATAATTAAGTCTCGACCAAAAGCTTGAAAGAAAAAAACCAACGAAACCTAATAAATCTCAACCAAAGCTATTAAATGGATGTCTGAATGGTTTTTTTTTTTTTTTTTTTTTTTTTTCACAATCACATTTCTGGTTCTATTAAAACTCAAGTTATTGAGTAGGTGTCAATTACACAAAATAAAATAAATAAATAAATAAATAAATAAAAAAGTACCAATAGCGGCTAGAAATTTAAAAGGAAATTCAAAAAAAAGAAGTTTTTACTATTTACTTTTTCCAAGCACTATAATCAATAATTTAAGAACTGTAATCAATAATTTAAAGCATGGCAACAATATCATTTTTTGTTTTGTTGAAATATTACAATAATTTGGGGTTTTATGGGAAAGGGGGAGAGACTCGAACCCACAACCTCGTGGTGTAGGTGTGTGGCAACATTATCACGATAATAATTATGGTTTTGAATTTTATCAATTTTTGGGAAAGCTGTCTATGATTGTTCCAAACAAACATACAAAACAGGTTTGAAGTGATTTAGCAGTAAATAATACTCCAGTAATATCTTAAGTTTTAATTGCTGCACCACATATGGTATATTAAAAAATGTGAGACTTAATAAATTTCTTTCAAAGTAAATAAATTCACCAAAATCTTGAAGAAAAAAAAACCCCTCTAAACCCAGCCCTTTTTGCACCTCCGAAACATATTGCATATTGCAAATTACTGAAGTATTATTTACTGCTAAATCATTTCGAGTGATAGAAAGTATGTGAAATATTAAAACCCAACAAAATTATGTGTGACCTAAAGAGTCACTTCTAACTATTAAAACCCAACAGCACCTCCGAAACATATTGCATATTATCCAGATTGGTTTGTGCAAAATATGTTTATTTTTAGGCTTCTCTGGAAAACAAAAATAATTTCGAGAAAAAAAAAAAAAAAAAACAGAGGTTTCCGCTGCCAGGATTTGAACCTGGATTTACTACGATCGAAATTGACTTTCAATCACAGAGATTGCCAATGTGCTACAGCGGATTTTGTATAATGTGTTTACACTCTTAATTATTTAAAGAACAACATTTAAGTTGTAAATTCCATTCCATTATTAAATGTACCCGATCTGATCTAGTTATAACCCATTTAACAACACCATACTTTATTGGGCTTTAACATCAAGGTTCTATTGGGCTTTAATACGTAGAAGTGACTTTTGGGTCACGCTCATAATTTTGTTGGGTTTAAACATTCCACGTACTTACCGCTCTTCAATATGGTTTGACAGTAAATAATACTCATTTAGTCTAATAAAGTTATAGTCACCGCACTTTAAAGAACACCTTTTTTAATGGTTAAAAACCTTTATTATAAGATTTAAACGTGTCCCCTTTCCTAAACCTCAAATTTATTTTAATAATTAAAAAAATAAAAATAAAAATAAAAAAACAGTAATAGTATAAAAATGCACTTGTGACATAATTACATAATTGAATCGATATTGCTACAAGTATTATAGCTCGACCCTACACACTACACAGAGAGGTAGAGAGTTGGTATAATGGTATTTGACTATTTTCTTACAATATGGGGAAATTTATTTTAACAAACCACATGATTAGATGTTAACAAAATACTAATTTTCTACTTTTATTGTAATTTTTTAATTTTTCATCAATATAAGAAGGAGAAACCCA
This sequence comes from Acer yangbiense, assembly GCA_008009225.1. Classification (NCBI taxonomy): domain Eukaryota; kingdom Viridiplantae; phylum Streptophyta; class Magnoliopsida; order Sapindales; family Sapindaceae; genus Acer; species Acer yangbiense. The sequence continues at coordinate 11,699,511 of CM017762.1, forward strand.
TGGAGGCATATGATATGTTTTAATGGGATTTTCAATATGATATGTAGCAGAAAGGGCAAAGTATAGAAGAGAGAATAAGGAGGGACTAGGGAGGAAAGACGAACATAACATTCTTATAATACCGGTGGTTTCATTTGGGTTTTTTTCCCCCTTAAACAAAGCTTCCAAATCCGTACGAATATTGAAAGATACAAGAGTATTTCGTCATGAAATTATACTTACAAGACATCGAAAACAATACTATGATTCATTAGAGATAAAACTAAACATAAGATATCTAAATCAAGCTGAATTCATCATACTCCTGAATCTCTCCAAGAACTCCGCACCCTTTAAAGAACACCTTTTTATACCAATTCCATCATAAACAGCAGACTCAAGCTTGACTTCCTCTAAGCAATGCTGCCAACATGAGATGGGATGAGATTTGAAGCATGAAGAAGCTTCTCCTACTGTCTTCTTATAAGAGAACTGAAATAAAAATAAATAGCAATGAGCAACAATTTTTATAAAGCAAAAAGAAAGAAGTCTAGTTTTCAGGAAAGAAAAAAGTCTTGAAAGCAAAAAATAAAAGTATATATCAAGATTAGAACTAGAAGTTTTCAACAACAGATTAGCTGTAACAAAAGTGATTTTTAGAACCTTCTTCATATGTGATATGATACGTAAGTACTAAGACATTTATGTTGGTAGAATAGAACTTCCCATGATGAATACTTGGAATTTATGAAGTTAATCAGCAACATTAGACAATTAGGTATTAAATTTCTACAGAATCTCATCAAGAAAAAACTTTCAAGACAATAATTTTATTGAAATATTACAATAATTTGGGGTTTATGTGGGAGGGGGAGAGACTCGAACCCACGACCTCGTAATGTGGGTGTGTGACAACATTATCACAATAATAATTATTGAAGAATTCATTTTTTTCTTTTCTTTTCTTTTTTTTCCTATAAATTATGAGACGATATTGATAAGATGTCATTTAATCACAAATTTAGACAGGATTTTTCAATAACTTAACATACAAAACAGGTTTGAAATTAAGGAGAAGAAATTGTATATAGCAATTAGTAAATTACTAAATTAATATAGGGTTAAAGGTCAGAAAGCCTCAATTGTCTGCAAAGCCATCACTCTTATTTCAAAAAATTACTTTTGATTTTTCAATTTATCTTTAATCAGTTCTTTATCCCATCGAGATGAAGACCAAACTAATCCGTCTTCGTTTTGAAAACTTAGGGGATTTAGAACATCTCCAACAGTCTACCTTGGAGACTTCCTTAAATAAAGGTGGATGTTGATGTAAGTGGCCATTAAGGGAGTATGTGCTCCAACAATACTCCCTTAAATGGTCTCTTTAATAATTTATTATTATTATTTAAATGTTTGATGTTGTGTAATAAATATTATATGGAGTTTTTAAGAAATAAAATAATCTTAAATAGGTGGAACCGACTTTAAGGGGGTCTAAAAACACTCCTTAATTAAGGGAGTGAACTCCACTTGAACACAATTAAGGGGGTCATTTAGGGAGTTGTTGGAATTGTAAAAATTCACATACTCCCTTAATTAAGCTAAGGGATGTCATTAAGGGAGTCTGTTGGAGATACTCTAACAGTTTAGCCCCCGTCCTGCAGGCTGTTTTCAGCCTGTTTTTGTTTTTGTTTTTGTTTTCCAAAAATAATTTCGAATTCGCGTCCTGTAACCGTTTTTCATTTTATTTTCAAAATTCAAAAACAAAAACAAAAACAAAAACAAAAACAAAAACAAAGCCAAGTGTTAAAAGTGGAAATTTTGAAAAACAAAAAAAAAGTTGTTTTCTGAATTTCAAATACAATTTGAAAAACAAAATTAAAAAAATTAAAAAAGTCATCAGTGAAGCAAGTGAAACCCGACACTCTCACTCTCAACACTCCTCTCAGCTCGCAACTCTCAACTCTGTCTCGAATGTATGTCTTCTTCTGCAGATCTTCTTCTTCTTCTTCGTCGAATCGTTCTTCTTCTTCTTTGTCAAATCGCCTTCTTCTTCTGTAGATTTTCTTCTTCGTCTGATCTTCTTCTTCTTCTTCGAGTTCTTCCTCTTCTTTCTCGTATTCTTCCTTTTCTTCGGATCATCATCATCATCATCATCTTCTTCTTCTTCTTCTTTTATTTTTTATTTTTCAATTTTTTATCTTTCTTAAACTGAAATTATTGTTGATTTACTTGAATCTATGTAGATCTAAGTAATTTTTCAATTTTCAATTAATTGTATTTATTAAACTGAAATTTAATTAAACTAATCCTTAAAAAATTGCAGTGATTCTTGGGGAAAATAGCTGTGGAAAATTGGAAGCTTTGAGCAAAATTCTGGGATTTCTCAGTCACTCAGGTTAGTTGGTTTTTTGCGTAAATCACTCTTGTTAAGTGAAGGGTCTTTGTTTTATGGAGGTTTGGTTTGATCGAATGTGCCATCTTAGTAGAGTTGTTTTGGTCAGTTAATTATCAATCAGCCTATTTGTTATATTTTTTAAAAATTAATTGATTTGGAAGTAGGCATGTAGCTTGGTTTATGAATTAAATGTTTTCTCTTTGGAACAAAGAATAATTGTAGTTGCTTAATTTATCAACAATCTCGTATACCAATTGTAGGGAATTGCCTTAGTTTGAGTTCCAAGTATTGGGGACTTATTGACTTAACAGTGGACATTGCAAGATTTTAGAGTGCTTATCTGGAAATATGTTATTATGGTATTCTTTTTTGTGTATCTGTTTGACTTGGATAAAATTGGGTAAGAATATGAGCTGATGTTGCTCTTTTCAATTAAATTTCATCATAAATATCATAAATTGATTCTGTTTTTGAACTTGTCCATACATGAATCAAAACCTTTTTGTAGTTTTGGATTCTGACATGATTGAGTTGAACAATTGAAATTTTGAGTCTACTTTCCCATTTAACAGTACATTGACATGGTGTTGTGTGTGTGCTCCATGCAATTCATACGAGCTGATGTTGATTATGAATTGATTCTGCTTTTGAACTGATCCATCCATGAAGCAAATTGAACACTTTTTAGTTGGGATTATGACATGATTGAGTTAGACATTTGAATCTACTTTCCAATACATGGTATACTTGTTATTGAGAAGAAAACTTGTAATAATTTACATAAACATGATTCTTGTCTTGTGTACTCAAGTTTCAATATTATTCTACAGATTTTTGGTACTCCTGAACAGAACAGGAAGGAGATCACACATACAAACTACACTTCTAGTGTTGTATCTCTTCACAACTTTAACAACTGTGCTGTTCAAAATCTTAAGGTGCTTTACAACTAAGTTAAATTAGATGTATATGCTAATGCTATTTGCATTTACTAAAACAAGTGTCCATATCTAATGATGCAGAGGCCAATTCGGTTGTTGGGTTGCATTTCTTGCGGTTGGAGCAAACCTTTCTTTCCTCAAAGAATTCAAGGTTAGGAACTTTTATTGATCATACCAGAACCAGTCAATACTGCATTGTTAATGCCTATTTGTCTAATCGCGACGAGTAGTTACATACTTACATGTCTTTGCTTATATGAGGTACACATCTTCTCGTTTTATACTGTTTGTCATCACACCGGAATGGCTGGCTAACGGGTTGCGCGTTGACATTGTTGGCAGATTCCTTTGTCTCATAATCGGAGTTTTACTAGTCATAACAGAGATCCAAGCAATTAGAGGAAATAGGAATTGGGAATGTACTTTATTTCATTGCTTTGATTATTGTCTTGGTATAGCTTTCTTGTTCTTCTTTACAATAATGTATCTATGCAAAGGAATTTGAAAGATAAAGAGTTCCCACTTGGATTGATGTGAATCCCTTAATGAAAATTGAATTTCCTTGATAAGTTTTTATTTTATTTTATTTTTTTATTTTTATTTTTTTTAAACACCTTACAAAGGTGAGCGATATCATTTATGTGATTATGAAGGACAAGAGATTGTACCAAGAGGTCTAAATGAGTTATTTAATTATAGACATTCATCGTTACAAAATGTAATTGAGCAGTGTTTCAGTGCTTTAAAGACACGCTTCATTATTTTGAAAAATATGTCTAATTATCGTTTATGTAGGCAACGACGCCTCATACCGATAGCATGTTGTGTTCTATATAATTTTATTCGATCACAAGATCGTGGTGATAGGATGTTTAGGGAATATGAGAATGAAGACATGGTTGATGAAGAAAGAGAAGGTGGACAAATTCCAAATATGGACTTATCTCTATGAAATGTAGCACTAAAATGATTAAATTCAAATTATTGGGGTTTATTATGAACAGTTGTATAATTATTTCATATATATATATATATTAAATTATAAATTTAAGTGGATGAAAATAAATATTACAACCTTGAAAAAAAATATTTTAAAGAGAAGGGAGAGTCAAATTATATATGTAAAAGTTCTTCAGTTTTTAATGTTTTCAGTTAATCTACCGGACGTGTTTTTACTGTTTTTATTTTCAGAATTCAGCTTTCAGTAAAGCTACCAGACGCGTTTTTACTGTTTTCATTTTTAGAATACAGTTTTTAGTAAAGGCTACCAGACGCGTTTTCGAAATTCAAAAATGAAACCAAAAACACTGTTTTCATTTTCATTTTTATTTTTAAAAAACAAAAACAAAAAATGGCTTGCAAGACGGGCCCTTAGTTTCTAAGAAAATGAGGAAACGTCACTTTTTTACTTTCAATCTCTCCACAAATCAAATCCTTTCCGAAAAGTGAGAACTGCATCCTCCTCCCCATTTTGTCTATCGTTCCGGTGGAGGTTTGGGCAAGTTCCTCTGCTTATATATGTTCTTCATGTACAGAAAAAAGAAGAATGAAAATGTAGTTTAATATTATTTTATTTTTAAAAAAAAATTCATTATGATTTTGATTTTTATCCATTTTTTGGGAAAGCTGTCTATAATTGTTTTAAACATATAAAACAAGTTTAAAATTAAAGATTGATCGGACAGAAATTAAGAAATTGTATATAGTAATTATAGGGTTAACCATGATTGGGAAAGTTGGTCGGCTTGAGGCATGCAATAAACCATGGAAATGACACATTTGGATACTTGACTAAAATAATCGAGAGACTTCCAAGATTAAACAATCACTGTGAGAGTGATGGTGGCCATGGCCAGTGGCGAAACCATAAAAAAAAATTAAGATAGGCTGTTATGAAAAAATATATATATTGACAAAGGTATATCTCGACTGTACGAGAGAAATTTCATTAATTGAAAAAAAAAAGTACATATAGATGGAATTGACAAATTAATAATAATTTTTTTAAACAACTATAAGTCAACTATTTACTTTAAAATCTAAAATTAACCGACAAAGGGATGAATAGTTTTTTTTTTAATTTTTTTTTTTATGAGTAATTAAGTTTGAATTAAACATGGAAATAATTACATACATTAAAAAAAAATTAAAAAAAAATTAAAAAAAAAAAAACTTGATTATAGTGTATTTTATCCTCACTGAAACTCTGAAAGATAATCTTAACTTACGGATATTAACTAATAGAATTTTAATTCTATAATAGATAATGTATATATAATATTTGAAAGCATTAATATATAGCCCACTGCCCACCCAAGGCATGGCTGTTTCCGCCATTGGCCATGGCCATGTAGTATTGGATGTCTTAAAAACTCAAACAACCTTGGAGGATCTCTTAAGATAAAGAGGATTATAAAATGTGACATATTAATAGTTTAATTTATAAGTTCAAAAGATTTCTGCTGCTGGAATTTGAACATAGATTTTCAATCGGAGACAATGAGGTACAGTAGAATTTTGAGAAGAAGTTTAGAGTTTTAATTATTTAAAGCAAAAGTTCTAAGAAATAAATTCCATGACAATAACACATGGTTTTGTAAACAATTACCCCTTCTTAATATTAGTTTTTAGTAGTTTTAATTAAAAACAAAAAAAACAAAAAAAAAACAATCCGCTGCCAGGATTTGAACCTGGATTTTCAATAGATGAAATTACCAAAGTGCTACAGCAGAATTCTATTGACAAGTTTAGAGATTTAATGTATTTAAAGTAAACGTTTATGTTATAAATTACTTAAAATTACCTAATCTGATAAAGGTATAAGGGCGCGTTTGGCACCTAGGATTGGACTGGGTTTGGACTAAAATAGTCCAAAGCCCATGTTTGGCTCAACAACCGGACTGGGATACATTCTCCCAACAGTGTAAAATAATCCCACCAACATCGAACTAAATATACCTACCCCCACCCCTAACTCTATTAGTCCTAGGACTATTTTTATATGGGCCCCACCGTAATTAATTCATCATTTCATCTCTCTTCTCCACCACCAACACGCTGTTCATCTCTCTCTCTTTTGCAGAACCCCAACATTCTTCTCTCTTTTCTCTTTTGCAAAAACCCACCATTCATCTCCTTCATCTCTCTTTTCCACCACCAACCCACCGTTCATCTCTCTTTTCCAACAGATCTGGTGGCCGTGGTGGTGGTGATGATGATAGTCCATAAATCTTGGGTTTTTTTTCTTTCTTAATTTTTTTTTTATTATTATTATGATAATGATGGCTGTGGATGGTGGCCGTGGTGGATGACAACCGACGATCATGATTGTCGCCGCGAATTGCACATATCTAGTGCGAAAACCGACCAACTCGAGTGAGATCACAGGTCTGGGGAGGCGTTGACCCGAGATCAATCACGGGTCTAGGTGTGAAACCCATCGACCCAAGTGAGAAAACCCAGAACTGGGTTGATCTGATCCTTCATCAAATCTTCACACCACAATTTTAACATTTCTAATTATTTATAGCTAATAGAACCCTAGATTTTGGGGATTTTTAATTTAGTGAGATACATAGATGGTGGGGACAAATTCATTGGTGGGTTGCAAGATCACTTGAAGCTGGCGTTCAATTGCAAGATCTCTAGGTCGTTCAATTGTATATGTTCTCTTGTACTGCTGTATATATATTATCAAAAGAAACAATGAAAGGTGTGCGTGAATTCTACACCAAAACTGGTCCTCTGTTTTATAAGTTAATGGTTGATATTGTTGTTTTCGGAATTTTTGATTTTTTTTTCTTTAGAAGGAAGAAGACGAAGATCTTAGTTCTCACTTCCCAGATCTCTTGAAAAAAAATAATTTTCTCATGTTTATTATTCAATTTTAAAATGTTATCAAATTAAAAATATTATTATATTTAGTCTAATCCTATGTTTCACCAAACAAAACATAGTATTAATTTAGTCCAGTTCCATGTTTCCCCAAACATAATATAGTATTAATTTAGTCCAATCTTGTCCAGTCCAATCCCATCTAATCTCAGTCCCATTTCAATCCAATCCAATCCCATAAAATAGTCCAATCCAATTCCGCGTGCCAAACACACCCTAAGTGTATAACCCATTTGATAGCACTACATTTTATTGGGCTTTAACATTTTTTTTTGAAATAGCAATTTATTGCAAGAGTTGGGCTTTAACATTAAGGTGCCGTTGGGTTTTAATAGGTAGGAGTGACTCTTTAGGTCACACATAATCTTGTTGGGTTTTAACATTTCACATACTCACCATCGCTCGAAGTGGTTTGGCGGTAAATAATACTCCAATAATATCTTAAGTTCTAATTATTGCACCACATATGGTATATTAAAAAAAAATAATGTGAGACTTAATAAATTTCTCTCAAAGTAAATAAGTTTACCAAAATCTTGAAAAAATAAAAACCAACGAAACTTAATAAATCTCAACCAAGCTATTAAGTGGATGTGTATGAACTCTGAATGATATATTTTTTTTAAGCTAATGATATTTTTTTATAATCACATTTTTTGTACTATTAAAACAAGTAACTGCTAGAAATTTAAAAGGAAATTTCATAAAATGCTCCATCCCTTTGTTCAAGCACATAAAATGGGCTTTCTAGAGTTATCTATTAACCAATTTAAGCATCAAATGCTACAAGTTTTCCTTATAAAAACTTTAGGGATTTAAAGTTTGTACGAGGAAACATCACTTTTTTATTTTTTTTACTTACGTTTGCATTTTTCTTCAAACCGGTCCCTAATTTTATAAAAATGACTCATTTAAATCTTTCCGTTGGTCATACATGGTCAAATTTAAAATTCTCAGAGATATTTTAGTCTTATAACTTGTCTATAATCAATTTTAGTCTTAAATTTTATTATGATTTTAATTTTTATCCATTTTTTTGGGAACGCCGTCTATGATTGTTCCAAGCAAACATATAAAATAAGTTTACAAATAAAGAATAATCCGACAGAATTTTTTATTTTTTATTTTTATTTTTATTTTTTTTAGTATCCGTGGGTGTCCGGGCCAACTTGCGTGCACCTCTACTAATTCCACAAGGCCCTAAAGTTAACAACCGAGCAAACCTCCAATGGCCCCAAGAGAAACGTGACTGCCAGGGATCGAACACAAAACGTCCGAGTTTACGGCTCGCCTCAATGACCAACGGCACCACCCCTTGGTGTTAATCAGACAAAAATTAAGATCACAAATTGATAGACATCTACTTAATCAATACATCATAAATTTCGACTTCGTTTTGAAAACTCAAGATGATCCTTATTATGAGATCATTTTAATGTACTTTAATATGATCTTATTATAGCTAGGTTTCAGTGGTTTCATTTTTTATAACCAAAATGAATTTAACTATTTTGAACTCGGCTTTTAGATTAATCCATTTGCCTACCGATCGAAATCATTGAAACTGTCGATTTGGATTATGATCATTTTAATGTACTTGATAATGAAGCCTAGCTTGTTAATTTTTTGATACAATTGTCTCTATATATAATATCCAAAAGGTGAACATCCTCCAAGTTTGTTGCAGGATCGGAAACAATTTTTATGTTCATCCTACAAAAACTTATTAATCATTTAACATGTTTAGTGCATTACAATATAATTTACAAGTAATTGAGAGGTGTTGGTGAAGGAGTTCAATTAAAAATATTCCAAAATATACATTTGAGATTTTTTAACATTTTCGGTCGGGAATGAACATATAGAAGAATTAACTGAAACATTGTGTAATAGTCTTGAAAATCTACCTCAACAATTGAGAAAAGTTGGTCAGCTTGAGGCACATAGGAAATCATAGAAATGACTCATTTGGTTACTTGACTAAATTAAGAAATTAAATTGAGAGACTAACTTGTCTTCCAACATTAAACCATCTCTGTGCGAGTGATGGTGGCCATGGCCATGGCCATTTTGTTGAATTTTAACATCAAGCGACTCTTTAATGGATTTGAATCCTCTTTTGATCTGGTTTTTTTTTTTCCTGATCTTTTTAAAACATGTGATTGATTGTTGATAAAGTGGTTGTAGAAACCAATCACATATTAACCATACATTTATTGCAATGCTTATATGTCATGAGATTAGATAAGATCAAGAAAATAATCAGATCAGCAAATGATCCAAATCCCTCGTTGACAATATGAGGTTGACCTAATAATTTGTCTCTCACACTTATACCATCAGTTTATAGGTTCGAGTCTATTCCCCTATTCAAATCATGAAATATTGTAATATATTAAAATAAAATAAAAAATCCACCTAAATTTTTTGGAGTTCATTATCCAAGTGTGACTCCTTAGAAGAGAGAAAGTTAGGTAATATTTCTCCCTTCTATTTCATGACATTAAAAGTTGACATGTATCATATTACACAACAACTCAAATGAAAAATTTAGGGTTGTAATCAATACAAAAAGAAAATTAAATACTTATGGTTAAATTAGTAACTTATTGGAATATAGTTCAAATAATACATCCAACTTAAATAGTTAAAACATTTGAAAATAGGCTTTCTAATGGAAGAAAAAGTGAAAATTGCATTTTTTCTATCTTTAGATTAACCGTAGATGGTGAGATGGAAGGCTTTTGAATTGTATAATGACAGAATTACTAGTAATCTAATGGGATAATGCAATTCATATTGAATTATTGGAAATTTTTGTTCATTGCTGTTCCATAATGGCATCTATAATAACCATTTCTTGTACTTCTTTTCCCAACTAACTTTCATAGTCTAGTTTTTGTTTTGCATTTTCTAGAATGTAATGCCTATGGTCTCGACCGCGTATTGCACCTCTGAAACACATTGCATATTATCCAGATTGCTTTGTGCAAAAAAAATGTTTATTATTTTTAGGCTTCTCTGGATAACAAAAAGAATTTCCAAAAAAAAAAAAAAAAAAAGAATTTCCGCTGCCAGGATTTGAACCTGGATTTTCAACAAGAGAAAATGCCAATGTGCTACAGCGGATTTTGGTTAATTCGTTTAGAGTTGTAAGTATTTAAAGAAAGGCATTTTAAGTTATAAATTCCATTCCATTATTAAATTTACCCGATCTGATCTAGTTATAACCCATTTAACAGCACCACACTTTAATGAGTTAACATTAAGGTTCTGTTGGGCTTTAATACGTAGAACTGACTTTTAGGTTACACTCATAATTTTGTTGGATTTTAACATTCCACGTACTCACCACTGCTCAATGTGGCTTGGTAGCATATGATACTCATTTAGTCTGATAAAGTTATAGTCACCGCACTTTATTGGGCTTGGTAGTAAATGATACTCATTTAGTCTAATAAAGTTATAGTAACATAAAATTAAATAGATTTTTTTATTAATAAATTAAATGATAAATTCGTAATAATATAAAATTAATAAAAAAATTAAGTCTATGTTAAACGGTTCCTTTTCACACAAAGACAATCCATAGGGGTAAGACAGTCTTTTTCCCATATCTGTTAACGTTGACTATTATATTTTATGTCAGAGAAACCTTTTTGATGCGTTTCCAAAAAGATGAGGACTAAAGACTCTAATACACCTAAGTCGGGTAAAAAAGTGACGTTTCCGATCAAACTGTAATTCCCCCTAACCCTTTTTAAGAATCCAATAAGTCGGAACATTTTCTTAATAAAAACTTTAAAATTGAATTCTCTTCTTACCCAAATTCTTTTTTTTTTTTTTTTAAGCCAAACCTTTATTAAGAAAAAACCATCAACTACAACACAGAACTCAAAAATAAGAAAAAGAGGACTGCAAAGCCAATTTAGATTTTAGGATAACAAAATTATGAGTGTGAGGCCACAATGGATTTTAAAAATAATTTCGATAAAAAGGAGAGGTTTCCGCTGCCAGGATTTGAACCTGGATTTACTACGATCGAAATTGACTTTCAATCAGAGAGATTGCCAATGTGCTACAGCGGATTTTGTATAATGTGTTTACACTCTTAATTATTTAAAGAACAACATTTAAGTTGTAAATTACATTCCCATATTAAATGTACCCGATCTGATCTAGGTATAACCCATTTAACAACACCATATTTTATTGGGCTTTAACATCAAGGTTCTATTGGGCTTTAATACGTAGAAGTGACTTTTAGGTCACGTTCATAATTTTGTTGGGTTTTAACATTCCACGTACTCACCGCTCTTCAATATGGTTTGATATTAAATAATACTCATTTAGTCTAATAAAGTTATAGTCACCACACTTTATTGGGCTCTAACATCAAGGTCCTGTTGGACTTTAATATGTAGAAGTGACTTTTAGGTCACACTCATAATTTTGTTGGGTTTTAATATTCCATGTATTCACCGCTGTTCAATATGGTTTGGTAGTAAATGATACTCATTCAGTTTGACAAAGTTATAGTCACCACAATACAAATGATAAATAAAAAAACATGATAATTAATAAATTTCACCCAAAACAAATAAGCCTCCACCAAAATCTTGAAAAGAAAAAAAAACTAACGAACTTGATAAATCTCTACCAAAGTTAAAAGTAGATGTGTCTGTAGAACAGTATTAATTGTGATTTGTGTCTTCTTTGCATAGCTCGAATGTACAAGTAATACATCCACACTACTAATGTTTGTATGCAAAGCCACTAGCTAAGCTGTATTTGGACACCATAATCCAAGTATTTGTTGGCATTTCGGTCATATATTAGTTTATTTTAAATTAATTTTATTAAATACTGAGATGGTATGGTGAGTGATGGATTGGTTACAACTCATATGACAATTATCATTTGAGTAAGAATTTTGACAGTCTAATATTATTCTTAACCAAACGGCTATGAGGTGAATGAGTATATGTTGAATTTGAGAGGGTGCAAGAGACTTATAGCCGGATCAAATTAACTTTAGTCTTACTTTGTCTTTGCTATTATTATATTATTATTTATTTTTCAAGAATTTCATAAAATACCCTTTTTAGGAATCCAATAAGTTCAACATTTTCTTAATAAAAAGTAAAAACATTAAAATTGAATTCTCTTTTTAGCCAAAATCTTTTCAATCCTTCTAAAATGTGACAATTGATATAAATGAGTGAGGCCAGGCATGCAGAACTCAAAAATAAGAAAAAGAGGACTGCAAAGCTAATTTTGGCTTCTTAGGATAACAAAATTATGAGTGTGAGGCCACAATGGATTTTTAAAATAATTTCGATAAAGAGAAAAAAGAAAAAAAAAAAAAAAAAAAAAGGAGGTTTCTGCTGTCAGGATTTGAACCTGGATTTACTACAATCGAAATTGTCTTTGCCAATGTGCTCCAGCGGATTTTGTATTATGTGTTTAGAGTTTTAATTATTTAAAGGAGCGTATTTTAAGTTATAAATTCCATTCCATTATTTAATAGAGTAATTGGCACAAATCCCCCCCAGACTATACCAACTTTTGCATGTTACCCCCTAAACTATTTTATTAGGCACTAAACCCCCTAAACTATTGGAAATTGGCACAAGTAGACGGAATCATGACAGAAACCAACTGCCGTCTCATTTGTCATCACGTGCACAGCACATGGCAACTTACCAAGGGCAATTGGGTCATTCCGCTTGTACACATTGAGGGGCGACTTTGCAGCTCCTTGTTAGTCTGCGTTTCTTCAAAAAAATTCCCAATAACAGTTCTCTCAATTTTTAGGGCTAGTCTGCATTTTCTGCAATTGTTGAAGATTTGTGTTTCGATTAGGAGGTTTAGGGCTAGAGATTGTCACGAACAACAAGGTTTGTTTGATTGGAAAAGCAATCGGTTGAGGTTTGATCGATTAAGCAATCGATAGAAATGGTTCGAGCAAGGAAAAACGATGACGAAGAGCCGCCATATGGTAATCTTATTTTCGTTTTTCATATATGGGTTTTTCATTGTGATGTTGTGGTTATATATATGCCTGTCACTCTGCTATAGTGCTATGCTATCGCTTCCATGGAAAGAGAGAAAGAGAAACAATTTGAAAAACTCTGTGAACCCACCTCTGCAAACCCATTTGTTCTCTAATTCAAGCATGTATATACATATATGCGAGGTCAGTCACCCTTGTGTTCTGTTTCTTGGATCTTGAGTCCTTTTTGTTCTCCTTTAGCTCTTTCTGTGTTCTCAATATTATGTTTTGTCTTTCCTTTCAATTTTGTTTGTTATCTTGCTTCAATTGCAATATTTTCTTGAAAGATTTGTTCAGTTATAATTGGCAATTAGAAATACTTGCAATCTAACTGAGTTTGTATTTTAGACTGTTTATATCTCACATGCACAACACCTGGATGATTTTCTTATTTTTCCTGCACAGTAGACAAACATGTCTTGGACAAACATTTAGAGCTAGGCTTTGCACATCTTGGACAAATGCAAACCCAGGAAGACGTTTCTGGGGTTGCTCAAATTTCAGGGTATTTAGGTGTTTAAATTGGGGTTTTTTGTTCTTTCTTGTCTTCTGAAATATGTAAATCAGACTTTATTTATTTATTTATTTATTTATTTTGCTTGTTAGGGAGATGTGAATTGCGGATATTTCAGATGGCATGACCCTCTAATTTGTGAAAGGTCCAAACAGATTATTCCTGGATTACTTAGAAGAATACAGGAGCTAGAGATAAGAATGGGGGAAAGCAATGATTTTGAAGGCAACCATCAAGATGTTAGTTCTGCAGCAGTAATGAGAAGAAACCATCAAAGTGATCCTAGAAGAATAAACTTGTTTCGTGTTTTGGTTTTATCAATAGTGATTTTGGTTGTTGTTTTGGCAACAATTTCTGAAAAACATGTAGTCTAAAACGGTTTCAGTATAAATTAGAACAAGTGTGGTTGTAGAATGTAACAAATTTGTAAGAAAATGTTCAACCTATGTTTCCTAATTTGCATTGTATCAGAGAATGCACATTGTGCAGTCTCATTTTTGTAATTTTCATTTTATGGGAACAAAGAATGAACAAGTGTGGTTGTTTTCCTCTGCTGTGCTTTGGTGTGGTTGTGTTGTCCATTTTTATCTTGTGTTTCATACACATTAAGAAAGTTGAAGCCTGTGGCTGACACTTACCCTGGGCTTAGTTGATTTACACTTACACTTACACTTACCTGAAATGGTCATTTAGTTGATTTCAAACAGAAGGTAGCATTGCTAATCCTCATACCGTGCATGCAATCTTCACAATAGAAGGCATCTGTCCCTACTTGCATTGCACATATCCTTTTCTTGTATGCATCATTGATCCATCCAGTGGATCTTCACGTGCTACTCCTGGCCATCTTAATTTTTAATTTTTAGCATTTCACCTCCATTATCAACCAACTATACCGCTATTTTAATTTGTATATAATATTCTCATATATATGTTACATACTCGGTACTTCTTTTACGTTCTCTGAATTCTATTAACATGAATTAGTTCCACATCCAAAAATATCAAGGGGGTGATGCTAATTAGTTCCAGACTTTTAACTTATTCAACTGCCAAATCTCTCAGTGTTGAAAGGTATGCAAGATCAACAAAGAAATTTAAAATCCAACTCAAGAGCATGCTTTATAAATTATAATTCATTTAACTTCAGCATTAAGATACTTAATTCAAGAGTGACAAAACTATCTGAAAATATAGTTTAACAAAGTTTCAATAGTCGACATGCCCTGTTATGCCACTAGCAATTATTAAGCTTACTCATCAAAACTGAGGGATTATGGCTGAATAAGCTAAGCAACGTGATTTTACAGGCACTCTTGCGATTAAACTAAACGGATCAATATCCATAATCTGAATCAGTAAATGCTTAAATTACCAGTGTAGTATTCTGTACCCTGTTAAATAAGCAGAGGGTTCAAATTTAAAACACAACCTAGTAATATTTGACATTTTATGTTTGCAAATTGCTTGTAGCTATTATCATTTCATCTATCTTGAGAGTTCAAAAGCAAATCTGTTCATAAAATGTGTCTTCCATAACAGGAATGACAAAACAAAATAAGTAACAATTTCAATTCGTAACAATTTAAGTTCCAGTGTGAATGCTTCTAGTCCCAACTTCAGTCCTTGCAATAGTTTCAGAGGCATTTCCAACCATTCCAGCCCTTCTATCACTTTATTTAATGCAAAAGCAAAACCAAAGCAACTTTACAGAGAAGCAAGGAATGTGTTCTCAAACCCCACCAAAACACAAAACACAAACCACAACATCACAATGAAAACCCATATATGAAAAACGAAAATAAGATTACCATATGGCGGCTCTTCGTCATCGTTTTTCCTTGCTTGAACCATTTCTACCGATTGCTTAACTGATCAAACCTCAACCGATTGCTTTTCCAATCAAACAAACCTTGTTGTCCGTGACAATCTCTAGCCCTAAACCTCCTAATCGAAACACAAATCTTCAACAATTGCAGAAAATGCAGACTAGCCCTAGAAATTGAGAGAACTGTTATTGGGAATTTTTTTGAAGAAACGCAGACTAACAAGGAGCTGCAAAGTCGCCCCTCAATGTGTACAAGCGGAATGACCCAATTGCCCTTGGTAAGTTGCCATGTGATGTGCACGTGATGACAAATGAGACGGCAGTTGGTTTCTGTCATGATTCCGTCTACTTGTGCCAATTTCCAATAGTTTAGGGGGTTTAGTGCCTAATAAAATAGTTTAGGGGGCAACATGTAAAAGTTGGTATAGTCTGAGGGGGATTTGTGCCAATTACTCTATTTAATATACCCGATCTGATATAACCCATTTAACAGCACCACACTTTAATGGGCTTTAACATTAAGGTTCCAATGGGCTTTAAGCCTTTAATACATAGAAGTGACTTTTAGGTCACACTCCATAAATTTATTGGGTTTTTTAACATTCCGTTTACTCACCACTGCTTAATGTGATTGGTAGTATATGATACTCATTCAGTCTAATAAAGCAATAGTTGCCACTGCATATGATATATAAAAAAACATGAGATTTAGAGACTTTTTATTTATTTATTTATTTTCATCTAAAGTCTTATAAAACCTTAATTTGTTAGACATATAGATAAGTCTTACAAATTAAAATACTATGATATATATATATATATATTTTCATTTTGGATGACTTAATACAAATGTAAAATTTTTAACTTTTTCCACTTATAACCTTTCAATATATCCTTTGATATTTGTAACAAAATAATTTTTTAAGAAATTGATGATAATAAAAAATAAAATAAAAAAATTAACGGGAGGATAGTGGTCGGCCTCCTCTAGTCCCAAGAGGCAGTTTCACCGTCGCCCCATTGAGTTGGTTAGGTTGTATTAGGCTTTCTTCAAAATTGGGAGTTTTTGGAAAATTGATTTTTAGGGTTTTATTATGTGCGGATAAAATTATAAATGTATGAATTATTTAGGACATTTGTGGAAATTTACTAAAAAAAACTGTAGTGTTTAGTGTTTGAAATAATAATAATTAAAAAAAAAAAAAAAAATCAGCTGCCAGGATTTTCAATAGACGAAATTAATGGTTATTAATCATTTAACATGTCTGTTCATAGTGTCCTACCAAAGGTTATTAATCATTTAACATGTCTAATGCATTAGAATTTAGATGTAATTGAGAGGTTTTGGTGTGAGTTTAATTAAACATATTCCAAACGATACATTTGAGATATCTTAACATTTTCACTGAATGAACGTAAAAGAATTAACTGAAACATTATGTAAGAACCTTAAAAATCTACCTCATTGATTGGGAAAGTTGGTTGGTTTGAAAGCACAAATAAATCATGAAAATGACGCATTTGGTTATTTGACTAAGAGCATCTCCAAGGATATCTCTTGGAGATCCTCTAATGTAAGAGTAAATGTTGTTGTAGGAGACCATTAAAGGGATTTGTATATATATATATATTTTTTAATTATTTTATGTTTTATAAATAACCTATTGGAATTTATAAAAATGTAGGTGGAGCCCATTTACAGCAGGCTGAAGCTACCCCTTGGAACCGTAAAAATGCAGCTCATCTCTTAATTAAGTTAGGGCTGCCAGGAGTTAAACCTGGATTTCAAATCGGAGAAATTGCCAATATTGTGCTACGGAATTTTGATGTAGAGTTTAGTCACTTATTGAAATATAGTTTCAAATATTACATCCAACTTGTTAACACACTTAAAAATAGGCTTTCTATGGAAGAAAAATGTGAAAACTACAATTTAATTAGTATCTTTGAATAACCGTAGATGGTGAGATGGAAAGCTTTTAGATTGCATAGTGACACAATTACTAGTGATGGAATAAATGCAATCCATATTGCATTATTGGAAATTTTTGATCATTGATGTTCCATAATGGCATCTATAACAACCATATCTTGTTCTTCTTTTTCCAATCAACTTCCATTGTCAAGTTTGTGTTTCACATTTTCCGGATTGTGTTACCTATATAGGCTATAGTCTAGGCCGCATATCGCACCTACGAAACACATTGCATATTATCCAGATTGCTTTTGTGCAAAAAATGTTAATATACGGTGGTACTAACCTAGATAATTTCTATGCGAATGAATAATTTGATTCTTCCCTTAATCAAAATGCCCATCTTTTGTTTGTTTATGGAGCTGTTTGTGTTTCACATTTTCCGGATTTTGTTGCATATAGTTTAGGTCATGTTATATTTCTAAAACTCGTTGCATATTATTCAAGTCGTTTCGCATATAAAATGTTTATATATAATAATATTAAGTATGCTATCATTACTTTTGACAAAATGGCTATAGAGTAGGTGTGAGGAGTATACCGTTAAGTTTAAGAGGGTGTGAATCGTGTGATGGACTTATAGCTAGATTACATTAACTTTAGTATGACTTGTCTTTGTTATTCTTATTATTTTTCAAGAATTTCATAAAATGCCATTTTTTAAGAATCCAATAAGTCGAACATTTACCTGATAAAAACTTTGAATTGAATTCTCTTTTGACCCAAATTATTTTTACTCCTTACGAAATGTGACATACATGAGTGTAACTTGCTTAGCTTTTTTTTTTTTTTTTTTTTCCTTTAAAAAAAAGAAGGGGGGTTTCCGCTGCCAGGATTTTCAACAAGAGAAATTACCAATGTGCTACAGCGGAATTTTGATAGTAGGTTTATTTAAAGTAAGTAATTTAAGTTATAAATTCCATTTCATTATTAAAATGACCTAATCTGATCTAAGTAAAACCCATTTGATAGCACCTCACCGTATTGGGCTTTAACATTTAGGTGTCCATTAAGGTGTCATTGGTTGGACTTTAATACGTAGAAGTGACTCTTTAGGTCACCTATAACTTTGTTAGGTTTTAACATTCAACCTACTCACCGTTGCTCGAAGTGGTTTGGTAGTAAATGAAACCCTTTTAGTCTAGTAATATCTTAGGTTCTAATCGTTGTACCGCATATGGTATATAGAAAAACGTGAGACTTAGGGGTCGTTTGTTTTTTTGTCTGAAGACTGAATAGTCCTGAATTTTACTGAATACTGAATAGTGACTGAAACCTGAATCTGAATGGCATGTTTGTTTTTTTTTTAAATAAAATTGTCTGAAAAAAAGTAATTTTACATCTATACCCATACTAATTAAAAAAAGTAATTTAGCATGCAACACTCGTTATAAGATTTTGCATGTTCTTCCGCAAACAAAGCTTAATTTAACAAAACAAAAAATTCATCCAAAAATATAATTTTGCATGTTATTCTGCAAACAAAGTTCAAGTTCAATTTATTGTAAAAAAAAAAAAAAAAAAAGGTTCAAATTCAATTTTACATATTGTCCAAATATCCAGTATATAATTCTAGAAACCATTTTTTTTTTTAAATAGGTCCCTAAATTATATACACTAGTACACACACACACACACACACACATATATATATATATAAACAATTATTCTATAACTTCTTCAAGCCACAAAATCTACTCAATATCGAATGCAACCACAAAAAGAATATTTGATAAATTATATAACTGCAACTATGACAAACATAACAAATTATCATTCTAGATTATGTTTAAAGAGTTCTATAACTACCACTACACGTAGATAAAAAAAAAAAAAAAAAAATAGGATTTGATAGGAGAGAAATTCAATTGTTTAATCCTAAGAAGATTTCAATATGAGAAGTGATTATGGTTTTTTTTTTCTTTCTTTCTAAAGCCTTTTAAAATAAGAAATACGTTAAAAGAAAAAATTCTACACCATTTCAAATTAGGATAAATTTAGAAATATATCTTTTTTTTAAGGATAAACTTAGAAGAAAATATTTTAATTATAATTCAGTGATTTAGAATTAAGTTAAAAGTCAAGATTTCTTACTCTCTTTTTTAAAGTTGTTGTTTGATATTTTTAAGTTGTTTGACCACTTAAAAAAAAAAAACCAAAACAACTTAATGGGTCAATTCAGACCCATTAAGTCTTAAGTGGAAAAAACAAATGACCCCTTAGTAAATTTTGTCCAAAATAAATAAGTCTTGACCAAAAGCTTGAAAGAAAAAAACCAACGAAACCTAACAAATCTCAACCAAAGCTATTAAGTGGATATTTGAATGGTTTTTTTTTTTTTTTTTTTTTTTTTTCACAATCACAATTCTGGTACTATTAAAACTCAAATTATTGAGTAGATGTCAATTACACAAAATTCCAAAAAAAAAAAAAAAAAAGTACCAATAGCGGCTAGAAATTTAAAAGGAAATTCAAAAAAAGAAGTTTTTACAATGAGTTTACTTTTGCTCACCCATTTGAAGGGAGGCGAGCATTACCTCCCTCCCAAAAACATGACATGTGTCTATGGAGAGGGTAAATTTGTCCAAACCCTGTTATATTTTTAGACAATTTTACCCTTCCATAGACACATGTCATGTGTTTGGGAGGGGGGTAATGCTTACCTTCCTTGAAGGGGGTGAGCAAAAATGGACTCTCTTACGATTTGCGTTTTCCAAGCACTATAATCAATAATTTAAGAACTAATCAATAATTTAAAGCGTGGCAACATTATCTTTTTTTTGTTTTGTTGAAATATTACAATAATTTGGGGTTTTATGGGAGAAGGGGAGAAACTCAAACCCACAACCTCGTGGTGTAGGTGTATGACAACATTATCACAATAGTAATTATTGAAGAATTCACTTCTTTTTTTTCTTTTATTTTTTTCCTATAAATTATGAAACGATATTGATAAGATGTCATTTAGTCACGAATTTAGACAGGATTTTTCAATAACTTAACATACAAAACAGGTTTGAAATTAAGGAGAAGAAATTGTATATGGTAATTAGTATATTACTAAATTAATATAGGGTTAAAGGTCAGAATGGCTCAATTGTCTGCAAAGCCATTACTCTTATTTCAAAAATTGCTTTTGATTTTTCAATCTTTCTTTAATCCCTTCAAGATGAAGACAAACTAATCCATCTTCGTTTTGAAAACTCAAGGGATTTACAGTTTAGGGCGCGTTTGATATCGTTTTTAATATGGTGTTTTTGAAAACTTTTTTTAAAAATGGAAATCATGTTTTAAAAATGATGTCTTTAAAAATGTAATGTGTTTGGTAGTGTTTTTTATAAGTAGTTTTTTGAAACGGAAAACGATGTAAAAGTGTTTGGTTGTTGTTTTTAAATTAAGTGAAATAGTTGTTTGGAGGGAAAAGTTAAGGTTTATTTTGAAAACTTGTTTTGAAAATAATAGAAAATAATAAAAAGTTGGTTTTAACTTTTTAGTTATAACTTTTAAAAAGTTGTTTTTTTTGTTTCAAAAACAGTTTTGTAAAATATTCAACCAAACAATATTCTAATTGTTTTTTGTTTTTAAAAAAAAAAAAAAAAAAAACAGTTTTTAAAAACAGATCCAAACACCACCTTAGTTTCTAAGAAATGAGGAAATGTCACTTTTTTACTTTCAATCTCTCCACGTATCAAATCCTTTCCAAAAAGTGAGAAATGTATCCTCCTCCCCATTTTGTCTATCGTTCCGGTGGAGGTTTGGGCAAGTTCCTCTGCTTATATATGTTCTTCATGTACAGGAAAAAAAAATGAAAATGTAGTTTAATATTTTTTACTTGATCAATTATTTGTGGATTCTCTCTCTCTCTATATGGCATTCGATCAATCAATTTGTTTTGAACTTTAATTTTTTGTTTTAAAAAAATTCATTATGATTTTGATTTTTATCCATTTTTTGGGAAAGCTGTCTATAATTGTTTTAAACATGTAAAACAAGTTTAAAATTAAAGATTGATCAGACAGAAATTAAGAAATTGTATATAGTAATTATAGGGTTAAGTGATTAACCATGATTGGGAAAGTTGGTCGGCTTGAGCCACGTAATAAACCATGGAAATGACACATTTGGATACTTTGACTAAAGTAATCGAGAGGACTTCCAAGATTAAACCATCACTGTGAGAGTGATGGTGGCCATGGCCATGTAGTTTTGAATGTCTTAAAAACTTGAACAACCTTGGAGGATCTCTTGAGATAAAGAGGATTCTAAAATGTGACATATTAATTGTTTAATTTAAAAATTAAAAAGATTTTTGTTACCGGAATTTGAACATGGATTTTCAATCGGAGAAATTACCAATGTGCTACAGTAGAATTTTGGGAAGAAGTTTAGAGTTTTAATTATTTAAAACAAAAGTTCTAAGATATAAATTCCATGACAATAACACATGGTTTTGTAAAATTAGTTTTAATTAAAAAGAAAAATCCGCTGCCAGGATTTTCAATAGACGAAATTACCAAAGTGCTACAGCAGAATTCTATTGATAGGTTTATAGATTTAATTTATTTAAAGTAAATGTTTATGTTATAAATTACATTCCATAATTAAAATTACCTAATCTGATAAAGGTATAAGTGTATAACCCATTTGATAGCACCACATTTTATTGGGCTTTCACATTAAGGTGCCGTTGGGTTTTAATTGGTAGAAGTGACTCTTTAGGTCACACATAATCTTGTTGGGTTTTAATATTCCACATACTCACCATCGCTCGAAGTGGTTTGGCGGTAAATAATACTCCGGTAATATTTTAAGTTCTAATTATTGCACCACCTATGTTTTATAAAAAAAAAAAAAAAAAAAATGTGAGACTTAATAAATTTTCTCAAAGTAAATAAGTTTACTAAAATCTTGAAAAAATAAAAACCAATGAAACTTAATAAATCTCAACCAAGCTATTAAGTGGATGTGTATGAACTCTGAAAGATATATTTTTTTAAGCTAATGATATTTTTTTCACAATCACATTTTTTAGTACTATTAAAACAAGTAACTGCTAGAAATTTAGTATGAAATTTCATAAAATGCCCCCCTTTGTTCAAGCACATAAAATGGGCTTTCTAGAGTTATCTATTAACCAATTTAAGCATCAAATGCTACAAGTTTTCCTGATAAAAACTTTAGGGATTGAAAGTTTGTACGAGGAAACGTCACTTTTTTTTTTTATTTTACTTATGTTTTTATTTTTCTTCAAACCGGTCTCTAAATTTATAAAAAAAATGACTCATTTAGATCCTTCTATTGGTCATACATGGTCAAACTTAAAATTCTCAGGGGTATTTTAGTCTTATAACTTGTCTATAATCAATTTTAGTCTTAAATTTTATTATGATTTTAATTTTTATCCATTTTTTTGGGAAAGCCGTCTATGATTGTTCCAAACAAACATATAAAATAAGTTTTACAAATAAAGAATAATCCGACAAATTTTTTTTTTTTAGTATCCGTGGGTGTCCGGGCCAATTTGCGCGCACCTCAACTAATCCCACAAGGCCCTAAAGTTAACAACCGAGTAAACCTCCAGTGGCCCCAAGAGAAACGTGATTGCCATGGATCGAACCCAAAACGTCCGAGTTTATGGCTCACCTCAATGACCAGCGGCACCACCCCTTGGGGTTAATCAGACAGAAATTAAGATCACAGATTGATAGACATCTACTTAATCAATACATCATAAATTTCGTCTTCGTTGTGAAAACTCAAGATGATCCTTAATTATTATGAGATCATTTTAATGTACTTTAATATGATCTTATTATAGCTAGGTTTCAGTGGTTTCATTTTTTATAACCAAAATGAATTTAACTATTTTGAACTCGGCTTTTAGATTAATCCATTTGCCTACCGATCGAAATCATTGAAACTGTCGATTTGGATTATGATCATTTTAATGTACTTGATAATGAAGCCTAGCTTGTTAATTTTTTGATACAATTGTCTCTATATATAATATCCAAAAGGTGAACATCCTCCAAGTTTGTTGCAGGATCGGAAACAATTTTTATGTTCATCCTACAAAAACTTATTAATCATTTAACATGTTTAGTGCATTACAATATAATTTACAAGTAAATGAGAGGTTTTGGTGAAGGAGTTCAATTAAACATATTCCAAAATATACATTTGAGATATCTTAACATTTTCGGTCGGGAATGAACATAGAAGAATTAACCAAAACATTGTGTAAGAGTCTTGAGAATCTACCTCGACGATTGAGAAAAGTTGGTCAGCTTGAGGCACATCGGAAATCATAGAAATGACTCATTTGGTTACTTGACTAAATTAAGAAATTAAATTGAGAGACTAACTTGTCTTCTAACATTAAACCATCTCTGTGCGAGTGATGGTGGCCATGGCCATGTAGTTTTAGATGTCTTAAAATCTTTAGAGGATCTCTTGAGATAAAAGGATTATAAATGTGACATATGTGAGTGAGGCTAGGAACACAAAGCTTAAAAATAATTATAGACAAGGAATATTATAAATGGCCATGGCCATTTTGTTGAATTTTAACATCGAGCGACTCTTTAATGGATTTGGATCCTCTTTTGATCTGGTTTTTTTTCCTGATCTTTTTAAAACATATGATTGATTGTTAATAAAGTGGTTGTAGAAATCAATTACATCTTAACCATACATTTATTGCAATGCTTATATGTCATGAGATTAGATAAGGTTAAGAAAATAATCAGATCGGCAGATGATCCAAACTCTTCTTTGATAATTTGCCTAATAATCTATCTATCTATCTATCCACCTATATATATATATATATTTTAAACTTTTGCCCGGGTAGAATTCAAGCCACTGACTTGTGAGTTATTTACCCAAACCCTAAGCTCATCATTTTATTAGCTGAGTTATGCCCCTGGGGCTATTCCAGTCATAAGTTCTAACTCCTAAGTACTCCTAACAATATCATTAATAAAATTGTCCTAAAAACAATTATAAGAGCATCTCCAATGCAAACATGGCTTACATACCAATAATTGTTGACATGGCAACAATGTCAAGAGACTTGCTTCCTATGTGGCATAAAAATAGACTTGATAGACAATCAACTTAAAATTTGGTCTCCAATGCTTCCGTCTAAAACACAATTTTTTAATGACGTGTCCACCTTTTTTTTCCTGTTTTATTTTCTTACCAAAAATATATGAAAAATTAATGTCAGTTTTAAATGTTTGCTGATTAGGATTCTTGAAGACATTTAAAGACATTTTTTAAGTGACAGATTTTCATGGATTTCTACAGACTTTTATAAATCCACATGGACTTTCATTGATTTGTTTAGACATCCATCTCAGACTTTTATGGATTTGTTTAGACATCTATCTCGGACTTTTATGGATTTGTTTAGACATCCAAGGATTTTCATGGATTTGTTATCTCTAACTTATATATCAATAGTAAGCTAATTATAGCTAATTATAAAAAAAAACCTTTGAAGTTGGAATGAGCAAAATTTGATACACCAGTCAATCTATATTTACGTATATATATATATTTTGAGGTTGTTGCTGATGAAAACAAAGCGATTGAATTGAATCCAAAATTGGCTAAGGCTTTCATGAATTTGTTATCTCTGACTTATCAATAGTAAGCTAATTATAACTAATTATCAAAAAAACCTTTGAAGTTAGAATGAGCAAAATTTGATACACCAGTCAATCTATATTTGTGTATATATATAGTCTGAGGTTGTTGCTGATGCAAACAAAACGATTGAATTGAACCCAAAATTGGCTAAGGCTTATCTGCGTAAAGGCACTGCTTGTATGAAGTGTAAATGAATTATTTTTCTTTAAAATAAAATGCTAATAAAGAGTTTTTCAAAAAAAAAAAAAAAAAAAAAAGCTAATAAAGAGTAAGCATTTTGGTGTTTGATTGAAGGCTCTACAGATTAATTTGGTGTTGTTTTGTGCAATTCTGGCACGTAGTGAGTTTTGTACTTGTTATAGTGTATATAATTATGTGACTGCAACATATTCTCACATATATAATTATGTGCAGTTTTTTTTTTTCCTTTTTAATTCACAGAACATGCTGGGGATGGAAGCTTATTATTCTCACATGCATCGGTTTTTTTAATTTTTACATATTAGTGCTTTTCGTTTCTGATTTGAGAGAGAAAGGGAAAGCAAAATTCACCAAAATCTTTGGGGAGAAGGCTGGACATGTTATGACATTTGATATTTATATTTTTCACTATCAAGTCCACCAAAGTCCACCAAAGTCCACCAAAATCCATCAAAATCCATCAAAATCCATGACTTAAGAAAATCCTTTAAAATCCAGTCCTAATTGAATACACCTTGATTCTTGTAGACATTTTTAAAGTCCCAATTCAATACACCTGGATTTGGAAGGATTCTTTAAAAGTCCATATAAATCCTAATTGAATACCACTGGATTCATATGGACTCTTTTAAAGTCTTTAAATGTCCAAATTGAATACACCAGGATTTATAATGTCTTTAAATGTCCTCAAGAATCCTAATTGAATACACCCCCCTTATACCATGAGTTTATAGGTTCGAGTCTATTCCCCTATTCAAATCATGAAATATTGTAATATATTAAAAATAAAAAATAAATAAAAATAAAATAAATAAATTTAAAAAAAAAAAAAAACATCCACCTAAATTTCTTGGAGTTCATTATCCAAGTGTGACTCCTTAGAAGAGAGAAAGTTAGGTAATATTTCTCCCTTCTATTTCATGACATTAAAAGTTGACATGTATCATATTACACAACAACTCTAATGAAAAATTTAGGGTTCTAATCAATACAAAAAGAAATTTAAATACTTATGGTTAAATTATCCAACTTAAATAGTTAAAACATTTGAAAATAGGCTTTCTATGGAAGAAAAAGTGAAAATTGCATTTTTTTTTTCTATCTTTAGATTAACCGTAGATGGTGAGATGGAAGGCTTTTGAATTGTATAATGACAGAGTTACTAGTAATCTAATGGGATAATGCAATTCATATTGAATTATTGGAAATTTTTGTTCATTGCTGTTCCATAATGGCATCTATAATAACCATTTCTTGTACTTTCATAGTCTAGTTTTTGTTTCGCATTTTCTAGAATGTGTTGCCTACGGTCTCGAACGCGTATTGCACCTCTGAAACACATTGCATATTATCCAGATTGCTTTGTGCAAAAATAATTTTTAGGCTTCTCTGGATAACAAAAATAATTTCCAAAAAAAAAAAAAAAAAAAAAAAAAGATTCCGCTGCCAGGATTTGAACCTGGAATTTCAATAAGAGAAATTGCCAATGTGCTACAGCGGATTTTGTTTAATTTCTTTAGAGTTGTCAATATTTAAAGAAAGGCATTTTAAGTTATAAACTCCTTTCCGTTATTAAATTTACCCGATTTGATCTGGGTGTAACCAATTTAACAGCACCAATATTGGGCTTTAATACGTAGAAGTGACTTTTAGATTACACTCGTAATTTTGTTGGGTTTTAACATTCCACGTACTCACCACTGCTCAATGTGGCTTGGTAGCATATGATACTCATTTAGTCAAAATGATAGTAAATGATAGTAAAATCTTGAAACACATTGCATATTATCCAGATTGCTTTGTGCAAAAAAAATGTTTATTTTTAGGCTTCTCTGGATAACAAAAATAATTTCCAAAAAAAAAAATAAAAAAATATGAGTTTCCGCTGCCAGGATTTGAACCTGGATTTTCAACAAGAGAAATTGCCAATGTGCTACAGCGGATTTTGGCTAATTTGTTTAGAGTTGTAAATATTTAAAGAAAGACATTTTAAGTTATAAATTCCATTCCATTATTAAATTTACCTGATCTGATCTAGGTGTAACCGTGTAACCAATTTAACAGCACCACACTTTATTGGGCTTTAACATTAAGGTTCCGTTGGGCTTTAATACGTAGAAGTGACTTTTAGGTTACACTCGTAATTCTGTTGGGTTTTAACATTCCATGTACTCACCACTGCTCAATGTGGCTTGGTAGCATATGATACTCATTTAGTCCGATAAAGTTATAGTCACCATATTTTATTGGGTTTGGTAGTAAATGATACTCATTTAGTCAAATAAAGTTATAGTAACATAAAATTAAATAGATTTTTTTATTAATAAATTAAATGATAAATTCGTAATAATATAAAATTAATTAAAAAAAATTAAGTCTAATTGTCCATGTTAAACGGTTCCTTTTCACACAAAGACAATCCATAGGGGTAAGACAGTCTTTTTCCCATATCTATTAACATTGACTATTACATTTTATGTCAGAGAAACTTTTTTGATGCGTTTCCAAAAAGATGAGGACTAAAGACTCTAATACACCTAAGTCGGGTAAAAAAGTGACGTTTCCGATTAAACTATAATTCCCTCTAACCCTTTTTAAGAATCCAATAAGTCGGAACATTTTCTTAATAAAAACTTTAAAATTGAATTCTCTTCTTACCCAAATTCTTTTTTCTTTTTTTTTTTTAAGCCAAACCTTTATTAAGAAAAAACCATCAACTACAACACAGAACTCAAAAATAAGAAAAAGAGGACTGCAAAGCTAATTTAGATTTTAGGATAACAAAATTATGAGTGTGAGGCCACAATGGATTTTAAAAATAATTTCGATAAAAAGAAATAAAAAAGAGAGGTTTCCGCTGCCAGGATTTGAACCTGGATTTTCAATCAGAGAGATTGCCAATGTGCTACAGCGGATTTTTTATAATGTGTTTACACTTTTAATTATTTACGGAACAACATTTAAGTTGTAAATTACATTCCCATATTAAATTTACCCGATCTGATCTAGGTATAATCCATTTTAATAACACCATACTTTATTGGGCTTTAACATCAAGGTTCTATTGAGCTTTAATACGTAGATGTGACTTTTAGGTCACGCTCATAATTTTGTTGGGTTTTAACATTCCACGTACTCACCGCTCTTCAATATGGTTTGATAGTAAATAATACTCATTTAGTCTAATAAAGTTATAGTCACCACACTTTATTGGGCTTTAAAATTAAGGTTTCGTTGGGCTTTAATACATAGAAGTGACTTTTAGGTCATGCTCATAATTTTGTTGGGTTTTAACATTCCACGTACTTACCGCTGTTCAATGTGGCTTGATAGTAAATGATACTCATTCAGTCTGATAAAGTTATAGTCACCACACGGCAGATGATATATAAAAAAACATGATAATTAATAAATTTCACCCAAAGTAAATAAGCCTCCACCAAAATCTTGAAAAAAAAAAAAAAAAAACGAACGAACTTAATAAATCTCTACCAAAGTTAAAAGTAGATGTGTCTATAGAACAGTATCAATTGTGATTTGTGTCTTCTTTGCATCGCTCGAATGTACATCCACACTTCTAATGTTTGTATGCAAAGCCACTAGCTAAGTTGTATTTGGACACCATAATCCAAGAATTTGTTGGCATTTCGATCATATATTAGTTTATTTTAAATTAATTTTATTAAATACTGAGATGGTGTGGTGAGTGATGGATTGGTTACAACGCATATGACAATTATCATTTGAGTATGAATTTAGACAGTCTAGTATTATTCTTAACCAAATGGCTATAAGGTGAATGAGTATATGTTGAATTTGAGAGGGTGCGAGAGACTTATAGCCAGATCAAATTAACTTTAGTCTTACTTTGTCTTTGTTATTATTATATTATTATTATTATTAGTAAATTACTAAATTAATATAGGGTTAAAGGTCAGAAAGCCTCGATTGTCTGCAAAGCCATCACTCTTATTTCAAAAAATTACTTTTGATTTTTCAATTTATCTTTAATCAGTTCTTTATCCCATCGAGATGAAGACCAAACTAATCCGTCTTCGTTTTGAAAACTTAGGGGTTAGTTTCTAAGAAAATGAGGAAACGTCACTTTTTTACTTTCAATCTCTCCACATATCAAATCCTTTCCGAAAAGTGAGAACTGTATCCTCCTCCCCATTTTGTCTATCATTCCGGTGGAGGTTTGGGCAAGTTCCTCTGCTTATATATGTTCTTCATGTACAGAAAAAAGAAGAATGAAAATGTAGTTTAATATTATTTTATTTTTAAAAAAAAATTCATTATGATTTTGATTTTTATCCATTTTTTGGGAAAGCTGTCTATAATTGTTTTAAACATATAAAACAAGTTTAAAATTAAAGATTGATCGGACAGAAATTAAGAAATTGTATATAGTAATTATAGGGTTAACCATGATTGGGAAAGTTGGTCGGCTTGAGGCATGTAATAAACCATGGAAATGACACATTTGGATACTTGACTAAAATAATCGAGAGACTTCCAAGATTAAACAATCACTGTGAGAGTGATGGTGGCCATGGCCAGTGGCGAAACTATAAAAAAAATTTAAGATAGGCTGTTATGAAAAAATATATATATTGACAAAGGTATATCTTGACTGTACGAGAGAAATTTCATTAATTAAAAAAGGAAACCTTCATATAGATGGAATTGACAAATTAATAATAATTTTTTTAAACAACTTAATATTAGTTTTTAGTAGTTTTAATTATAAAAAATTAAAATAAAAAAAAAAAAAACAATCCGCTGCCAGGATTTGAACCTGGATTTTCAATAGATGAAATTACCAAAGTGCTACAGCGGAATTCTAGTGACAGGTTTACAGATTTAATGTATTTAAAGTAAACGTTTATGTTATAAATTTCTTAAAATTACCTAATCTTATAAAGGTATAAGTGTATAACCCATTTGATAGCACTACATTTTATTGGGCTTTAACATTTTTTTTTGAAATAGCAATTTATTGCAAGAGTTGGGCTTTAACATTAAGGTGCCGTTGGGTTTTAATAGGTAGGAGTGACTCTTTAGGTCACACATAATCTTGTTGGGTTTTAACATTTCACATACTCACTATCGCTCGAAGTGGTTTGGCGGTAAATAATACTCCAGTAATATCTTAAGTTCTAATTATTGCACCACATATGGTATCTAAAAAAAAAAATGTGAGACTTAATAAATTTCTCTCAAAGTAAATAAGTTTACCAAAATCTTGAAAAAATAAAAACCAACGAAACTTAATAAATCTCAACCAAGCTATTAAGTGGATGTGTATGAACTCTGAATGATATATTTTTTTTAAGCTAATGATATTTTTTTATAATCACATTTTTTGTACTATTAAAACAAGTAACTGCTAGAAATTTAAAAGGAAATTTCATAAAAATGCTCCATCCCTTTGTTCAAGCACATAAAATGGGTTTTCTAGAGTTATCTATTAACCAATTTAAGCATCAAATGCTACAAGTTTTCCTTATAAAAACTTTAGGGATTTAAAGTTTGTACGAGGAAACGTCACTTTTTATTTTTTTTACTTACGTTTGCATTTTTCTTCAAACCGGTCCCTAATTTTATAAAAATGACTCATTTAAATCTTTCCGTTGGTCATACATGGTCAAATTTAAAATTCTCAGAGATATTTTAGTCTTATAACTTGTCTATAATCAATTTTAGTCTTAAATTTTATTATGATTTTAATTTTTATCCATTTTTTTGGGAACGCCGTCTATGATTGTTCCAAGCAAACATATAAAATAAGTTTACAAATAAAGAATAATCCGACAGAATTTTTTATTTTTTATTTTTATTTTCATTTTTTTTAGTATCCGTGGGTGTCCGGGCCAACTTGCGTGCACCTCTACTAATTCCACAAGGCCCTAAAGTTAACAACCGAGCACACCTCCAATGGCCCCAAGAGAAACGTGACTGCCAGGGATCGAACACAAAACGTCCGAGTTTACGGCTCGCCTCAATGACCAACGGCACCACCCCTTGGGGTTAATCAGACAAAAATTAAGATCACAAATTGATAGACATCTACTTAATCAATACATCATAAATTTCGACTTCGTTTTGAAAACTCAAGATGATCCTTATTATGAGATCATTTTAATGTACTTTAATATGATCTTATTATAGCTAGGTTTCAGTGGTTTCATTTTTAATTTATAACCAAAATGAATTTAACTATTTTGAACTCGGCTTTTAGATTAATCCATTTGCCTACCGATCGAAATCATTGAAACTGTCGATTTGGATTATGATCATTTTAATGTACTTGATAATGAAGCCTAGCTTGTTAATTTTTTGATACAATTGTCTCTATATATAATATCCAAAAGGTGAACATCCTCCAAGTTTGTTGCAGGATCGGAAACAATTTTTATGTTCATCCTACAAAAACTTATTAATCATTTAACATGTTTAGTGCATTACAATATAATTTACAAGTAATTGAGAGGTGTTGGTGAAGGAGTTCAATTAAAAATATTCCAAAATATACATTTGAGATTTTTTAACATTTTCGGTCGGGAATGAACATATAGAAGAATTAACTGAAACATTGTGTAATAGTCTTGAGAATCATAGAAAATCATAGAAATGACTCATTTGGTTACTTGACTAAATTAAGAAATTAAATTGAGAGACTAACTTGTCTTCCAACATTAAACCTCTCTGTGCGAGTGATGGTGGCCATGGCCATGTAGTTTTAGATGTGTTAAAATCTTTAGAGGATCTCTTGAGACAAAAGGATTATAAATTATGTCTATATGAGTGAGGCTAAGAACACAAAGCTTAGAAATAATTATAGACAAGGAATATTATAAATGGCCATAGCCATTTTGTTGAATTTTAACATCAAGCGACTCTTTAATGGATTTGGATCCTCTTTTGATCTGGTTTTTTTTCCTGATATTTTTAAAACATGTGATTAATTGTTAATAAAATGGTTGTGGAGACCAATCACATCTTAACCATACATTTATTGCAATGCTTATATGTCATAAGATTAGATAAGGTCAAGAAAATAATCAGATCAGCAAATGATCCAAATCCCTCGTTGACAATATGAGGTTGACCTAATAATTTGCCTCTCACACTTATACCATCAGTTTATAGGTTCGAGTCTATTCCCCTATTCAAATCATGAAATATTGTAATATATTAAAATAAAATAAAAAATCCACCTAAATTTTTTGGAGTTCATTATCCAAGTGTGACTCCTTAGAAGAGAGAAAGTTAGGTAATATTTCTCCCTTCTATTTCATGACATTAAAAGTTGACATGTATCATATTACACAACAACTCAAATGAAAAATTTAGGGTTGTAATCAATACAAAAAGAAAATTAAATACTTATGGTTAAATTAGTAACTTATTGGAATATAGTTCAAATAATACATCCAACTTAAATAGTTAAAACATTTGAAAATAGGCTTTCTAATGGAAGAAAAAGTGAAAATTGCATTTTTTCTATCTTTAGATTAACCGTAGATGGTGAGATGGAAGGCTTTTGAATTGTATAATGACAGAATTACTAGTAATCTAATGGGATAATGCAATTCATATTGAATTATTGGAAATTTTTGTTCATTGCTGTTCCATAATGGCATCTATAATAACCATTTCTTGTACTTTCATAGTCTAGTTTTTGTTTCGTATTTTCTAGAATGTGTTGCCTATGGTCTCGAACGCGTATTGCACCTCTGAAACACATTGCATATTATCCAGATTGCTTTGTGCAAAAAAAATGTTTATTATTTTTAGGCTTCTCTGGATAACAAAAATAATTTCCAAAAAAAAAAAAAAAAAACAGAATTTCCGCTGCCAGGATTTGAACCTGGATTTTCAACAAGAGAAATTGCCAATGTGCTACAGCGGAGTTTGGTTAATTCGTTTAGAGTTGTAAGTATTTAAAGAAAGACATTTTAAGTTATAAATTCCATTCCATTATTAAATTTACCCGATCTGATCTAGTTATAACCCATTTAATAGCACCACACTTTAATGAGCTTTAACATTAAGGTTCCATTGGGCTTTAATATGTAGAAGTGACTTTTAGGTCACACTTCAAAAATTTGTTGGGTTTTAACATTTCATGTACTCACCACTGCTCAATGTGGCTTGGTAGCATATGATACTCATTTAGTCCGATAAAATTATAGTCACCACATTTTATTGGGCTTAATAGTAAATGATACTCATTTAGTCTAATAAAGTTATAGTAACATAAAATTAAATAGATTTTTTTATTAATAAATTAAATGATAAATTCGTAATAATATAAAATTAATAAAAAAAAATGAAGTCTAATTGTCCATGTTAAACGGTTCCTTTTCACACAAAGACAATCCATAGGGGTAAGACAGTCTTTTTCCCATATCTGTTAACGTTGACTATTACATTTTATATCAGAGAAACCTTTTTGATGCGCTTCCAAAAAGATGAGGACTAAAGACTCTAATACACCTAAGTCGGGTAAAAAAGTAACGTTTCCGATTAAACTGTAATTCCCTCTAACCCTTTTTAAGAATCCAATAAGTCGGAACATTTTCTTAATAAAAGCTTTAAAATTGAATTCTCTTCTTACCCAAATTCTTTTTTCTTTTTTTTTTTTAAGCCAAACCTTTATTAAGAAAAAACCATCAACTACAACACAGAACTCAAAAATAAGAAAAAGAGGACTGCAAAGCTAATTTAGATTTTAGGATAACAAAATTATGAGTGTGAGGCCAAAATGGATTTTAAAAATAATTTCGATAAAAATAAATAAAAAAGAGAGGTTTCCGCTGCCAGGATTTGAACCTGGATTTACTACAATCGAAATTGTCTTTGCCAATGTGCTACAACGGATTTTGTATTATGTGTTTAGAGTTTTAATTATTTAAAGGAGCGTATTGTAAGTTATAAATTCCATTCCATTATTTAATATACCCGATCTGATATAACCCATTTAACAGCACCACACTTTAATGGGCTTTAACATTAAGGTTCCGTTGGGCTTTAATAAGTAGAAATGACTTTTAGGTCACACTTCAAAAATTTGTTGGGTTTTAAATAATCCATGTACTCACCACTGCTTAATGTTATTGGTAGTATATGATATTCATTCAGTCTAATAAAACTATAGTCGCCACTGCAGATGATATATAAAAAATCATGAGATTTAGGGATTTTATTTTTATTTTTATTTTTTATCTAAAGTCTTATAAGACCTTAATTTGTTAAACATAGTCTATAAATTAAGATAATATGATATATTTGTTTTTTTTTTATTTTAGATGACTTATTACAAATGGAAAATTTTTAACTTTTTCCATTTAAAACCTTTCAATATCCTTTGATATTTGTAACAAAATAATTTTTATTTTTTAAATTGATGATAACAAAAAATATAAAATATTAAAAAAACGAACGGGAGAATGGTGGTTGGCCTCCTTTGATCCCAAGAGGCAGTGCCGTCGTCGCCCCATTAAGTTGGTTAGGTTGTGTTAGGGTTTCTTCAAAGTTTGGAGTTTTTGGAAAATTGATTTTTAGGGTTTTATTATGTACGGAAAAAATTGTTAATGTATAAATTATTTAGGACATTAGTGGAAATTTACTAAAAAAAACTCTACTGTAGCATTTTTTAATAGGATAAAAGTTAATCTTTTTATATTTTTTTTAAAGAAATATATAACTTAAAATAAAATATAAATTAAAAAAATAAACAAACTGATTTATCTTTAATTTAAAATATAAGAGACAATAAATATTATAATGAAAAAACAAACAAAGAGGTTGTTTAGTGTGAGGAGTTCACCCATAAATTTAAGTCAAATTTTTTCTTTTAATAAATTTTATTTTTTTGAATTATATTAAGATATAATTTAAGGAAAACTGGTCCGACGTCTAGTGTATGTGTCGATAGACTAAACTTTTATCATTGGACAAAAAGGTAACATTAATCTGTGAATGTGTTGATAGACTAAACTTTTGTCATTTGACCAAAAAAGTAATACTAATCTATTGTTGACGGTTAAACTTAATTATCAAGTAGTTTACCGATCAAATATTAGAAAATGTCTAAATTGCCCCCATTTTTTATTTAAAAAATTAAGGAAAAAATTTCCAACTATTATATGGTATCGATCTCCTCAAAGGAGATATAAACCCCAAAAAAAAATTAAATTAAATTAAAAGAAGAAGAAATGATATGGTGACACCAGATCTCCACCATTTAGATTAGTGAGATATCTTGCGATGGAGATTGCACCGATCTCCATAGCACGCTGTAATAAAACGTTGAAGAATACGATGTTGATGTGGCAAGGTATGGGCCATCTGAATGAAGAAAGAGAGATGATGAGTTGGTCCTCAAGTTGGACAATTCCTTTATTCAATGAACACATTCTTTAAGTGGGTATATTGAATTAAGATTAATTAGTATTCTTGAAGACATTTAAAGATATTAGTATTCTTGAAGACATTTAAAGACATTTTTTAAGTGACAGATTTTCATGGATTTCTACAGACTTTTATAAATCCACATGGACTTTCATTGATTTGTTTAGACATCCATCTCAGACTTTTATGGATTTGTTTAGACATCTATCTCAGACTTTTATGGATTTGTTTAGACATCCAAGGATTTTCATGGATTTGTTATCTCTGACTTATCAATAGTAAGCTAATTATAGCTAATTATAAAAAAAAACCTTTGAAGTTGGAATGAGCAAAATTTGATACACCAGTCAATCTATATTTGCGTATATATATAGTCTGAGGTTGTTACTGATGCAAACAAAGCGATTGAATTGAACCCAAAATTGGCTAAGGCTTATCTGCGTAAAAGCACTGCTTGCATGAAGTGCAGATAAATTATTTTTCTTTAAAATAAAATGCTAATAAAAAGTGTTTGGTGTTTGATTAAAGGCTCTACAGATTATTTTGGTGTTGTTTTGTGCAGTTTTGGCACGTAGTAAGATTTGTACTCGTGCAATATAATTTATATTTTGTTCTTAGCAAATGTAGCAGCTCTATTTGGGAAAAATAAGTTGCAAGCGTTCGTTGTATTCACAACACTTTCTGGTTTCCGTTGGTCACAAATTGCATTGCTTCATCATTTATATGGTCATCAAAATAAATGCAGATACTCTTTTGACAACAATGACGCTGGTGACCGGAGCTAAAACTAAATTTTTTGAATTAGGTTGACATGGGATTGGTTTTTGCTTGATTTGGAAATGTACGATAGGAAGATTACTTACCATAGTTCCTAGATGTTTTTTAACTTTTAAGGTGGCAATTTTGGTGCATGATATTGTGTAAGAAATTTTGATATCTTGGACTACAGCATTTAAAAACATATATATATATATATATTTTGTTATAGCAATTACTAGAGATAGTTAATAATTTGATTTTGTATACTACTCTGATTATATTTCTTAAATTGGGCAATAACAAACGTGTTTGGGTTGAGGTGGTTGTTGTTGGGGTGGGTTGTTTTGTGTTTGCTTGGGTTGTGTTTGCAGGTGTTGGGTTTTGGTTGTTTTGCGCTTGTAACCTCTTCCTTGGTTAATAAAAGTTTGCCTTTTCAAAAAAAAAAAAAAAAAAACAAACGTGTTTGCACTTGCTTGTTCAAACAAAAAAATATATATAATTATGTAACTACAACATATTCCATTATTGTATGTGGCTTGTTTTCTTTTTGAACTCGATTTTTTTTTTTTCCTTTTTAATTCAAAGAACATACTGGGGATGGAAGCTTATTATTCTCACATGCATTGGTTTTTTAAATTTTTACATATTAGTGCTTTTCGTTTCTGTTTTGAGAGAGAGAGAGAGAGCAAAATCCACCAAAATCTTTGGGGAGAAGGCTAGACATGTTATGACATTTGATATTTATATCTCTCACTATCAAGTCCACCAAAATCCATCAAAATCCATGACCTAAGAAAATCCTTTAAAATCTAGTCCTAATTGAATACACCTTGATTCTTGTAAACATTTTTAAAGTCTCAATTCAATACACCTAGATTTAGAAGGATTCTTTAAAAGTCCATAGAAATCCTAATTGAATACCACTGGATTCATATAGATTCTTTTAAAATCTTTAAATGTCCAAATTGAATACACCAGAATTTATAATGTCTTTAAATGTCCTCAAGAATCCTAATTGAATACACCCCCCTAAGTTATATCTTATACATTAACGCTATGTTTGGGAGTGCTTTGCTTAATAAATAATCCGCTTATAGCTTAACTTTAGATATAATCACCTTAAGAAAAAAGTAGGTACCTTTGGTAAATTAAATTTTAAAATTGCTTAACTTTTGAAAGGATGAAAAATGTATTGAACAAAATGACTAAAATTGACATCATTAAACAATATACAGTAAATATAAAGCATAGAAAAAATAATTAAACAGAAAAAATAATATTATATATATATATATATATATATATATATATATATATATATTATGACTGAGTCAACTCAGTCTCTTTTCAAACAATGCTCAACCAGTGTTTGGAATATGAGTCAACTCAGTCCCTTCACATTTGAAAATCAGGTACTGCCTAATGACGAGATCCAAAATCCACCGGTGGCATTGGAGGAAGTGGTTTTCTTCCGGCAATGGAGGAGGCGATGAAAAGTCGGTTATACTCCAACGAGCCTCCTCCATCCTCGAAATCAAGATCTAGACGGGATCTCGTGACGGAATCTCCCGATTGGATTGGAAGAACCAGTTTCCTTTGCGCGATATATATATATATTTTTTCATTTTGGATGACTTAATACAAATGTAAAATTTTTAACTTTTTCCACTTATAACCTTTCAATATCCTTTGATATTTGTAACAAAATAATTTTTTAAGAAATTGATGATAATAAAAAATAAAATAAAAAAATGAACGGGAGGATAGTGGTCGGCCTCCTCTAGTCCCAAGAGGTAGTTTCACCGTCGCCCCATTGAGTTGGTTAGGTTGTATTAGGCTTTCTTCAAAATTGGGAGTTTTTGGAAAATTGATTTTTAGAGTTTTATTATGTGCGGATAAAATTATAAATGTATGAATTATTTAGGACATTTGTGGAAATTTATTAAAAAAAACTGTAGTGTTTAGTGTTTGAAATAATAATTAAAAAAAAAAATCAGCTGCCAGGATTTTCAATAGACGAAATTACCAAAGTGCTACAGCGGAATTCTATTGACAGGTTTAAAGATTTAATTTATTTAAAGCAAACATTTATGTTATAAATTACATTACATAATTAAAATTACATAATCAGATAAATGTATAACCGTATCACCACAATTTATTGGGCTTTAACATTAAGGTGTCGTTGGATTTTAATAGGTAGAAGTGATTCTTTAGGTTACACATAATTTTGTTGGGTTTTAACCTTCCACATATTTACTATCATTCGAAGTGGTTTGGCAGTAAATAATACTCCATTAATATCTTGAGTTCTAATTGCTGCACCACATAAGAAAAAAAAAAAAAAAATGTGAGTCTTAATAAATTTCTCTAAAAGTAAATAAGTTTACCAAAATCTTGAAAAGGAAAAAAAAAAAAAAAACCAACAAAACTTAGTGTTTAGTAGTTTTAATTTTTTTTTTTTTTAAAAAAAAATCCGTTGCCAGGATTTGAACTTGGATTTTCAATAGACAAAATTACCAAAGTGCTATAGCGGAATTCTATTGAAAAGTTCAGAGATTTAATTTATTTAAAGTAAACGTTTATGTTATAAATTACATTCCATAATTAAAATTACCTAATCTGATAAAGGTATAACCGTATCACCACACTTTATTAGACTTTAATATTAAGGTGTCGTTGGATTTTAATAGGTAGAAGTGATTCTTTAGGTCACACATAATTTTGTTGGGTTTTAACAAGTGTGACTCTAGAAAATTTTGTTCTTGTACTTCTTTTCCCAATTAACTTTCATAGTCTAGTTTTTGTTTCGCATTTTCTAGAGTGTGTTGCCTATAGTCTCGACCGCGTATTCCAAAACACATTGCATATTTAGGCTTCTTAGGATAACAAAATTATGAGTGTGAGACCACAATGGATTTTTAAAATAATTTCAAAAAAAAAAAAAACACATTGCATATTTAGGCTTCTTAGGATAACAAAATTATGAGTGTGAGACCACAATGGATTTTTAAAATAATTTCAAAAAAAAAGGAGTTTCCACTGCCAGGAGTTGAACCGGGATTTTTCAACAAGAGAAATTGCCAATGTGCTACAGCGGATTTTTGTTAATGTGTTTGGAGTTTTAAATACTTAAAGAAAACTATTTTATCCATTCTATTATTAAATTTACTGGATTTGATCTAGGTATAACCCATTTAACAGCACCACACTTTATTGGGCTTTAATACATAGAAGTGACTTTTAGGTCACACACTCGCACATAATTTTGTTGGGTTTTAACATTCCACGTACTCACCACTGTTCAATGTGGCTTGGTAATAAATGATACTCGTTCAGTCTGATAAAGTTATAGTCAACACACTGCAAATATATAAAAAAAAAAAAAATGAGAATTAATAAATTTCACCCAAAGTAAATAAGCCTTGACCAAAATCTTGAAAAAAATAAAAATAAAAAAACCAGCGAACTTGATAAATCTCTACCAAAGCTATTAGTAGATGTGTCTGAATGATCTTTTTTTTTTTTCTTTCACAATTACATTTTTAGTACCATTAAAACTAAAGTTATTGAGTATGTGCCAGTTATACAAAACAAGTACTTGTTAGAAATTTAAAAGGAAATTTCATAAAATGCCCCACTTTTTTTCAAGCTCATAAAATGGGATTTCTAGAGTCATCACAACCACTACTGCATCAAATTCATGGCCGAGGCCATTAAGAATGCTCAGCAACAGATCATGATTTGAGATCTTATCTCCAGCTGATTTCAGACTATCACCAATATTCTTGACTTTAAGCACAAAATCAGCAATGGAACTCGAACCTTTCTTCATGCTTCGAAGTTGCTGCCTCAGCTGCATTATTCTAGCCATTGACCACTAGAAAATAGTTTCTCGATTGTTCTCCATGTTTCAAGAGAGGAAGTGCACTCAGTTACCTGTCCAATCAAGCTTTCACCTATGGTTGACAAGAGTACAAGAACTGATCTAGCCTCCTGCAAGCAAGAAAGTCACTGTTTATTACCATATCAGTCTCGTTGTTATTCGAGTCCAGAGGATTACATACTTATCTGGACATAGTTTGACTCCATTGATGAAGTCCTCAATTTCCAAGGCTCTGATTGCAGGAAGAACCGGTGCTTTCCAATAGATGAAGTTGTCACGATTGAGTTTTATAGGAAGATTGTAGTAAAGTGTTTTAGCGATCATTGGAGACTCAATCGTAGGTAGAGCCGTATAGGAGACGACGATGAGGTTCGATTTGAAGGTTGTGAGGTTGAAGAAGAAGATTGAGTAGCTGGTGATGACTGATCCATGAAGATTTGATCAAGAGCAGTGCTCTGATACCATGTAAAGTAATGAACTAACAAGATGTAAAACAAACGAAATACGTGTTTGACAAAAGGCTTCAACGAAGCTTTGGAGCCAGCTCTCTAATGGAGTCTGGAACAGAGTAATCTATTATTGATTGATATTTTTCTTAACATAAATATAACGAATTAGAGAATATATATATCACAGACCATGCAATTGGTGTGTTTCTAACTGAATTTCCTTGAGATGCGGTGACTCAATCATTATGCCAAGTCAACTTGGCAGACACAAACTTTCCCGTCTAAATTCTGTTAGACTAACAACGATCTTCAACCGTTGCTTGTTGGAGGGTTGAGATCTATTCTTGAAAGTCAACTCTTAACCTTTGATGTATTGCGGAATGCGGTTGAGATCTTTTGATCAAACCTTCATCTGATGATGTATCATTTCTATTTATGTACACTGATGGAATACTTGTGTTAGTTTACAGTATGGTTCTTTTGAAATGAAATGAAAACCGCTGCGCTGTAATCTCTCTTCGTGAGGGTTGTTGTCCCACCCTTGGGTGTGGGTAGTTGTCCCACTTTTGTGAGTGGGTTTCCATCCCCATCTATGGGGACTCTAGTCTGGGCTGTACTTGGATGTTCATAGTTGATGGGTCCCAGCTACTGTTGTACTCATGTTATCTTGTATTTCTGTCCTGGTTTTCCAGGTGATGTAATACAGTTGTTTATTTCTCTCAAAAAAAAAAAAAAAAAACCGCTGCTAGGATTTGAATCTGGATTTCAACACGAAAAATTGCCAATGTGCTACAGCAGAATTTGAATGGCAACTTTGCGGTGTTAGTATTTTTATCAAATAATTTTAGTTATAAATTTTGTCATTGTGTTATAGCGAAATTTTGATGAAAGAAAGAACTATTTTTAGTTATAAATTTCATCCATTATTAAGAGTACCTAATCTTATCCAGGTGTAGTCAAAAAAAAAAAAAAAAACCTTATCCAAGTGTAACTCATCTAGTAGCACCACACTTTTTTGGTCACACACGCCTCATTAAATTTACCTGATCTGATCTATAGGTATAACCCATTTAACTGCACCACACTTTATTGGGCTCTAACATCAAGGTCCTGTTGGGCTTTAATATGTAGAAGTGACTTTTAGGTCACACTCATAATTTTGTTGGGTTTTAACGTTCCACATATTCACCGCTGTTCAATATAGTTTGATAGTAAATGATACTCATTCAGTTTGATAAAATTATAGTCACCACAATACAAATGATATATAAAAAAACATGATAATTAATAAATTTCACCCAAAACAAATAAGCCTACACCAAAATCTTGAAAAGAAAAAAAAACTAACGAACTTGATAAATCTCTACCAAAGTTAAAAGTAGATGTGTCTGTAGAACAGTATTAATTGTGATTTGTGTCTTCTTTGCATAGCTCGAATGTACAAGTAATACATCCACACTTCTAATGTTTGTACGCAAAGCCACTAGCTAAGTTGTATTTGGACACTATAATCCAAGTATTTGTTGGCATTTCGATCATATATTAGTTTATTTTAAATTAATTTTATTAAATACTGAGATGGTATGGTGAGTGATGGATTGGTTACAACTCATATGACAATTATCATTTGAGTAAGAATTTTGACAGTCTAGTATTATTCTTAACCAAACGGCTATGAGGTGAATGAGTATATGTTGAATTTGAGAGGGTGCGAGAGACTTATAGCCGGATCAAATTAACTTTAGTCTTACTTTGTCTTTGCTATTATTATATTATTATTTATTTTTCAAGAATTTCATAAAATACCCTTTTTAGGAATCCAATAAGTTCAACATTTTCTTAATAAAAAGTAAAAACATTAAAATTGAATTCTCTTTTTAGCCAAAATCTTTTCAATCCTTCTAAAATGTGACAATTGATATAAATGAGTGAGGCCAGGCATGCAGAACTCAAAAATAAGAAAAAGAGGACTGCAAAGCTAATTTTGGCTTCTTAGGATAACAAAATTATGAGTGTGAGGCCACAATGGATTTTTAAAATAATTTCGATAAAGAGAAAAAAGAAAAAAAAAAAAAAAAAAAAAAAAAAAAAGGAGGTTTCCGCTGCCAGGATTTGAACCTGGTTTTTCTTCAAGAGAAATTGTCTTTGCCAATGTGCTACAGCGGATTTTGTATTATGTGTTTAGAGTCTTAATTATTTAAAGGAGCGTATTTTAAGTTATAAATTCCATTCCATTACTTAATATACCCGATCTGATATAACCCATTTAACAGCACCACACTTTAATGGGCTTTAACATTAAGGTTCCAATGGGCTTTAAGCCTTTAATACATAGAAGTGACTTTTAGGTCACACTTCATAAATTTAAATAGATTTTTTTATTAATAAATTAAATGATAAATTCGTAATAATATAAAATTAATAAAAAAAATTAAGTCTAATTGTCCATGTTAAACGGTTCCTTTTCACACAAACGTTGATTGTTACATTTTTTGTCAGAGGAACCTTTTTGATGTGTTTCTAAAAAGATGAGGACTAAAGACACTAATACACCTAAGTCGAATAAAAAAGTGACGTTTCCTTAAAAGATAAGGACCAAATTGTAATTCCCCCTAACATTTTTAAGAATCCAATAAATCAAACATTTTCTTAATAAAAACTTTAAAATTGAATTCTCTTTTGACCCAAATTCTTTTTTATTTTATTTTTTAAAGCCAAACCTTTATTAAGAAAAAACCATCAACTACAAACAGAAATCAAAAATAAGAAAAAGAGGACTGCAAAGCTTAATTTAGGATAACAAAATTATGAGTGTGAGGCCACAATGGATTTTTATAATAATTTCGGAAAAAAAAAAAAAAATGGGTTTCCGCTGCCAGGATTTGAACCTGGTTTTTCTTCAAGAGAAATTTTCCAGTGTGCTACAGCGGATTTTGTTTAATGTGTTTAGACTTTTAATTATTGAAAGGAAAACATTTTAAGTTGTAAATTCCATTCCAATATTAAATTTACCCGACCTGGTGTAGGTATAACCCATTTAACAGCACCATACTTTATTGGGCTTTAACATCAAGGTTCTATTGGGCTTTAATACGTAGAAGTAACTTTTAGGTCACGCTTATAATTTTGTTGGATTTAAACATTTCATGTACTCACCACTCTTCAATATGGTTTGATAGTAAATAATACTCATTTAGTCTAATAAAGTTATGGTCACCACACTTTGGCTCAGTTTGGCATTGCTTTCCCAGCTGCTTTTGGGGCCAAAAGTGATTCCGGACCAAAAATAGGGTGTTTGGTAAAATCGTGGGGAAGTGCTTTTGGTCACTTTTAGCTTCTCCCAACTGAGTTTTTGAGAAGCTACAAATACATGCTTTTGGATTTCCGCTTCTGCTTCTCAAAAACGCGTTACAGTATTTTTAAATGAAATT
Organism: Acer yangbiense; assembly: GCA_008009225.1. Classification (NCBI taxonomy): domain Eukaryota; kingdom Viridiplantae; phylum Streptophyta; class Magnoliopsida; order Sapindales; family Sapindaceae; genus Acer; species Acer yangbiense. The sequence goes on from CM017762.1 coordinate 11,743,896, forward strand.
TTACAACTTTCCAATTTTATCCTTGCCTTTTATGAAATTTACCAAGAACAAAACCCCATTCTCACCTCCAGCAGCCAACGATGCTTCCATCCTCATCTCCAGTTCTGTCTCACTCTGTATTCCCATCGTTTGCAATTTTCATAGCTCAACAGATCACCATTCAACTGCGGCGCTCATGGTCCGTGGAGTCGCGCTTCTTCTTCGTCGTCGTCCGTCGATCTTCAGCCAATCTCCACTCTCCAGTCACCATTCTCCATTCTCTTCAGATTGCAGCTGACCCAAGGTTTGTCTTTCATGTCGAATTTCGTTTTCTTTTGTTTTTCATGCTTTGCTTCTGATTTTTGATTAATTGGTCTTTCGACGCTTGTGGGGTTATTCTGGACAGCGTAAAATTTTGTAAATTAATTAAAACACAACCTATTAAACTACGTGTTAATCTGTGATGTGGTGTACTGGTGCAATTATATCTCTGTTTTGTTCTATTTTTGAGTACATTGGTAGAACTATCTCTTATTCTCTTATATCCATTTTTAACATCTTTTTCACTAACATATGGACATTAGTTATAGATAATTTGATTGTTGCACTTCAATTTATTTTTAGGGTTCAGTTGCATCATTGGATGGTATTGGTCTTCTATGATGCCAACGATTCTTAGATTTCCAATTGTTTTTTTTTACACAAAAAATTTGGATGCTTTATTTTGTCTATATGTGTGTTTGTGATTCATGAGTTGATTGTTGCTATGTTTTTATACTGTTCTGTATGGAATTGTATGTGACTTTTGCTATTGCAATAGTGGCGGCAGCCAATGCCTTTTTTCTCCCCTAATGTTACATTACTTGGTTATTAACAGATTTTACAATAGTGGAACTTGGAACCATGTTTTAAGTGTTGCGAACATGTTGGGTGATTAATATAAAACTCTGTTGATTGTGGAAACACCTATGTAGTTATGCAGCTGTTTGTTTCACGCATTACTTGTTTTGATTCATGGAACTATTGTTGTTATTGTTGTTGTTGTTGTTGTTGTTGCAGTTAAGTGATAGTTGCACTATCTTTAGTGCCTCTGGTTTTAGCCTCCTATGGAGATTTTTGTTAGTGATGAGAAAGTAAAACTTGTTATATTTTTGTTAGTGGTTATGGCTGAATAGAAGTTTATATAGATATATGCATATAGGTGCTAGATCTGTGATGAATAATTGTTAAAGTGCATATATGTGTAACATTTGATTGTTTATGTTCCCTTCAAAAACGATTTAATTTTTGCAAATTGCATGATTAGTATAGTGTTTTTGATGAATAATTGTATTTGAATTGAACAGGGTGGTTATGGTGGACGTGGAATTTTTAGAGAGGGAGAGGAATGAATTTTTACGCACGGAAACTTCGATAACATATGAGAATGAATCTTGAAGTTCTCGAGAGGAAGAAGAAAGAAAACAGTAAGAAGAATCCTTTGTTTAGTGTAAATATGTTTATAAAGAAAGGGTTCTTTGTATGCAATGTTGTGTCCTGTAAGTAAATTTAAATGAGTTTGTTAGAGTTGCAAAAATAATCAAGTTAGGTTTCAATGTTGAGAGAACCCTCATTTGGTTTGTGTATTAATATTGCATTGTAAGTAAAGTTTATGTCAAATGAGGTTGGTATTCTTAGGTTTTTTTTTGGTATCCATTTCTGGGTATTTCACGTGTTGATGAGCGGCTTATGAGGAGGACAATCTGTACAAATTGAAGAAGTTGCTACTGATCTTTTCAATGTAAATATACTTTTTTGTAACTTGAGTTTATATTCATGTTAGATTATTTGTTGTTCAATTGTTTATTGTGCTTATACTTTTGGATTTCCAGTAAACTGTATCTAAGGATTGTTTATTGTTCAAAAGCTACATCATATATATATACATGCATCTAAGGATTCTTTTAATATTTATATAAAACAAAAATTTATTTGTATAGGCGGCTGAATTAAAAATTAAATGTTTGGCCATATAAATATAGAGAAATAATAATGATAATTTTATTATATTATTATTATACTTTGCAGAAAAGGAGAAATAATAATAATAATTATTATTATTTTAATTACAAATATTAACCTTCATTTTCAATTATTAAAATCCCTATAATTTTTTTTTGGTTGAAGTTCATCAAAGAATTATAGTGAATAAGAACAAGTTTCATTACAATTGTGTCATTTTAGTAATTTTACACACTCACAACACTTTTTACTTTCAGTTTGCCAAACACATTGAAATTGTTTTTGGTTCTCACAGCACTTTTGAAAATCAGTTTACCAAACACTCAGCTGATTCTTCCCATAGCAATTCCAAAAGCAATTCTCCCCACAGCAAATCTAAAAGCAATTCCTCCCACAACACAGCAATGCCAAACTGGGCCTTTATTGGGCTTTAACATTAAGGTTCCGTTGGGCTTTAATGCGTAGAAGTGACTTTTTAGTCACGCTCATAATTTTGTTGGGTTTTAACATTCCATGTACTCACCATTGTCTCACCTCTATTCAATATGGCTTGATAGTAAATGATACTCATTCAGTTTGATAAAGTTATAGTCACCACACCGTAGATAATATATATATATATATATATATATATATATAAATAAATAAAAAACATGATAATTAATAAATTTCACTCTAAGTAAATAAGCCTCCACCAAAATCTTGAAAAAAAAAAAAAAAAAAACTAACGAACTTAATAAATCTCTGTAGAACAGTATTAATTGTGATTTGTGTCTTCTTTGCATCGCTCGAATGTACAAGTAATACATCCACACTACTAATGTTTGTATGCAAAGCCACTAGCTAAGTTGTATTTGGACACCATAATCCAAGTATTTGTTGGCATTTCGATCATATATTAGTTTATTTTTAAATTAATTTTATTAGATATTGAGATGGTGTGGTGAGTGATAGATTGGTTATAACTCATATGACAATTATCATTTGAGTATGAATTTAGACAGTCTAGTATTATTCTTAACCAATTGGCTATGAGGTGAATGAGTATATGTTGAATTTGAGAGGGTGCGAGAGACTTATAGCCGGATCAAATTAACTTTAGTCTTACTTTGTCTTTGCTATTGTTATATTATTATTATTATTATTTTCAAGAATTTCATAAAATACCCTTTTTAGGAATCCAATAAGTTCAACATTTTCTTAATAAAAAGTAAAAACATTAAAATTGAATTCTCTTTTTAGCCAAAATCTTTTTAATCCTTATAAAATGTGACAATTGATATACATGAGTGAGGCCAGGCATGCAGAGCTCAAAAATAAGAAAAAGAGGACTGCAAAGCTAATTTTGGCTTCTTAGGATAACAAAATTATAAGTGTGAGGCCACAATGGATTTTTAAAATAATTTCGATAAAAAGAAAAAAGAAAAAAGAAAAAAAAAAAAAAAGTGGTTTCCGCTGCCAGGATTTGAACCTGGATTTTCATCAAGAGAAATTGCCAATGTGCTACAGCGGATTTTGTATAACGTGTTTAGAGTTGTAGTTATTTAAAGGAGCATATTTTAAGTTATAAATTCCATTCCATTATTTAAGGGGGAGTTGCATTTTAGTCCCTGTAGTTTGTCTTATTCTGGGTTTAGTCCACAGTTATTTTTTATTGTAACTTTTAGTCCTTCTGTGACAGAATCCGTCAAAAGACAGATTCTGCCATGTCAGTCAGACTAAAAGACGTTAATGCCCCTCTGACTATCTGATACTCATTGAATGACCACTTTACCCTTAATTAAAAATTAAAAACAGATTCAATATATATATATATATAACAGATATAAAAAAACAAATAAATATAAAATAAAACAAAACAAAACAAAAAAATAAAATAAAATAAAAAATCTTCATCTCTCTCACCGGTATGCAACACAGTTACACAATCATAGATCATAAAAAAAAATAATAAAAAAATTCTTTAATTTATGATCTGATACAACAAAAAATCTCAGTATACAACACAATCAGTATACAACACAAAATCAAATGTAAAAATCTTTAAAAACTCTCTCTCTGCAGTATACATCACAATCATCACTCATATGGAAAAAATCAAATTAACATCACAAAATCATCAAACATATCTTCATCAATCCACAAAAAAGTTCAAAAAAAATGTCCAGAATTTATTTTCAGAATTTTCAGATTTCGATCAAAAACACACCACCACCATTGTCACTCCCAAACCATCAACCATGTCACTCCCAAACACACTCCCAAACCCTAGACCCGACCACCAAAGTATTTCAATCAAATCCCACAAAAAATATAATATAAAAATTCCACAAACCCAAATCGTGATCGATCGCAAAAAAGACGATCGGCCTTCGTCCTGGTCGACGATGACGGTCTGAGACGACCGACTTGCACCGGTGTGCTGTTCGACTGGTTGCTCAAAACCAGATGAGATATGGGTCTGAAACCAGATCAAAGAAGAGAGATGAGATCGTGAAGATGATGATGGGGTTTGGAGATGATGATGATGATTGTGGGGCTTGAAATCGATTTGGTTTGTGAAAGGACTGGGTATGATGATGATGATCGTGAGGCTTGAAATCGATTTGGTGAAGATGACCAAATCGATCCTTGGTTTGTGTTTTTGGATTTCATGCGTATGGATTATGGGTTGGTATTTGGTGGATGTTGATGATTTTGATGATTTTGATAAGAGAAATTGGCCAATAGTGCTATTCAGCGCATGATCTCCTCCATTTTGTTTTTTTTTAATATATTATTAATTATATATATAACATTATAGTAGTCCTTAGAGAATTTACCTATTTTGTACTCCCGTTGACTTGACGAAACCCTAACAGAATTGGACGGTAGGGACTGGAATCCATATTGTCAGAATAATGATGGACTGAAAGTTATAAATAAGGCAAACTACAGGGACCATTCCATTATTTAATTTACCCGATCTGATATAACCCACTTAACAGCACTACACTTTAATGGACTTTAAGTCTTTAACATTAAGGTTCCGTTGGGCTTTAATACGTAGAAGTGACTTTTAGGTCACACTTCATAAATATATTGGGTTTTAACATTCCATGTACTCACCACTACTTAATGTGGTTGGTAGTATATGACTCGTTCAGTCTAATAAAGTTATAGTTGCCACTGCAGATGATATATAAAAAAAACATGATATTTAGGGGTTTTTTTTTTTTTTTTTTCCCTAAAGTCTTATAAGATCTTAATTTGTTAAACATATGAATAAATCTTACAAATTAAAATACTATGATATATTTGTTTTTTCATTTTGGATGACTTATTACAAATGTAAATTTTTTACCTTTTTCCATTTGTAACCTTTCAATATCCTTTGATACTTGTAACAAAATAATTTTTATTTTTTAAATTGATGATAATAAAAAATAAAAAATAAAAAAAAATGAACGGGAGGATGGTGGTCGGCCCCCTCTGGTCCCTAGAGGCGGTGCCGCCATCGCCCCATTGAGTTGGTTAGGTTGTATTAGGGTTTCTTCAGAATTGAGAGTTTTTGGAAAATTGACTTTTAGGGTTTTAAAAACTGTAGTGTTTATTGTTTTAATTAAAAAAATAAAAAAAAAATCCGCTGCTAGGATTTGAACCTGGATTTTCAATAGACGAAATTACCAAAGTGCTACAGCGGAATTCTATTGATGGGTTTAGAGATTTAATTTATTTAAAGTAAACATTTATGTTATAAATTACATTCCATAATTAAAATTACCTAATCTGATAAAGGTATAACCGTATCACCACACTTTATTGGGCTTTAACATTAAGGTGCCGTTGGATTTTAATAGGTAGAAGTGATTCTTTAGGTCACACATAATTTTGTTGGGTTTTAACATTCCACATACTTACTATCGCTGAAAATTAGTGTGGATAAAATTTGTGGATGGTAGAAAAATTGAGTGGGTAAAATTAGTGTGGATAACATTCCACATACTTAAATTGATGATAATAAAAAATAAAAAATAAAAAATAAAAAATGAACACGAGGATGGTGGTCGGCCTCCTCTGGTCCCAAGAGGCGGTGCTGCCGTCGCCCCATTGAGTTGGTTAGGTTGTGTTAGGGTTTCTTCATAATTGAGAGTTTTTGGAAAATTGATTTTTAAGGTTTTATTATGTGCGGATAAAATTGTAAATGTATGAATTATTTAGGACATTTGTTGAAATTTACTAAAAAAAACTCTACTGTAACACTTTTTTAATAAGATAAAAGTAAAATTTTTTTACTTTTTTTAAAAGACATATATATCTTAAAATAAAATATAAATTAGAAACATAAACAAACTAATTTATCTTTAATTTAAGATATAAGAGCAATAAATCTTATAGTGAAAAAAACAAACAAAGAGTTTGTTTAGTGTGAGGAGTTTGATTCCCACCCATAAATTTAAGTCAAACATTTTTTTTTTTTAATAAATTTTATTTTTTTCAATTATATTAAGATATAATTTAAGGAAAATTTTATTTTTTGATAGACTAAACTTTTATTATTTGACAAAAAAAAGTAACATTAATCTATGTATGTGTTGATAGACTAAACTTTTGTCATTTGACCAAAAAAGTAACATTAATCAATTGTTGACGGTTAAACTTAATTATCGAGTAATTTACCGATCAAATATTAGAAAATGTCTAAATTGCTCCCATTTTTTATTTAAAAAATTAAGGAAAAAATTCCAACTAGATGTATATGGTATCGATCTCCTCAAAGGAGATATAAACTGAAAAAAATTTAAAAGAAGAAGATATGATATGGTGACACCAGATCTCCACCATTTGGATTAATGAGAAATCTTGCGATAAAGAATACGATGTTGATGTGGCAAGTTATGGGCCATCTGAATGAAGAAACAGAGATGATGAGTTGGTCCTCAAGTTGGACAATTCCTTTATTCAACGAACACATTCTTTAAGTTATGTCTTACAATAATGCTAGAGGATCCCAAAAAATGACCTAAATTTTGGATCCAAACCTATGTGGCAACATCACATGAGATCTTTGGGAAGAGTGACGTGGGCCCATATTGTGTGTGATGTTGCCACATAGGTTTGGGTCCAAAATTTGGATCATTTTTTGGGGTCCTCTAGCATTATTGTATATCTTATACTGTTATACACCATTAAGCTTCATTGTTTGGTACTTTGTTAGGATGTGATAGAGAAGAATGAAGAAAAGTTATTTATTTATTTATTTTTAAGAAAAGGATGAAGAAAAGTTGATATTCCAATAAACTTGATATATATATATATATATATATATATATATTTTTTTTTCTCTTTCTCGATTCTTTTTATATAATTTTTATGATTTTCTTCCTTAATTTTCCTTCTTTGATTTTTCGATTTTTCTTATTTTATTTTTTCCAAACATAAAGTGACCTTCGTGCCATTCTGACGGTCAATATATAGTCAAAGGTACTTTTATGCACAAATGACAAAAGTTCAATGGCTAATTGACATTGATGCTCCATAAACTCTTCCAAAATATGCACTATATATGCCCTCTATACTTTTTTTTTGCCACTAAACTCTCTGAATTCTCATAAATTGGTAAAAACCGACTGTAGATATCTCCTCACATGGGGCAAAAAATCTAAGTGTTTACCAAAAAATGAGAGTTCATGGTGTATAATGGCAAAAAAATATATATATAGGGGTATAATGCATATTTGCCATCGGTGCCAATTAGCCAAGTTAAATCTACCGGCACATATACCAAATATGAGAGTACTTTAGTGTAATTTTCCCTCTAATTAATTCATTAAAATTTGATTATTCGGCCGGGTTATCGGGTTAAATCCACCGACCTGAGAACCAGACGAAAAACACGCAGTATAAAAAAGAAAAAGAAAATCCCTAAAGACCCCAACAACTCAATCCAGTTGAGTTTCACTCTCAAGTCTCACCCGCTCACAATCTCACAGCCGACACAGTACCACCACCAAACTCGTTACTCGTCCGACGATATACGACGCCGTCCGACTCTGTTCTGGCAACGTCGAAGTTCGTTTGAGGTCTGTTTTTTATTTTCTTTAATTTCACCGTTGCATTTTTCATGTTTTCCGACTGCCGCTGCCGCCGTTCAGTCAGTTTTATTGTTCTTGGAAATATTTTGTATTGTTTTCTATGAGTTTGTAATCGTTTTCGTGTTTGAAATGTTTTACAGTGTGTTGCTGGTGGATTTATAAACCCTAGTAGCTAGAAGTTTCTAGCTTTTTTTGGAAGGTTTTTGTTTAGGTTTTGAAATGAAAATTGGTTTTTTTATTTGGTGGTTAGCGAAAGAAATATTACTTTTTGAATGCTAAATATATAAGTTGTTGGATTCTTATAATACAATTGAGAGATTCAGGTGCAGGAGAAATGAAATTTCGCTCTAACATATAGGAAAATATACCGAAAGTGAACTTGTTGACTTAATAAAGCTATTTTAGAATAAGAACCGGAGACATTTTATGTTAGTGTGGTAGGATGGAAATAACGAATAGGAGTGAAGGATATGGGGTTGTAAGAAAAGGGGTAAAGAGAAGATTGCTATCTTTCGATTGGAAAGAAAGAGTAGGAGTGATTAAGCAGAAATGATACACCATTCATCAGAGTTTGTGAAATCCGGTTGTCATGAAATGAGGGAGGAGGGAATGGAAGCATAAGACTTGTTGAGATGTGAGAACTAGCTTATCTTCTTTCCTTATTTTGTATAAAACTCTACACGTATGAACATTCAAGTATAATGGTCAAATTAATTTAATCTATGTTCTTTTGCTTGCTCTACATGAAATTGTACACGAATGATGCTATATTCAACTGCAACATACACGGTATGATGGTCAAATTTATATACAATCGTTTTACATAGTACATACCTTCCCTTCTTTGTCGATGCTAAAAAATTTAAATTGAAAATCATCTCATTTCCCTACTCTCTCTATAGTACTGAAGCAAAGTGAGAAAGGAATATGAGTCATATTTCCATTTTCTTTTTCTTTCTTTTCTGTCAATGATAGGAAGTGTTAGTGGTATTTGTTGAGTCATTTGTTATGGATTATATGCTTAATGGTTAAGTGGAATATATATATATAAAGATGAGTTGCTAAAGGTGGTGGTCATCAGGTCATGTAATTTCTTCTGTTCTGAGCAATGAAATGTTGTCTGCTAAGCCTAGTAAAATCTTTCTATAGAAAGTACTGTATCCCATCTTTGTAGAGATTGAATTCCCGGAGACTTGGTATCCTATTAATTGCGCATTTCTCAGATTGGTTATTAAATGCTTTTTTTTTTTTTTACTCCCATGAAGTTGGGAATGTGAATCTAAGTTGGTTTCATCTCGATTCTGTTTATTACATTATGTTTGGACTTATGTCAATTACCATAATCTTTTTAGGGTGCAATTATACACATTCTTTTGCTGTCACTTCATTACTTAATGGATAATGGTATCTTTGTCACGTTCCATTTTTGTAACGACATCATATAAAGAAATTAGAAAGCAGTTATTGGATCTCAACGAACACGTCATATACTAATAAGTAATAACTAACATTTATGTTGCTCAGTTGGAAAAAAAACTATTCAAGTATTCAAGTATCTACTTGCCTGGCTATTTATGAGGCTAGCCAAATTCACTGTATTCTGTAAATTTATTGCTACATGTAAAATTGTTTCTGTTTTTGCTATGGACTTGTGCTGCAGTATCTTAAAATTAAACTTTGTGTTTCTGCGACAAACTCACAGTCAGCATTGTCTTAAATATCAAGAACCTACATTTTTGACTTAATTCTTCCTACTGAAACCAGCCACCTGTCTTTAATATATATATATATGATTATATTCATTAGCAGAATAGCTACTATATGAATTGGCATAGCTTTAGATGAAGTCCATTGATGTCGCTGGATATTTAATTTTGAATCTTTGAAAGTCTTATATTTACTTTATTAAAAAAAAAAAAAGGAAAAAGAATTCAAAGTCAAACTGACAAATTATTTAGCATAGTCAACCATGACAGTGCAATTTATGTGTTCCAGATTACCATGGACTTTTTTCTTCTGTGGTAAATGTTTCTTGCCATGTATTATATTGTGTTATGTTTAAATTAAATCTTCCGTTTTATGTTCTTCACCTTGCAGGACATTCTAATTAAGCTTGTTGATCAACTCATTTCCTTTTCTGAAAAAACCATATTTGATGGCCATAATACCTTGTGGAAGTACATGGGTTGCTCAATGGGGTATCTGCCCTCAATTTATGCCAAAATCCTATATTTCAAACAGGGTTTTGACATCACGATCTGGGTGAGACATTTTTACTTAATTGATTTATTTATTTATTAATAATATTTAACTGATTTATTTGCATATATCAAAATTTTAAATTGACTAGTCTTTCTACAAGTCTTTACTTTAGAGTTTCAAACAATTGATAGAGTGTTATGTAAATAGTGTTTTTGAGTTTGGGCTATGAGCAGGTTTGTGATAGAAGATTGAACATTCTGCAGCTATGCCCTTTATTATGTGCATATTTGTCCTGTTGGAATTATGGTTTGTGTTCTTTTATATTAAGAACACGTGAAATTATGGAATATTAGTTTCCTGTCTGCCAGTTGACCTTTTATGTTCATTTTGTCATCTGCTTAAGCCTTTTGAACCCTTTTAAATCGATTCACATATTTTACCTCCAAAAATTATTTTCTTGCTTAGAAGCTTAAGGCTTATCTTTCTTGAACCTGTTTTTTATCCACTTGATTGCCTTCTATACACCATCAAATGGATGTCTTCAGGTGGTTGTGGTGGGTAAGACATTTATGATCAAAGGGGTGAATTTGCTTATACTTGCTCAGTGCCAATTCTTCTGTTGACTACCAGAGATTGTTTTTCCTTGATTGGTGGTTAAGGAATTGCTGGTTATCTACTTATCTTTAGCAAGCAGCTTTTTTGAATACATGTCATTAAATTATATGTTGCTGACAGTATTCAGATTTACTATGTTATGAATTTTTTTTAATGCTCTATACGTTCTGCAGTGTTAATAACAGGTTAAGCTGTCTGGCGGCACCGAATTCAAGCTTTTTTTCCCGTGATTCCTTCTCTGTGTTGTCTTATGTGGGGCCATCTCAAACTTCACATCATCGTAGGGGAGCACGATTTATTGTTAGGGCTGAAACTGTGAGTATAATCTTTAGTTTTCTTTGGGACAGCAGAACCATATAGGTTGTTTAGTTGATATATCTTTTCTCTGGGTCACTTGATGCATGTTTCACCTATTGTGTAGTGCTATGGTATGCACTTCTACTGTGGCGCTATCTACTTAATAAACTAACATATTTCTGACATGCAGGATTTCTATTCTGTACTTGGGGTGTCAAAAAATGCCAGTAAATCTGAAATTAAGAGTGGTATGTACGCTCTTCATTTTTTATTTATCCAGACTGTTCCATCACATTTATTTATGGTTGTCCTTCATTGTATTAATAATCTTTTTCATTTTCCAGTTTTCTAAATTATTGAGGAGAAGATCCATATTTAATAAAACTGTTTATGTTCATAGAAAAAGAGAAGATCCATATTCATTTTTCATTTCTGTTTTTCAATCCCATCAAGAAAGAAATTTCGGCTTCTGTATGCTGCATAGATGAAACTAATTGTGCCTCTGAGTGTTATTCCTTTAACAAGGATGCATTGTCATAAACTACTAACACAGGCAGTGTGGGATTTGTACAGTTTGGAGTCTTTTCTGAAAAAACCATATAATAGGGCTGCAAAAAATCTTGTGGATTTAATAAAATCTATAAATCAAACAAATGGGTGTCAGGATACCATGCCAGGATATTATTTATTTGTTCTTGGCTGAATCCATTTTAACTCCGTGGAAGTACTCCACCTGTTAAATTCTGATTTTTATAAAATCACAGGTTTATTAATTTAATTGTTGTGAGTCTGTGACGTGATTATTTTTCAGCTTCTTGAAATCTCATAATTATGATGGTACAATACAATCCCAACCAAGGCTAATTTTTTTTTTTTCCAAACAAAAGATCTGTTCATAACAAAACATCTATAAAAGAGTTGGTTGAATAGCCTGTTACCTTTCTACAATTGATGGTATCCTACTTTTTCCATGTCAATTTACAGCTTATCGGAAGCTTGCTAGGAGTTATCATCCAGATGTGAACAAGTAAGTTAATATGCATGATAAGCATTATATTTTTGCTGAAAATTCTCCTTTCATCCCCTTTTTTATCTGTTTGGTCGCACCACCTATAGTTTGAGCATACTCAGGTTTTGTTGATTTTGCTATCTGAAATCTTTATAGGCCTAAATTCACAAATTTATGGATAACTTTGAATAAACAAGTACTAATGATACACTTATTTTTTTTTTCATAGATTATGTATATAGTAAGTGTTAAGTTGCTAGGTTTTTTAAAAAAATCATCTGAAAATCAATGACATTTATGTGCTCTTGTAAGTCGTGTATGATTGTCTAAATCAAAATTGTAAAAAATAATTGATAATCTTAAATTGTAAAAAATTGTACATTAAATTATTTTATTAAATTATTATAATAGCTTTAAAATAATAAAAGACATATTTTTACTGAAATCAGTCATAAGAAAATTGATTGAGTTTCCTTTTCGGACCTGGTGACCTAATATACTATCCATCTTAAAACTGTAATTATAACAGCTGCTTTGTATTGAACATGATTTCCTATTAGATCTCTTCAAAGAAACCCATTGAAACAAAGATATGATGCTGCAAGGTCAACAAATTAAAAGAAAACTGAGAGAAATACCAAATAGGGAAGAAAGAAAGAAAGAAAGAAAGAGGAAAACGCATTGGAACATCTGTGGTTTTTATAATTTTATGTAGCTGAAATGATGATAATAGCGGAGGCCTGCAGGCTGCAGCCTCCTCCAAAGCTGCGACTTAAGAGTTACAATCAGACTTAAATTAAAATAAATAAATAATCTTAAATGGCTGATGAAATGATTCAGACCCACCAAGTCTTATTCCAATAAAGACAAAAAGGAGAGAGAAAGTCTCTTACCCTGTTTGCTAGTTGCAATGTGCCAATGTCTTTAATAGTTAATGTTTTGAGTAATGTTGCTTAGAATCGTTTTATTTGATGCTGCAGAGAACCTGGTGCAGAACAGAAATTCAAGGATATTAGCAATGCATATGAGGTAAACGTTCAGTTGTTTTGGTTTGTGATTTATGATTTTGCCATGGTTTCTATAACCATGGTGTAAAGCATGCGATCCTCGATGCTAAAAAGTCTGTTCACTTTTGCAGGTTTTGTCTGATGATGAGAAACGTTCTTTATATGACAAGTATGGAGAAGCTGGAATTAAAGGTGCTGGTATGGGAATGGGGGTAAGTTAAATTCTGCTGATGTGAACAAAATCTTTCCTTTTATTATTTCTTTGGATACTCTCAATGCCTGCTTCTCATGATTGGATTAATTTCTGAACTATGCCAGGATTTCAGCAATCCTTTCGATTTGTTTGAGTCTCTTTTTGAGGGCATGGGTGGCATGGGTGGTATGGGTGGCATGGGGGGCAGAGCTTCCAGGAACAGAGCAGTTGATGGTCAGGATGAATACTACAGCCTTGTTCTAAATTTTAAGGAAGCAGTTTTTGGAGTTGAAAAAGAGATTGAGATAACGCGTCTCGAGAGCTGTGGAACTTGCAACGGTTCAGGTGCAAAACCAGGGACAAGGCCATCTACATGTAATACGTGTGGTGGACAAGGACAGGTTGTCTCATCAGCAAGGACTCCATTAGGAGTTTTCCAGCAGGTAATGACCTGTTCTTCATGTGGTGGGACAGGGGAGGTGTTTACTCCATGCAACACATGTTCTGGAGATGGACGTGTAAGGAAGACAAAGCGGATTAGCCTGAAAGTTCCGGCTGGTGTTGACTCAGGTAGCCGTTTGAGGGTCCGAGGTGAAGGGAATGCTGGAAGAAGAGGTGGTTCTCCTGGTGACCTCTTTGTTGTCATTGAAGTTATCCCAGACCCTGTTCTAAAACGTGACGATACCAACATTTTGTACAGCTGCAAAGTTTCATACATAGATGCAATTTTGGGGACAACAATCAAAGTCCCGACAGTGGATGGCATGGTTGATCTGAAGATCCCAGCTGGAACCCAGCCGAACACAACCCTTGTAATGGCCAAAAAAGGGGTTCCTGTACTAAATAAAAGCAACATGAGAGGAGATCAGTTGGTACGCGTGCAAGTCGAAATTCCAAAAAGATTGGGTAGCGAAGAGAGAAAGCTTATCGAGGAGCTTGCTGATCTAAGCAAAGGGAAGACGGCGAGCAGAAGATAGTAAGTTGCCTAGGCATTTTTCTTCTTCTTGTATTTATCAGTTTTATGTGGGTTACTCCTTTACAATTACATTCACCCTTTTGTATATGTAACAACAACATTTGAGAGCCATGTTTGAACTTAATTAGGGAGAATCTGGCAATCTCTATAGATCTGTTGTGCTGTGGAAAGGGTCTAGTGGTAGGCAAAGATATTGCCGGGGTACTTTCGTCACAGAAATTTTTATTTCTAGGGAAAGGAAAAAGGTAAAATGGGAGATACATCCCTCTTTGTATTTATTATTATTATTATTTTATTTTTTTTGGAGTTGCAACTAAATTTTGATCAACAATATGAATAATCTTTTAATTTTATTCCATCATGTTGATTTTTTTGATTCATTTTAAGAGCATGTATGTCCACATCATATAGGCATTTGAGATAATTTTTTTTTTTTTTGGGTGCTGTTACCAGGCTTTGAATTGCAAGAAATGTCTTCTTAAATGTCTAAATTGTTTGATTAATTGTTTTTATTTTCTGACTTGATTGTTTTGTAAATTTAAGATCAAATTGCTACACTTTCTGTAGTGTAATCAAGTGAAGCTTTAATGGGAGTATGGGACCTTTCTCATTATTTGTATGTACTACCAAGTAATTCCTGTTAGGCATGTTGTTTTAGAAAACTATCAATTATGATTGATAATGTTGAAAATAAAAAACTTATGATAAACCCTATCAAATGATAAACATTGATTTTTATGATAAATCATAATTAAACTCTAATTTTATTTCAAGTATCAAATTTTCTCATAATCACATAATTATCATATTGTTTTTGTCTTTCTTTTATGTATAGTTATGAACTCTATCAAATTTTATTTATTTTTATTTATTTATTTATTTATTTATAACAATAGTTGTACATATCAACAAATTATTTTTAAGCTAGCCGTAGATATCAATAAGTTTTTTTATTTTTTATTTTTTTATTATTTTATTTATTTTATTTTTTAAGATAGCTGTATAAATAAGATAATTTCAAATTGAAAATCTCTTGACTCCATATACGGTTTTCCATATTCCCTTTTATAAGGCTTCTACATTCGAGATATTTTCAAAAGTAAATTTGATCATCATTAAAATACGATTTGATTCTAAAAATAATACGATTTTTATTTTTATAAATTGGGTGTGATAATAATTTAAGAGTGTTTTTATAAATAATATGTATTAAAATGAATATATTTATTTCAATGAGGGTACTATTGACATTAAGATGATGTTTATAATAATATTTGTTTTTTAAATTTTAGACATGGCTGTATTTATAAAAATGGGTTTATTAATAAGTTTTATGGGTGTCAATATCCGCACCCTATATATTAATATCAAATCGTTAATTATGAAAAAAAATTCACAAAAGATTAAAATAGAAAACTAAGTAATAATTATTAGTGGGTGTACTTATAAACTATATAGTTTTTTTAGTAATTTTACTCGAGAGTATTATTGAATTTTAAAAAACATATTAATTTGAGGCATGTTGTATAATTTTAAGGGATGCAAATATCATATTTGACACTACTAGAATTGCATCCCTCGTCGAATGACTAGTGTGGGTCACTTATGCATATCTGATTACTCTCTTTCGTGACTTGTCTTTTGGCCGTGGCTACTAAATGTCGATTGCCGCTAATCCATCCACAACCTCCAGAGCTGTACAACAGCACCTCTTCTGTCTTAGGGATGGGTGTGGGGGCCCAATGGGGCGAGGGAGGGTACCCCTACCCCCATCCCCATTCCTCAAACCTACCCCCACCACCTCCCCCAAAACCCATTTGGGGGGACTGGGGGTGGGGGCAGGTCCCCTCTCCCCTACACCCAAAACCTATTTCCTCCGTTTCTTTTCAATTTCAATTTTAAATTTTAAATTTTCAATCAAAAAATCGGAATTCAAAATTTAGAATCCAAACATTCCAATCTTTATATAAATAAAAAGTAAAATAAACCGTTAAAATATTCAATCCAAAAAGTAATAAAAATATAATACAAAATTCAAAATATAATACAAAATAATTTTTTTATATAAATAAAAATAAAATAATATATATGTATATATTATTTTGAGAGAAATAAGGTTTTGGATTTGGGGGTGGGCAGTGGGCACCCCCACCACCAAAATCCATTTGGAGGTAAATTTAATGCTAAAAACCCCATGGGAGCCCATGGGGGATGGGGCCATGGGGAAACGCCCATTCCTATCTGTCTATTACAAAGCTGTAATGGCATCCAAAAACTCACCCAAATTCACACCTAGATAATCATTAACGGATTTTCCCAAAAAAACTTCTTCCTTTTAAAACTCTTTATCTTTCTATATAACAACTGGTAATCTCCTAAATGCCCACAAAGTTTTTGAAAAAATCGAAAGCCCAAGTGCTACTGTATGGAACCAAATGATTAGAGGCCGTGCTAGGAGTGAGACGCCGCAAAACTCGGTTGAATTGTACAAAGAAATGGTAGCAAAAGCAGCCGTGCCTGATGAGTTCACGTGTTCATTCCTTTTAAGTTGCTGTGCAAAATATCGTTTGTTTAGAGAGGGAGAACAGGTTCATGCGAGAGTGTTGGCAAATGGGTTCTGCTCAAACGTGTTTGTTAGAACTAATTTGGTGAATTTGTATGTGATGAGAGGAGATGATAGTGGCGTTGTGTCTGCACGCCGCTTGTTTGATGATATATGCGAGAGAAATGTTGTGGCTTGGAATACGTTGCTTAAAGGGTATGTTAGATGCGGAGATATTATGGGGCACGGAGAGTTTTTGATGAAATGCCACAGAGGAATGTTGTTTCGTGGACAACCATGATCTCTGGGTGTGCTCATAATGGGGGGTGTGTAAACAAGCGTTGTCTTTGTTTAATGAGATGAGGAGAGCCCGTGTGGGATTGGACCAGGTGGCGTTGGTGGCAGCGCTATCAGCTTGTGCTGAAGTAGGTGTTTATGTGTTGGGAGAGAACCACTTTTAGTTTCTTTGAACAATGCACTTATACATATGTATGCAAGTTGTGGTGAGATTGAACTAGCTTATCAAGTGTTTAGAAAGATACAGTGGAGAAGTAGAATTTCATGGACAAGCATGATTACGGCATTTGCAAAACAGGGTTATGCTCAAGAAGCGCTTGCTTTATTTGAACGGATGCAAAGCTTCGGAGGGAACGAAGCAAGACCAGATGAGATAACACTGATTGGGGTTCTAGGTGCTTGTAGCCATGCTGGCTTTGTTGACGAGGGCCGGCGATTTTTCAACTGCATGAATAGAAGTTGGGGAATTGAACCAAGAATCGAGCACTATGGGTGCATGATTGATCTCTTGAGCCGTGCTGGGTTCTTGGTTGAAGCATGCGGTCTTATTCAGAAAATGCCCATGAAGCCAAATGATGCTATATGGGGTGCTCTCCTTGGTAGTTGTAGAATTCACAACAATGCTGAGCTTGCCTCGCACGTGGCTCAGAAATTGTTGGTTGAGGTTGACCTTAACAATGCTGCAGGCTATCTCGTACTCTTGGCTAATGTTTATGCTACACAAATTTACATAGAAAAGGCCAAAACAAGTGGCTAACTAAAGTTTAATATTTTACATAAAGTCAATAATAACCCTGACTTTTTATCCTATCGATGCTTGCTTTTTACTATTCTTGTTATCCTTTGTTGACCTGACTGTCAGTCTTATCTTCAAGCTTTGATGTTGATCTTATCTTCTTATCTTCAAACTTTGCTATCGATCTTATCTTCTTATCTCCAAGCTTTTAACTGTCTTTAATGTTTTCTACCAACACTTTCTACTAAAAGGTGGCAGGATGTTGCTGCTGTGAGACGGAAGATGGTTGAGATGGGCGTGAAAAAGCCTCCGGGTCGAAGTTGGGTCCAAATGAATGGAGTTGTTCATGATTTTAAGGCAGATGACAAAACACATAAGCATGCATCTTTTATTGATAAGATACTTGCAAAGATTAGCAAGCATGCTAATTTCAGAAGTTGAGCGGGACATATTAGAGCTGCTTTCAGAAGTTGAGGAATAGCATCATGCAGTGATGAATAGTGAAGCATGTTGGGTTTATGCAATTCTCAAGGAGCAGCTACTGGAAGTTTTTATCTGCTATGACAACATCCCCTGTGAACAACAAAAATAACATTGAAAATCACCACACACACACAAAGGAGGCAAAATGCTAGAAGGTGAGCTACACTGTGAAGTTAATTGTCATGAATGCAAACATTAGTCAGTATACATTGTTTCATATGAGCATGTCCATAAGTCTACTAGTTTAATTATGCTATCTTGCTTTCCAGTGACAATTTCAGGTATACCAACAATGCTCATAGGAAATGGAAGTGATGTGCTGATAAATCGTGCATTCAGGACTGCAATAAAAGATGAGGTTACATTAACACTAGAAAAAGCTGAGAACGAGGTTCTGGGACACTAGAAAAAGATGAGGGTATTTTAGTTGGTGCTCAATATACCCTCTTGCGGTTTGCGGCAAAGTTGATGCCATCCGAGATGCTCTTGATGATGATGATGAGCAGAAGGTGATATATGTCCAAACATATGTCTCTATCATTTATCTATTGAATTTTGATTCATATATATCTCTAGGAAATGAAATAAAGTGAAGTGCATACATGTTTGTTATATCAAATTATTTCTTGTTGAATTCATAAAATGACAATTGAATTCATAAAATGACAATTAATGGCATGTTTAAAGGTTAGTCCTTATGTATCCTGACAGGCGTGATGTATTATTATGGTATCAAACTAATGATCTTAAATTACAGGGTGTAAGATTTTGCCTAGACCATGTCGAACAACAGTCCTCGTGCACATTAGATGCTCTGCTTTTTGGCATATGAAGAAACAAGCAACATTCCCTCATGTCTTCCCTCTCTGTTACTTATACCAAGATCTGACTATGCTACCTCTAACATAACATCTGTACCCAAGATTAGAACCATGGGAATTGGTGGAGTCTGAAAGGTTGTTAAAGGAAGAATGGGAGCAAAAAGTAGTAAATCTTCCCAAAATTTGGCCGCATTTGAGGTTTTCGCTTAGGGCCTCTAAT
The DNA here is from genome assembly GCA_008009225.1 of Acer yangbiense. Classification (NCBI taxonomy): domain Eukaryota; kingdom Viridiplantae; phylum Streptophyta; class Magnoliopsida; order Sapindales; family Sapindaceae; genus Acer; species Acer yangbiense. The sequence goes on from CM017762.1 coordinate 11,763,348, forward strand.
GTTGTCGGGGCAGCTGTGAAGGAACTAGGAAGAATGGGAGCAAAAGGGGATGTTAAGTAGCACATGATGTGTATGGCCCCTAATCCCATTATGTGGATATCTAATCATTCACTACTCATATCACCACCACAAAAAACAATTTGATATTTGCAATCAGGTAATTTCTATTATTGCTATAGAATTTAGAAATAGTAAGTACCTAATTGAAGCTCCTTAAAACATGTTGTATAACTCAAACATTTAGGTCTTCTCAAAATCAGGTTGGTTGGTAACAGATCTAACCCATGCCCATTTATGGTCCCTAGTGTCAACTTCATTCTTAGCCTGCGCCACCTCTTCCAACGGAATATATGCGTAGTTGCCGTTAATAGGACCACATACAAAACCAGTGTAGCCTGCCATAATACCATGAATCGCCGAGTGTGCTAACAGTGTACAATACATGCTATCAGTAGCATTTGCAGGAACTGCTCGTATCATGTATGTAGGATCTATGTACTTCACCGTAAACAATTCATTTGGGTGATCTCTATCCCACCATTTCTTCAGCTCTGACTTTAGCCAGCTACCAACGTCCAAGAAAACCGGGTTTCCAGATTCGTCCCTCTCTTCCTTCTGGGCATCAGTTCTCGGTATCATATCTTGTCCTGCTCCCTCAGCGACAACCACCACCGCATGCCCATTCTCTTTCAATCGATGTTCAAGGAATTCAAACAGCCCTCCTTTCCCTTCCAAGTAAAATTTGTTTTCAGGAATCAGACAGCAATCCACATCGCGGCTGCTCAATGTTGCATGAAGGGCTATGTGCCCGGTGCTACGACCCATTAGTTTCACGAGGCCAATTCCATTAACTGCACTCTCTGCCTCCACATGAGCTGCATTGATTGCTTCTTGAGCCATTTCTACTGCTGTTTGGAATCCAAATGATCTATCGATAATGCCCACATCATTGTCTACGGTTTTTGGAATCCCAACAACACCAACATTCAGTTTCCTACGCCGAATTTCATCAAAAATCTTAACAGCTCCGCGCATTGAGCCATCTCCACCTATGATGTACACCTGCTCATATGTATTAAATCAAGCATCATATATACAGAGTTAATTAGCACCATCAATAGAATGATAATACACCTCATCAATAAAATTCACCCAATAATCATTGACCAAGTTTGACTGTCAAAAATACTAAAATACCACTGTTCACCTGATTGAATCCATAGCGTTGAATAGCATCAACAATGTTTTGGAGATGAAAGCCACCCCTAGAGGTCTGAAGCAGAGTACCACCAGTCTTATGCCAACCATGGACCATCTTAGGATTCAATTGGAGAGGAGCCATGTCAGTGGAATAGAATCCTCTGTAGCCAGCTTGGATTCCATAAATATGTCTGAGTCCATACAAATCCCACAACCCCACCACGAGCTCCCTTATGACAGTATTCAACCCAGGGCAGAGACCACCGCAATTAACAATAGCAGCACGGGTACTTTCGGTGGGGTCGAAGAAGATCTGCTTACGTGGACCGGCCCTGAGATATGCGAGGTGGGGTGAGGGAGAGGATGAGGAGATGTCGTAGACTATGTGACGTAGGACGATGTCTGTTGGCGTAACGTAGAAACCATTGGAGGGATGGAAGAAGGGGTTGTGTTGGAGGGGATTGGTGTAGGTTTTGAGTGTTGGGAGGTAGTCTGTTAGGTGTGGGAGCTTTTCAAGGTTTATACAAGGGCTGTTGATTTTGATGGTGCCTTCTGGTTCTGATTCTGCTGCCATGGCTTCTTCTTTGCAGCTTCAACACGTACACTGCAAGTGCAAGGGAGATGATGAAGTTGATTTTTTGCTTTTTTGATAGCTTGTTATGTAAGTGGCGTGGAGCCTTGAGAGGGAATTATGTGAGGTATCTGCTTGTGTAGTGCCACGTTAGGGAATTGAAAGTCTTCAAAGACGGTGCAAATCTGCCCTTCTTTCACAGGCTAATATTATATGAGAAAATTATGTTATTTTATTTGATGTAAATTTTGTTTCTCGCAGATTATAGAAACTGGTCGAAGTGTACTCTAGTTTCGATGCTTCACGTAAGATCATTCATTAATGGAATTTAAATTACAAAAGGTTGCTTTATTGTCATCTAAGAAAGTTCTTTCCACTTCTATACTTTGATTAAAAAATATTATAACTAAAATATCTCCATTTAAAAGGGAGAAATACGGTTTGGTCCTCATGTTTTAAAGAAAAGTTGTTTTTTTATTTATTTATCCGACTTAGGTGTATTCTGGTTTTTGATCCTTATTTTTTAGAAATACATCAAAAAGGTCCATTCGTCGGTCAACAGTGAGTCAAAGTTAACTCTTGCGGGGTAAAATGTACTTTTAGTCATGATTAAATTTTTGGAGACACGTGTCAGGTTTATATAATTAATCATTTTTTAAAAAAAAATAATTTTAAAATCAAATAATATTTATATAAAAAAAAGCAACAAAAAAAAAATACCATCAAAAAACTTTTAAAAAAATTGTGGCTCTATTGCCACCAATAAAATATTTGTATACACCCGTTTTTCTTCCAACAACCGTATTAAAAAGGGAAAATTACACTAACATCCCCTTACTTTAGGTGAAATTGGACCAATGATAGAAAATCATTTTATTACACAAACCTCGGATTTCATTGGCCAAATGATTGACTAACTGACAATTAATGGTGGAAAGGGCAAAATGGATAATGTTTTGGACAGGGGTGGAAAAATGGAAGGCCCGGCTTGTTAACGGCCCAGTCTGACCGTGCCGGGCCCTTAACAGGCCGGGCCCGAAGGAGCATGAAGACAAAACAGGTCAGGCCGAGCCTGGCTGCTAAAAAATTTTAGGGCCTAGCATGGGCCTGCGGCCTGTCCTTCTAGTTGGCTTGTGGGCTGCCCAGTTTTTTTAAATAATAAATTAAAATTTATAAATCCTCTAATATATAATTTATAATTTATAAAAATATAAATAAATAAATTATTCATCAATTGTTTTGTTTTTATTTTATTTTTCCTATTTTATTTAATTGTTAAGACTTTTAAATTTATTCATCAATTGATTGTTTTTTAAATTTAATTGTTGAGAGAGTTAAGAAATAAAAATAAAGAGAGTTTGATTTGGTATTTGGATTTTGGGGTATTTATAGATTTTAAAAACGGAGGTAAAAAGTGTAATTTTTATGAAATTGTTTTAAAAAAAATTGTATAGGCATGTAAATGTTGGGTTGTTGGCCAACGGCCAAAAGAAAAGAAATTTTTTTTTTTCTGACTTTTTGACCATTTGAGGTCAGTTAAGAAAAAAAAAAAAAAAAAATGACTTTTGGACCCTTTTTGGGCAGATAAGTCAGTAAAAAAAATAAAATTAAAAATTAAAAAAATTAATAATGGAAAAGTGGCCGTTGGATAGCTCACAGGCCGGCCGGCCCTAAAACCTTGGCCAGGCCTAGGCTTGTTTGCTAACCAGGCTTTGGCCTGCCCTGGTATTGGCCGGGCCGGGCCGGGCCTGGCTTGTCATGGGACCGGGCCGCCAGGCGGGGCCTTCTAGGCCTGGACCATTTTGCCACCCTTACTTTTAGGGCGGGTTGAGAGTTGGATCAAATTAAAAAAATGGGTCGTATTTTTACCATAGGACATCATGCCATGTGGCTTTAAAACAAAATATCTGGTGCCACGTAATTATGGGCTTTTTAAAATTGACTTGAATAGATATCACCACTTTTCATTGGGCCCAATTTGACTATGGGCCCAAATCCATGGGAATTCTCCAAGTTGACTTGTGATGTGCACGTGCTTGGGCACATCATGAGTCAACTCGGAGAGTTATCATGGATTTGGTTCTCGAGTCCAATTGGGCCCATTGAGAAGTGGTGATAATCGGTCCAAGTCAAATTTCTTATCATATGTTTACCCTTTTATTCCTACACTAGTCCTTTCATTTTTATTTTTTATTTTTCTTCTCGTTAACACAATATCTTCTTCCGATTCATATCCTTAAACATTTGCAGGGGTTGATTTGGAGTTTTGGACTTGAATATGTGCCTATGAAGTCAATCAGTCAGTCTCTCTCTCTCTCTCTAATTTTTGTTTTTTTATTGGTAATTTTGGAAATATTAGCATGTATTAATTTCGTACTTTTATCTAGTATGTTGGATCATCACCAGCATTTTGTTGATTGAAGCCATGAGCTTGAATGGAAACATCAGACCATTTGCGACTCTGCGAGCACTAATTAAGGACTACTTCAGACCATCTCATTGAAGCCATCAAATCAATATTCCAGCCACTTTCTAGAAAGCACCTGAGGAACTTCCATTGCTGGTGTTGTTTCTAGTAAGATTTGTATTTTGAAGAACTTCAATTTGAAGATTAAACGACACCATGGCTTTTATAAGAAAGTCTTAATACCTCCCATAAGTAAATAGACTTTGCTATATAACTTAAGTTGACTAAGCACGTCAAGGGATATAACCGACGTGACTAATTATGTCTCTTGGATTAGCCGGCATAACCAGCTTTGTTAGCTAAGAGTGTGTTTATTATAGCTTTTCAAATAGAGTTTCTAGAGTAGATTTTTTTTATAGTTGAGTTTCTAATGAGTAGAGCTTCTAACAAAAAAGACTTTTGGTTATGTAAAGTACCAAAAAAAAAAAAAAAAAAGTATTGACAATGTATTTTTAGAAATAGCTTTTGGTTAAGTGAATTACAAAAAAAATGTTGATAATGTATTTATAATGAAAGAGTTATGGTGGAACATTTAAAATTTATGAAGTGTAGTTGAGATAATTCATATGTTTTAAAAAAATTCAAAAAAAGCTTTTTGGAAAAGCCCCTCCAAGTAGACATAAAATAGTTTTTTTAAAGAGTAATTGAGACAATTCATATATTAAGAAAACAGTTTTGAATTTTGTCAAAAAACTAAAAAAAAACTCCAAAATAACTTTTAGCATTAAAAAAACGTTTTTGATCATTTCAAAAGTCATACCAAACATACACTAAGAGCCCGTTTAGGAAAACTTTTATTTTTGGCTTTTGACAGTAGAAGAAGAGAAGTAAAAGCATAAGCTTTTCGGTTTATGTTTGGATGGTATATTCTAGAAAAGCTTTTGTATCATGAAGAGCTTTTGAGATTGTTTGTGGATCATTTTAAAATCTTTGCTAGTTGCAGAATACCCATTATGCCCTAATTATAATAAATTATTAATAATAGGTAAATTTTATTTATATTTAATTTTTTCAATTAAAATAATTGATAATAATAATAATTTTAAAATAAACTCAACAAATAAAAATTTAATAATAGTTAAATGATAAATCTAAATATGGTAATATTTCAAAAAAATAAAAATAAATGTAATTAATAAAATAAAAGAAATAATAAATCTAAATATTTTGTTTTGCTCATCCAACAGCTATCATCTAACCAACATCACCAACAATCCAACCTCACTCACCACAATCCACAACCACACATTTCTCTGCCATTGAAGATCGAAAGCACACACCATTAATTTTTTCTTTTTCTTTACCATTTTTCATATCTTTGCTCTCAAATTTTCCTCTTCATTCTGATCTTTGTCAGGTTCTCTTTCTTCATTTTCATACTGTCTTTCTCCACTTCTTTACTTCATCCATTTCTTGGTTCTCTCTCTCTCTCTCTCTCTCTCTCTCTTGCGAATTCATAACCTTTGAATCATCTCTCTAATTTTTGATGAATTAATATTGATTAGAACTGATGGCCAAAAGCAGTTGTTATTTCTGATGAATTAATTTGTTTACAACATAAATTTCATTTCTGCTCTGCAACACTGATGAGTTCCGTGTGTCCAACCTTGTTCCTTAAGCTGGTAGCCAACTTCACAGCATCAACTCCTTCTCCAATTACCACCACTTTATCTTTCTCTGCTCCTTCCAATCCAACAAAGCTCACGCCTGCATAATATATAAACATTTTCTGATTCTCGTATATAATTGCACCAATATTGCCTTGAATTTTGCATAAACATTAATTAATTAGTAATTTAGTACGTACCATCTGCTTTCGCAACCAGCTTGAGTGACTCGGTGCGACATTTCTGGCAACTCATCTGAACCTTCATCACAATCTTTTGCTGCACAACCACACGTGCACAATTCAAATCGATTAGTAGTAAATTAATTAAGACGATAGCATTCCAATTATTCAAAGCTAATTAAGCATGGTATTAGCTAGTACTTACCTTCATTTTCGAAATTCGAATGGAATGGGTGCAGATCAAAACTGATAGCCCTTATATATAGATATAGAATACAACAGATTGAAATTACTTGATACTTAAGTTGTAATTTCTGGTGTGAATTAATTAAGGTCTCATAAAGTCACACAAGTAGAACTTGTTGTTTCACCTACCTAGAACATTCTATATAGTCTATTTCAACCCGGTCAATGCTTTCATGCCTTCCTAGACAAGTTTATTTCATGCCTTCTTAGACAAGTTTATGGTCAACAGTCAACAGTAAGTCAAGTGTTCATACTGAGGCTTTCTTGGTTGTGAGAGATAAAAATTCACATAAATAAATGAATTTAAACTCCAACAATATATTCAATGCTAAGAAAATGAAATGGATGATTTATTTGGGACTTGGGTGACGGTTTTTCCTCCCAAAATAGGGATGTGGATTTGGGACCCGTGGGGAAAAATCTCATCCGTTGAGACTTGAGAGTATTCTACTCATGAAGATTGTATCCTAAGATTTAGGATTAGCTATGCAATAAGAATTACACATTTCTATATATTATATAGAGCCACCCAAAAAACTACTCTAACATGTATTTTCTCTTTACACTCATTATTAAGAGCTTGTTTGGTGCACTATATTGTATTATATTTGGTGGACAATGGAAATGATATCAAATAGTACTCTTTTTAGGTTAAATTTTGAGAATATTATCATTTTAATAAGTTAAGTTTAAATGGCATCAAACGATTAAAATACACCCGTCCCCTTCTTTTATTACGTTTGTGCCATTATTTATTTATTTTTATTTTTGTTATTCAAAATCCTCCATTGATGGAGGATCTCCATCAATGGAGATGAAAGACCTCCACGAAGGTTTTCAACGAAGAAGATGAAATTTTTTCGTTGCTCTAATGGTCACAATCACATTCTTCATAGGCCGTAGCATGATATGGATGATGGATGTATGCATGAATTAAAGATAAGTAATGCTACATTGTCCAAATTTGGTGTCCAAATCTGGTGCTCAAATGATATGGTAACATTCGGGGCTATTCATTCAAAACATGCAAATCTAATACAATTTAAATGAATGGCTCACGGTGTTGCCATATTATTTGGACACCAAATTTAGACAATGTAGCATTACTCATTAAAGATCCCTCGACTCTTATATCTAATGGTTCCAACTTCCAAGGTAGTTCCAACTACTTTATATCACCTTAAGAACTTTTATTTACAGCCAATAAATCGAACTTTTATTTAAGGGTAATATAGTTGGATTCGAATCTCCAACTAATAAAACTCTACCGGCCAACAACTTTTGTCCTTTGTTTTTGAATTTAAAAAACAAAAAACGCATCCCAAAAATGCAGAAACATTTGTGGTCGAATCTTTGTTTGACACGTGTAAACAATTTAATTTTAATTACACAAATGCCATCTTATTTAATCATTACATGTTTCTATTATTTACAAAAATACTGAACCAACGTCCATTTGGAGAGAAAAACTTGCATGAAAAGGTAAGTATATCATTTACATTGGAAAATTATTAGGGGGCGTTCGGTATATTTTTTAGTGTCGTTTGTTTTTTTTTTATTATTATTTTTTTTTGGGTGAAAGAAAGGGCTAAGAGCCTGAGAAAATAGACAAACTAAATACTATGAACAGCTCTAACAAGGAATGGATCCTTGAGGTCATCTTCCAGTAAGCCAACAATCTGGTGAGGAGGATATTCAAAGAAGGTGGTTCCCAACTCTAGGGAATGGCCAAGTCTAGCAAGACCATCAGCGACTCTATTGCATTCCCTGTAAGTATGCTGAACAGACCAGTTCCATTGCTGAGGAACTTCTATTGCTGGTGTTGTTTCTAGTAAGATTTGTATTTTGAAGAACTTCAATTCGAAGATTAAAACGACACCGTAGCTTTTATAAGAAAGTCTTATTACCTCCCATAAGTCAACAAACTTTGCTATATAACTTAAGTTGACTGAGCACGTCAAGGGATATAGCCGACATGACTAATTATGTCTCTTGGATTAGTTGGCATAACCGGCTTTGTTAGCTTTTTTTTTTTGATAACACGGCTTTGTTAACTAAGAGTGTGTTTGGTATGACTTTTCAAGTAGAGTTTTTAGAGTAGATCTTTTTTGTAGTAGGGCTTCTAAAATGGTTTGTGCTTTTCCAAATAGACATATATAAAATGATTTTTTTTTAAGAGTAATTGAAACAATTCATATATTAAGAAAATTGTTTTGAGTTTTGTTAAAAAACTAAAAAAAACTTCAAATTAATAGCTTTTAGTATTAAAAAAACGCTTTTGATTCTTTCAAAAACCATATCAAGTATACACTAAATCGAGTGACGTCACGTGACTAGGCAGCCAGGCAGGCCAACTTCATTTTGCTGACTTGACTGACACGTCGGCTCGGATTAGATTTTGAGACCGGCCAAACCGGTTGACATGCCCATTCAGTTGACTTTTCAATGCCGCGCCAAAAAAATATGTAATAAACTACATAACAATATTGATTATGACTGTTGGCCAAAAGCAGTTGTCATTTCTAATGAATTAATTTGTTTACAATATAAATTTCATTTTTGCTCTGCAACACTGATGAGTTCCGTGTGTCCAACCTTGTTCCTTAAGCTGGTAGCCAACTTCACAGCATCAACTCCTTCTCCAATTACCACAACTTTATCTTTCTCTGCTCCTTCCAATCCTACAAAGCTCACGCCTGCATAATATATAAACATTTTCTGATTCTCGTATATAATTGCAACATAATATTGCCTTGCATTTTGCATAAACATTAATTAATTAGTAATTTAGTACGTACCATCTGCTTTTGCAACCAGCTTGAGTGACTCAGTGCGACATTTCTGGCAACTCATGTGAACCTTCATCACAATCTTTTGCTGCACAACCACACGTACACAATTCAAATCGACTAGTAAATTAGGATAGCATTCCAATTATTCAAAGCTGATTAAGCATGGTATTAGCTAGTACTTACCTTCATTTTCGAAATTCGAATGGAATGCTGTGCCTGTGCAGATCAAAACCTATAGCCCTTATATATAGATATAGAATACAACCAGATCAAGCAGTACGTACTTGTTTCACTTTCCTAGAACATTCTATATAGTCTATTTCAACCACCTCAATGCTTTCATGACTTCCTAGACAAGTTTATGGTCAACAGTCAAGTGTTCATACTGAGGCTTTCTTGGTGATGAGACACATCAATAAATGAATTTAAAATCCAACCATATATTCAATGCTAAGAAATTGAAATGGATGGTTTATTTGGGAAACCATTTTTTTCCCCCAAATAGGGATGTGGATTTGGGACCCGTGGGGAAAAATCTCATCCGTTTGAGAGTATTCTACTCATGAAGATTATATCCTAAGATTTAGGATTAGCTATGCAATAAGAATTACACGATTCTATATATTATATAGAGCCACCCAAAAAATTACTCTAACCCCGCATTTTCTCTTTACACTCGTTATTAAGAGCACGTTTGGTGCGTTATATTGTATTGTATTAGGTGGAGGTGGAAATGGTATCAAATAACACTCTTTTTAGGTTACATTTTGAGAATATCACTATTTTAATAAGTTAAGTTTAAATAGCATCAAATGATTAAAATACACACATCCCCTTCTTTTATTACGTTTGTGCTATTATTTATTTATTATTTATTTATTTTTATTCAAAATCCTCCATTGATGGAGGATCTCCATCGGTGGAGACGAAAGACCTCCATTGGAGGTCAATTCAACCTCCATAGAGATTTCAAGTTTCAACGAAGAAGATGAAATTTTTTCGTTGCTCTAATGGTCACAATCACATTCTTCATAGGCCGTAGCATGATATGGATGATGGATGTATGCATGAATTAAAGATCCCTTGACTCTTATATCTAATGGCAGGGCCGGCCCATGAGGGTAGCGAACCCAGCAAAATGTTGGGGCCCCCAAAAAGTCAAATCCACTTCTTCATCTTTTATAAAATTAGAGGTCCCAAATGGTTCAATTTATTTCTTCATGTTGTATAAAATTAGGGGCCTCAGGTCTAATATATTTAAGTTTAAGAAAGCCCAATCTTAAAGCTTTCTTTACCTTTTTTTTTAATAAGGCTCAATTATCTATATCTAGTTCAATTTAATAAAAATAAGAGTGACAATATTTACACCTCACAAAAACGGTTTGTACACCCCAAATTAATACCTTTTTAAAAATTTCAATATTACCCTTGATTAAAATGACTAAAAGGACTAAATTGTAACTACACCCACAAATTATTTCTTATTATTTGTTTGATGTTCACATATATCTTATAACCATTTCTATTTTATTGAATCCTAACTTTTCTTCTAAATACTAATTATAATCTTCTTCGGGTTCATTCACAAATTCGAAAAGCCTTATCGGTTCACAATGTAAAAACCCACATTATTCTGAAATAGAGTTAGAGAAAAAAAAAAGCTATTTTGATTTTTCTCTAACTCTACCCCTCTTTAGTGTTTTTTTTATAAATTTTTTTTATATATATTTATCTGTTGCACGCCGACAACACATACAAAGCAAAAGCATTGAGTTTTTTTTTTTATTTGTCTCTGCGTGTGTTCGTGGCACACAAATCACATCTGTGTATGTTTGTTTTTCTGGGCATTTAATTTACTGTTGGCAGCAATGGCAATTGCCTAATTATTTTTCCTGTATAATGTATTATCTTTCTTTTTTTTTTTTTTAATTTTTTTAATCTACCACGTATAAATAAAGTTAGCTCAAAACCCAACTCATTTCGGTATATTTATATATTATAAAATTATAAATTATTTGTTTGAAAAATAAGAAATGAAATAATAATAAGGGTCGGTGATATCTAGAGCCACTAATTTGATGAGGCAGTCCCTAAATGGCCATTAATTTTTCCAAATGGCTCAAATTAGCCATTCCATTGAAAGAAAGTATTAATTGTTGCCACTTTGCCCATTAATTGTTTGAAGTCGGTTTGCTTATGTCATAAACCGTTTGCTTATGTCATAACTTGTTAGAATCGAGGTTAAAATAGTAAAACAAGAATGGGCAATATTGTAAAATCATCAAGTCACCATCTTAGGGCACAATTTGATAAAGATGTTCAAAACGTTTTTTTCACGTTTTTTTCACTTTTCTTTTCAAGTCACTACTGCAAAAAACGCAAAAGAAATCGGTTTATTTTTCATTTCATTTTTTTGTGTGGTTTTGTGTTCTGTTGGAGATATTTTTGTATAAACTTTTTCCTTGAAACTGTATCTTTTGGCAAGGAAATAAATTTTTTCGTCAACATTGGATTCTTCAATTTTTTGATACGAATCCAACGGTATAAAGAACGTAAAATTCTGGATGGTATTTTGAAAGTTATGATCAATTATTCAGTCAAAGGTTAGAAGCGATGCGCAATCTGCGAGTGATCTTTTTCCTTAAAATTGTATCTTTTGGCAAGGAAATAATTTTTTTTTGTCCACGTTGGGTTCTTCGATTTTTTGATACGAATCCAATGGTATAAAGAATGTAAAATTCTGGGCGGTATTTTGAAAGTTATGATCAATTATTCAGTCAAAGGTCAGAAGCGATGCGAATCCGCGAATGAGTTGTGTTCATTGCTCTTTTTCCTTAAAACTGTATATTTTGGCAAGGAAATAAATTTTTTCGTCCATGTTGGGTTCTTCAATTTTTCGATACGAATCCAACGGTATAAAGAATGTAAAATTCTGGAGATTTTGGCAATTGCTAGAGCTTGCTAGTTGTGCGTCTCCAGGCAGGAGTTGAGAGGCAAAAATATTGTAATAGTTATTGATTCCAAGGTGGGAGTGTCGTGGATTAATAGTGATGGAGTTGGTAATTGGAAGCTTCATCAGGAAATTCTGGGCATTCGATGTTTGCTGGGTGCTTTAGGCCATGCTAAGGTTGAGTACAATCCTAGAGAAACTATTTTCTAGCCAAAAAAGGAGCTGCAAGCGACAAGGACCTTGTTGAATGGAACTTGAGCTGATTCTTTTCTCTGTTTTGCGTTCTAGTCTTGTTTTCCTGTTATGTGTTGCTTTGTTGTGTTGCTGTGGTAGTGGCTTAGTCTTTGTTTGGCTTGTGTTTGGTTTGGGTTGCGTGGCCTGTTTTTTTTGTTTTCTCGTTTCGTTTTCGCGTTACCTTGTCAACGTCCAGCGACAATGGTTATGGGTTGTGATCCACTGTCGCTTTTCTTTGACTGTTTGGGTTTCTGCTGTGTTTTCCCCTGTGGGGTTCGGTCTTATGGCCTTTTTTTATATACTTGCCTTTCAAAAAAAAAAATTATTCAGTTAAAAGTTAGAAGTGACGCGAATCTGCGAGTGAGCTGTGTTCATCGCTCATTTTCACACTTTTCCAAATCGATTTTTGGAATTTTTTTTTTGAAAGAAAAGTGTTTTTTTTGCATATCTACTTTCTTGTGTCAAAATTTGAGCAAATAATGTTGAGTATTTTTAGAGATGTGCACTTGAATGTGGACATAGGTCAGATTTGAATAGTTTGTATAGATGGATATAATGGCCTTTTTGGGACTCCACTCACCAATTAATGGTGTCTAGTGCTATTTTATTCTTTAGGAGTGTCATGTCATAGATAACGGCAGCTTTCTGTTAGATTTAACAGAATGGCTGCCAATGAACAATGTTTCGTCAAAATGGTGATTTTAGAACAATTTGAATAGTCGGTGGCCTTTTTTGGACTCTATCCACCAATTAATGGTGTCTAGTGCTATTTTCTCTAATAATAAACTTGATTATATAATAAAATAGGTGTAGGTGGAGTCAGGAGTGTAGTTACAACAATATAAATACAATAGAAATACGGAAAGGATATTTTTGCCATTAATTTGGGTGTATTTACAAACTCGAGATTTTTAAAAATTTTAACGGGGTGTACATACAATTTTTAAGGGATGCAAATATCGCCACTCTAAAAATAAACATCAAAACCCAGTTGAATTATAATATATCAGACTTAGTTTGACATTGTCTGAGTCAAAATTGTCTGAGTCCAATTGAATTCTTTTTTCTTTTGAAAGAGAGTCCAATTGCTAACCTAGTTTGACATCGTTTGAGTCAAAATCGCCGCCCTCTCTCTCTGTCGACTAGCCTCCTTTCCCATTTCGATTTGCTTCTAGAGAGGTGTTTGTCTCACCTCTCAATGTCTCCTCTTCTTTTATTTTTGAAAACAGTCCACCATTTCTTGTAATTTACAAAATCAGTTGCTTTTATTTTTGATCTTTTGAAGTATTTGTTGAATTTAGTTGAAATTGGATTTGACGCTATTTTTTTGGTTTTCTTTGTAATGTTGAATTTTTATGTTAGTGATAATAATTTTATATAAGACCCCGATTTTTGTTAATATCACAAAATCACTCGAGCCCAAAAATATCTGGAGACGGCCCTGTCTAATGGTTCCAACTTCCAACTAATTTATATCACCTTAAGAACTTTTATTTACAGCTAATAAATCGAACTCTTATTTAAGGGTAATATAGTTGGATTCGAATCCCCAACTAATAAAACCCTACCGGCCAGCATCTTTTGTCCTTTGTTTTTTAATTTAAAAAACAAAAAACGCATCCTAAAAGGGAGTCGATATTGACACCCATAAATATGATAAGCACACTTATATTTTAATAAAAATTTTAATTACAAAAATATCCCAATAGGAATTTACCAATAAGGGCAAATTAGTTTAATTAAAAATAAACAAAATACTATTTACACCCATTAATTACACACATATCTTCAACTATATCGCTTTATTAAAAAAAAAAAAACCCTAATTCAACTTTTTTTTTTTTTTTTTTTTGATAATTAAAAAAAAAAGAACAAGAAGAACATAAGCCTAATAGAGCCAAATATCATGTCCACTATAATCTACATCAATTGAAATTATACAACACTTCTGTATAATACACCAAGTTACAATTATCAATAAAGTAAAACAGTCCTATGCACATAACATGTACATATTGTGGTAGCCAAAAATGGCTCGTTGGCCCAATATGTCAAAAGCCCAGACTTTGCAACATAAAAATCTTATCCAAGCCCACCACGTTGGGTCGACCCAACCCGTGTAACAGCAGCAACACAACTTGGTCTTTGAATGACCAAGTCAAAGCATTAGTTGAAGTTGGTGGATAAATGGAAGAGAAAATATCTCCCAATATGGCACCTGATCCTCCGAAAATCTCGCCCACTATCTCCATGAAATCGGGCCACTATCGGAACTGACAGGAGGTGGACGTTGGAGCTACATCTTCCACTATAAATAAAAGGGCTCCCTCACTTAAAAGCTCGGAATTCTCTCTCAACCAAAAGCTGATAAGAAGCGTATTGAAACTCTGCCTCCAAAAGGATATTCCGGTCACCAGAAATCAACATCGCTCAGCCCAAGCGCACATAAGGCTATAATATCCAGCCACCACCATCCTGTTATTTCCTACTTTATATTTCTATTTTAAGTTCTTTTGCAGGTACATCGAAGTTCGTTCGAACGACCATTTATATACAACAGTCGACGTTGACCATACAAATTCCAGCCTAGTTGCTTTGGGCCTAATACAACCCAACCCATTTGACGTACCAAATCGAATGACCACCTACACATATCAGTTACAATTTCAGTAGGTTGTAACATGAATTTGCACTACAAAATCCGTATCTATGCATGCATTACAACCTGTATTTGTAGTGTTTTGAACATAAGTGTCATAGTCCATTGTATGACACTATTTATAGTAGCTCCCAAGTCCAAAACATGAAAAAAGAATGAAGTTAACATTAGTTTTTTTACATGGAACCTCCAAATAGTGGAGAAACTTGGGTTTTTAAATAAATAGAGGATATTATTTTCCTCACACGTGTAGTAATAATATGAAAGCAGGAAAGGAGCAGTTGCAATATGTTCCTTTTTTTTAACCTTTACATTTTGTTCGCATTACACTAATTAAAGATTATTGCAAGATAATTACACAGAGAAACCAACCTCAGGTAATATATGTCAAATACTGACATCAATAGTAACCGATACCAAGAATATATATGCAAATTTGACTAAAACTTAATGTTTCTCAACCTAGAGTATAAGACCATCATTCCATTATATCAGCAAAAGACAGAATTTTTTCACATCTGCAGTCTCATCCCAGCAAACAAGCCCCCACCGAACTTGTGATCATTAAAACTAAGCCCTACAGTTCAACATATGCTTCTCTATGAAAGTAAACAATAAGAAAGTGGGGAATGAGTTAAGAGAATATACCTGTAAAAGGATCCAACATTTTCTTTCATAAACGAGGTAACGAGGTAGCCACATGAACAATCCAGCCGATAGTTCTCCAGCAAGTCAGATAGCATGCAGTTTCAAACTATATCTTAGTGATACGTGTGCAACTGTGTATAAGGAACCCCTGATAGGCTAAGTACTCCCAAGATGTGCATGCGGTAGCTAAAATGTGAACTTGAGAAGTATTTAAGTATCGAACTCAACAAAAATTCACTTCCTCATCGTCAATTCTCACCTAATGATTAGTAAATCTGGACAAAAGCTTGCTATAATTATGAGGGTTTTTGAGTCTGGAGAACTTAAAAAAATTTCATTTGAAAAATTGGGTGTGTTAATAACTTATGAGGGTTTATAAATAAATTGTATTAAATTGAAAACATTCATTTAAATAAAGGTACTATTGGCATTAAGATTGGTGTTTCTAGTAATGTTGTAATTTTAAATTTTAGACATGGGTGTACTTTTAATATGGGTGCACTTATCATTTTTATAGATGTCAATATCTGTACCCATCCCAAAAATGCCAAAGCATTTGTGGTTGAATCTTTGTTTGACACGTGTAGACAATTTAATTTTAATTACATAAATGCCATCTTATTTAATCATTACATGTTTCTATTATTTACAAACATACTGCTCCAACGTCCATTTGGGGAGAAAAACTTGCTTGTAAAGGTAACTATATCATTTACATTGGAAAATTATTAGGGGGCGTTCAGTATCATTTTTTAGTGTCGTTTTTGAGTTCAAAATTTTTAAAAACTTGTTCGGCAGCAAGTATTTTCAAAAATAAAAAACAAAAACATTGAAACCTAGCTATTTTTTTTGTTTAAAGCATTAAAAGTTGCACAGATGGAAAACAACAATTATACATTCTCATAATTTTGTTCTTGTTTTTTGTCGCCCCACCACTTAAATTATTAGTATTTTTCTTTCAAAAGTCAAAACTTAATTTATTATGGCTCGTCAACAGGGGCGTAGCTCAGCTGGTAAATGGACGAGCTTAAGGCTTGAGTAAATGACTCCCAGGTCAATGGCTCGAATCCTACCAATGACGAAAGCTTTCAAAAAAAATACCTAATCCCAAATTAATAGATATTATAAAAAAATAATTATTATTATGGCCCCACCACTAAATTATTGTAATCTGGGTAGTTTTTTCTTATAGCTGTCGACAGTCTCTCTCTCTCACATCTCTCCACAATTGAGATATGGACTCAGTTCTCTGGATCATCGATCAAACATCTTCTTAAGACTGTTCTTCTTAATTTGCAACCGCCGCTTGATCGGAATGATTTATACACCTTTTGAGGCCCCAATTTCCTATCGTTTGTTTTCTTTTTCGAGCATTTTTGTGAGCCTTGTGCAGGTTCATTTTGCTTTGGGAAGTCATTGTGTGGAAATGGGGTGTTTCCCGGCCAAAACACAGTGCGAAAGAACGAAAGAATTTTCTATTGAAAATTTCCAAATTTCGTCGAAGTGTACCCTGTCAAGCAAAAAGTTGTATCGCGTCGAATCATGAAAATCCAACATGGGTGATTCTGCCAAGTTTCGCGGTTGGGGACGTCGAAGTGTATCACGTCAAGCCAAAATGCGTACCGCGAAAGTTCCCAGAAACTTTTCGTCAGACAGGTCGTTAAAGCGTACTGCGAGATGGCAGCCATCGCTTGTTTTTCACCTTTTTTGGGACCCACTTTGACCTACCTTTATATACCACTTTACCAACTATTTCAAGTGTGCTTCTTCAAATTTAGGTCTAAGAAAAGCTTCCACATCTCTCTTCTCTTCTCATGCCCAAACTTAATCTTCTT
Source organism: Acer yangbiense (assembly GCA_008009225.1). Classification (NCBI taxonomy): domain Eukaryota; kingdom Viridiplantae; phylum Streptophyta; class Magnoliopsida; order Sapindales; family Sapindaceae; genus Acer; species Acer yangbiense. The sequence continues at coordinate 11,780,739 of CM017762.1, forward strand.
CCATCTTCTACCCAATAAGTTGAGAGACCCAAGCTCCCATGGAGGTTCGTCCTCCATGGGAGCCCACCATACATCTCCACCACCCCTTTTTCACTTCCTCCATCCATTTAAGACTAGATTTCAAGGAATTAGGAGCCGAATTCGAGCTAGGAGAGCTAGGAGCATCTTTGGAGGACTTTTCTTCAAGGGTTTGCTTTTATTTACTCATTTCCTTGTATTTCTTGCTTCTTTAATGTGTAACCCCAATTTGGGGAATATTGTAAACTTTCACATGTGCTAAATATATGTATTTTGTTCATAAATTCATTTGGGTTTTGTTTTGCTCTTAGATTTATGTATGTTTAATATCTTATTGTGAAATTTATGTTTGTGGAGGTTAGAAATTGACATGTATGCTTGAATGGGATTAGGAGTAGAGTAAATTAAATTAGGAATAGTGTAATTTAGCATCTCATAATTGTTTGTATGTTGGTGGAAGACCAAAATACCATGTTTAGAATAATTTGAGTGTTTGGGTATTGGCTCCAAAGAGTAAGAAAGGCTTAGTTCAGGCATTTAGTTGCTAAATTGGCATTGGTTCATATTCTTATGCTTAATGGGTCTTGTTATCAAGACACGATTATCCATCATTGGCCAGATTGGGTAATAAATTGATTTAGGGAGAATTCCCAAATCAAGAGAATGAACCCTTAACCTAAATTGAATGTTCTTAATGTTAAATAACCAACTTTATGCACATGTTTGTTTTGTAAACTTGTTTCCCATGTTTAGTCATCCTAGGGAGATTGATAAAACCGAATCCATATCTAGAGTAAAGAACACTAAATTCCTTTTGTGCTCGTGTAGTTATAAGGGTATTTCATTGTTTAATGCTTTCACTTGGTTAGCCATTTCGTGAATGATATTTAGGCCGTGTGTTATATACCGCGTGGTGTCACATTGACATGCTCAACGTGATATCCTCTACATTTGACTAGAAAGTTGAGAGATCACTAAGCTGGCGTGTAGAGCTCGTGTATATGTCCCACGTTCCTTAATAAATCCAAGCATTTATGCATGGATAAAATCTCTATGTCGCTCGAAAGAGGGTAGAGATTAATTAAAGGGACACATGCACATAACATTTGTGTTATATGGGTATCTCGTATTCTTAATGCTTTCACTTGGTTGCCATCCCGTATTTGGTTAGCCTCATGGATGAATTATTGGCTGTAGTATGGCCCACGTGGTTGCGCATTACATACCCAACGAAATAACCAATGTATTTGACCGGAAAGTTGAGAGATCACTAGACTGGCGTACATGGCTCTTATGTGTGTCCCACGATACTTAATGAATCCATACGTATGTGTGGATGTGATTTCTAAGGCTCGAGAGAGATTAGAAATCAGTTAAGAGGACACGAGTCTATTATATACTTGCACATTGAGGGACTAAGTGAATCTAGCACTTAATTAGAAGGATTGCTACGGTTGAGTCATTTCCTTAGTGTAACCACATTTCATGCCATCTCTCTATTCCATTCTATCCATGTACATATTATAGTATGTAGTTTATTTATTTGTATTATAATTTACATTTTCCACACATACAACACATGAGTTCTCTCAGCGTGTTGTAATAATAGCTAGAACCGGTAACGATCGACGGATTCCACCTCCCTGCGGAACGATACCCTCATTTGCTGTTGTGCTAGTCTCTGTGACTCACGCGCTAGCGAGGTCGAACTTAATTGTTTATCTTTTGACTGACACTGCAACGACATGTAGTCACCGCTCTCTTCATTTCTCACCAAAACCCAGATCTTCGTCTCATTTCACTGCACATCGGCGCCGCTCTTCTTCTGTTTACTCCGCTGCATCTCTTCATCTTCTTGTTGGGATGGGGTTTATGGAAAATATATATATACTGGTTCAGCCTCCCTCACCATTCTCTATATTTTATATTTCCTTTTTCAAATCTGATCAGGAAAAAGATTTTTGATCTAGTGGGATTAATTGTGTCTTCAAGATTGTAATCTAGGTAGTGGGAGATTTTAAATATATGTTGAAGAAAGGCTTTTGATCTGATAAATCTATTTGAATTGATAATTGAATATGAATTTTCGAAGTGTGTGGATTGGGGATTGGAATTAATCCAATCCGGTCCCTTCTTTTTCTTTTTTGTTTGTTTATTTTTAATATCTTGTTTCTTTTAATTTGATTAAATAGAGAAACTCTTCTTCTTCTTTCTAATTTTTAATATCAACCCACATAATTTTCCAGACAGATCTGAAAGTTTAAAAAATCACAAACAAAAACTCATAACTCCATTAGAATGTTTGATTATACACTTACACTTACTTGAAAATAGTTTAGAAAATTAATTCTACCTATGTTTTTATTCTCTGAATATCATTCTGAATAGTTGCTACCAGACGCATTTTCGAATCCGAAAAATACAAAATTCAAAATTTCAAAATAAAATGAAAATAAGAAAACAGAAAAAAAAAAATGAAAACGTTATCGAACGGCCCTTAAAATTCCCGATTTTTTTTTTCATAAATTCTATCTCAAAGGACGTGGTACGTGAGGTGTTGGCATTGCATTACATCGATTATCACATAATCTCAAAATTTATAAAATGTATGCTGACACCTCACGTACCACATTGTTTAGGATAGAATTTGGAAATTTTTTTTCTAAAATTGTAAGACGTCTAACATTACTCAGAATAAAAATATAATTTAAAATTGCCACGTAGCACAATTCATCTTACCAAATGGCAGTGAAACTGTCATGCAAATTTTTCTCCCATTTGGGAATAAAGATCCCAGCTAGGAAGCACGGATACTCCATTTGGTGGAGGTAACTCGTATCGAACTCGTATCCAGTTCAAATACTCCCCGGATACTCTAGGATACGTATCCGATATGCCAAATGAAGTATCCGTTGATTTTTTCACAAGTTTAACTAGATGATACTTGAGGGATACTTAAGGGATACTTGGAGGATACGTTTGGAGCAATATTATAATTATTTTAGTATAAAACGGGGTTAAATTATAATTTCAAAATTTTAGGAGTCAAAATGAAATTGTAAGGAAATTTTGGTTTTGATTCCATTGACATGGAGAATACCGAGATATTTGAGATTGCAAATCTTTCTCTTGATGAACCAGAGTTAGAGGCCGAATTATTTAGATCCTTTAACAATATGAATGATGATAATGAAGTTAATTAGGAATTTAAAATATGTTTTATGAGTTTTTTTTTATGTAGTATTTGGATTTTGTAATATGTTATGACTTATGTGACATATTTTATTTGGATTTTGTAATATGTTTGACTTATGTGACATATTTTATTTAGATCCTATAATATATTACATTATTATGACTTATGCAGTTATGCGACATGTTTTATTTGGATTATGAATATGTTTTAATTTTGAATGAATTATCAAATATTCTCTTCTCTTCTCAAAAAAAAAAAAAAAAAAAGAATGAATTATCAAATATGTTTTCATATATTATTATTTTTTAAATATAAATATATATTATTTTAATTGATATATTGAAGATTTACCGAATCCCTGTATCGTAACGTATTCGAATGGGTATCCATGCTACATAGGATCCCAGTCATCCCACCAGGCACCGACGAGTCATGAGTGTACGGTGTGTACCAAGCTGTCATGTAAATTTGAACATTGACCATTTGGTAATAATGATACCAGGCATCCCACCAGGCACCGACGAGTCACGAGTGTACGAAGCTTTATTGTTGCCATCAATATTTGAAGACACTATAAACATTGACCATCCCCCAATTCCTGGGTACTGAGTTATATCCCAAAAACCTTCCTCTTTCTTTCATCGTTCAATTTTCATCTCTAATTAACAATGGCCCATGCGATTGTTTCCATTGTTTTGGAGCAATTGATTTCAATCATCGGTAAGGAAACAAACCAAGAGGTGAGGCTTGTGGTGGGTGTCAGAAAGGAAATAAAAAAACTCACCAGCAACTTCCGAGCTATTCAAGCTGTGCTTCTTGATGCTGAGCGACGAGAACTGAAGGAGATGGCTGCCAGAGATTGGTTAGAAAAGCTCAAAAATGCATCTTATGACATGGATGATGTGTTGGATGAATGGAACACTGCCATTCTCAAATTGCAAAGTGAGAGAGCTGAAAGTGCTCATGTACTTCACAAGAAGAAGGTATGTTTCTTCTTCCCCTCTCCTAGATTTTGTTTCAAACAAGTTGGTTTACGTCGTGACATTGCTCTAAAGATAAAAGGAATAAATAAAAATATTGATTCCATTGCCAGAGAGAAAGATATGTTTAACATTGATACATCAAGGAGTATTGAAGAACCTCCTAGAATTAAAAGTACATCTTTTGTTGATGTGTCTGAGGTAATTGGTAGAGATGAGGAGAACAATTATCTAAAAAACAAATTGTTGCATGAGAGTAATGAAGATAAAAAAGGCCTCCATATCATCTCTATTGTAGGGATGGGAGGAATAGGAAAAACAACACTTGCCCAACTTGTCTACAATAATGAAGAGGTGAAAAGCAATTTCGATAAAAGAATATGGGTCTGTGTCACAGAAACTTTTGATGAGGTTAGGATTGCAAAAGCAATCATCGAAGGTCTTAACGGTGAGGCCACTTATTTAAATGAATTCCAATCTCTTTTAGAGTGTATAAGTGAATCTCTTGTAGAAAAGAAATTTCTTCTTGTCCTAGATGATCTGTGGACAGAAGACTACAATAGGTGGGGATCATTTTACAACTCTCTCAACTATGGTTTTCATGAAAGTAAAATTTTGGTTACTACACGTAAAGAGACAGTTGCACGTATGATGAATTCAACGGATATTATAAATATCCAAGAATTGGCTGAAGAGAAAAGCTGGTCATTGTTTAGACAATTGGCATTTTCTGGTAGGTCTGCTCTAGAGTGCGAAAAATTAGAAAAAATTGGTAGAGAAATTGTTAGCAAGTGCAGAGGCTTGCCTCTTGCTGTGAAGACAATTGGGAGTCTTTTACGTTTTAAAAGAACTGAACAGCAATGGCAAAGGGTATTAGATAGTGATATGTGGAATTTAGAAGAGTTAGAAAGAGGTATTTTTCCACCTCTATTATTGAGCTATAACGATTTGCCTTCCATGATAAAACGATGTTTCTCATATTGTGCCGTCTTTCCAAAAGATTATGTAATGAAAAAAGATGAATTAATTAAATTATGGATGGCTCAAGGTTATCTTGGTTTAAAACAAAATCAAGAGTTGGAGGTAGTTGGTGAAGAGTACTTTGACATGTTAGCAATGTGTTCTTTCTTCCAGGATTTTGAAAAAGATAATGATGATAATATTCTAAAATGTAAGATGCATGACATAGTACATGACTTTGCTCAATTTCTGGTTAAGAATGAATGCTTCACGATGGGAACAAGCAGTGATGGAGAATCAAGTTGTTCTTATGAGAATGCTCGCCATTTGAAGATGACACTCGAGGATGATCAGGCTTCATTTCCTACTATCATATGTAGCATCTTCAAGATCCGCAGCCTCATAGTTTGGTGGAAATATAACAACTCTTCATCAACAAGTAATTGCATTACAACCTTATTTAAACAACTGACAAGTTTAAGAGCATTGGAGTTACATGAAGTTTTTGGCAGTAATCCAATTACAAAGATCCCAAGTGAGATAGGAAAATTGATACACTTGAGATATCTGAACATTTCCCCACTTACGGATATAAAAGAATTACCTGAAACTTTGTGTGAATTGTATAATTTACAAACTTTGAATCTGAGTTATTGCTCTAAACTTGAAAAGCTACCTGAAGGGATGGGGAAGTTAATCAACTTAAGGCATTTGATAAATTATAGGACTAATGCATTGAGTTACATGCCAAAAGGAATTGAGAGACTAGTTTTTCTAAGAACATTGAGTAAGTTGGTTGTTGGTGGTGATGGTCACAATAGCCAAGAGTGTAGTCTCGATTGTCTTAAAAAGTTGGACTACCTTAGAGGCTCTCTTGTAATAAGAGGATTGGGAAATGTGATAGATGGAGCTGAAGCGAAAAATGCAAACCTCAGGAGTAAGAAATATCTCCTTCATTTGGAGTTGTATTTTGATTACATAAGTGAGGCATCATCAATTGAAGTATGTAGGAAAGATGAAGCTGTTCTTGAAGCATTACATCCAACTCCAAATTTAGAGAAATTATTTTTAACAGGGTACAGAGGCATGTCATTTGATTGGATGGCGCCGTTGACTCAACTGAGGAAGTTAATTCTCAGAAATTGCATCAAGTGTGAGCATTTGCCTCCTTTGGGGAAATTGCCATTGCTTCAAACACTTCAAATAAGAGGCATGAGGAGTCTGAAAAGGGTGGGTAATGAATTTTTGGGAATAAAAAATGACTCGTCATCATCTTCTTCGCTTATCTTCTTCCCAAAATTGAATCGTCTCATTCTTGAGAAGCTACAAAATTGGGAAGATTGGGAATATGAGATCACAGAAGATTTTGCAATCATGCCATGTCTTTCTTTCTGTGATATTGCTTTCTGCCGTAAATTGAAGGCGCTGCCAAACCATTTTCTTCAAGCAACATCACTGGAGAGATTGAACATCTACGGTTGCCCTGTTTTAATGCAGTGGGCAGAGATATATCATCACTTACCGATAACTAGATACCCTGCTGGGATGACTCGGTAAATTCTAATTGGTTTTGATCTTGTTTGTTATTAATTTTTTTTATTTTTTTATCTAATGAAATGTTAAATATATGATCATTTATTTATCTCCACATAAACTAATTTATTCCCTGTTTTAATGCATTGCGCAATATATCATCACTTACCTATAACTAGCGTCTTATAACTAGCGTCGGTGGGACTCAAAAGATGGTACGTAAGTTCTTGGTTTTGATCTTCATTTTATTATTATTATTTTCATTTTAGATCTAGTGAAATGTTAAATATATGATGCTGTATTTATTTCCACTTAAACTAATTTATGTCATATATTTATCTTCACTTAAAATAATTTATCCTCTCACATCGTACCATTGAGATTATGAGTTAAAAAAAGTATTAATTAAAAAGTATGCACCTAAAATAATTTAAAAGTATGACAAAATTATTCATTGTGAAATATAATAGAGAAACGAAAAAGAAAAATTTAACAAATTCTGGGTATGTTTCTCTAATAATTCTATTTAAATTATCTTGATAAATTTAAAATTGTAAAATAGAACAATTTTGTGAATTACTATGTAAGAGCAATTTTATAAATCTTTTTAGTTTTTAATTTTGTTTGGAAAGATATATGCTCACTTACCTATTTTGCATCCCAGCCGACTGTTTGACGTAAGAGAATTGACATCGCACCAACGAGTAGTGGAGGATGAGGATGAGGAGTCTTGATGCTCTCTAAAGGATAATAAGAAAAAGAGTTTCTTAGGAGAAGATCTATGGAAAATATGCTCCTAGTATTTTTAGAAGTTTTCCACAGGTGGAATCCCTCTGCATACTAGGGATTTTCTAGACCAAAGGTATTATACTAATATACTCTATGTGGTTATTTTAACCTTGTCTCTTCTTTCATCACATTTGTAGTCACGGCTTTATAAGGAATATAAAATCTTGCTAAGGCAGTAGTTGGACACACCCTCTTGCGGCTTGCAGCAAAAGCTGATGCCATCAGAGAAACTCTTGAATATGCTGAGCAAAGTTGATGCCATTAGAGAAACTCTTGACAATGCTGAGCAAAAGTTAGTATATATGTCTAAATATGGCCAAATCTTTGTCATTTTAGTAGGACATTTCTTATAATTATAACATAATTCAACTTAGCTTAGGTGGGGGCTGATATTGTTGAAAGGGCATTGAAGAATGCGTGCAGGTGTCATTTGGGGTGTTGAAATTGAAAAGCCTTGCATTTCCGGAAGCATATGTCAATACACAAAAGTATGCGTAAGTCTAAGAGTTCAAATTCGTTATCTTTTATTTTTTCTTATTCTACATTCGGGATCTACCTGGAAACAGTATCTTTATTATGGTTAAAATGCTGCTACAGAAAAATCTGAGGATCTGATGGCTGCTGGTATTATTGATTCGACAAAGTTGAGTGACATTCTCTATTGTTTCATACAATTCTTTAGGAAATGTAAGTGATGTGTTTATATATTAAATTGATTCGTATTGAATTCTTGACAATTAACAGCTTGTTTGTAGTTTAGTTCTTATTTTGTCATGCTAGACCAATGAATAATTATGTAATGCTTACAAGCAAACTTATGGTCTTAAATTACTAATTACAGGTTGTGAGATTTCTGTTGACAACGAAGTAGCTAAATGAGGTCTAACTGATTGTTGTTTTCTCTCTTTCCATTAAATAGTCATGATTAGAGATTGTAGGCTTGGTTTTTTGTTACACATTACTGCACTAACGAAGAAATTTTGTTGATTCATGCCGTCTCTAGAGGCGTTCTGCCCTTTTACTCTGTGTTGATAACTACTGCTTGCTGAAATCTCTTGCTGATAGATAAGTTGTAGAAAGAAAGATTGTATATTCTTATACATACTACTTCATACACGGAGTGCTTGTGAGTGGCAGGCATGATTATCAAAGTTATATCATTGTGAAGAATTACCATCACAATAAGTATTCATTGTGAAGTAATTTTGCTTATTTCATTGTGGGTTGAGTTGAAATACTTGTACTTTTGCTTACTTCAACCCACCTTGTATCATAGTCCATGACATATTCTAACTCTAACCATGGGAATTGTTGGGAAAGGTTGGTACAGAAAGTTGCTCCAAGAAGTTTAATTTACTACAAACAACAAGATTAACAAGAGGTCATGGGATGCTCACCAGTGAAACCTTGACCATTGTTGGTGATAGCAGCACAGATGGTACAAGTGAATAAAAGAGTTATATAGATGTGAACCTTGTTGAGGTGCTTGTAATTAATTCTCTTCCATTGTCTTCACTGTTTGGCTTGCTACGCTCCAATACTTAATGAAGCACAATGCAGGCAGCAAAACAGGACTGTGAAATAGAGAAGCTTAACGAAAGAGATTGTGAACCTTTCAGGTGTGTTGCTGTAATTCAGGTAATTCTCTGCTTACTTGATTTGATTAATGTATGAAATTTCATTTCCATTTTTTTCATTGGTTATAATTTCAGTGTTGCATATTTAGTTTTAAGCACAAAAAGAAACAGAGTTTACAGAAAAGAAATTCATAGAAGATGGTGCTGTCATCACATGTAAAATATTCCTCAAGCAGCATTTGTGGATGCACCGTTTTCTGTCTTGCAACAAATTTGAAGCAGAGAGACTCTTGACAATGATGATGAAAAGGTGATAACTTTCTAAACATGGTAAGTCTCTAACCTTCATCCCTTTATTTTTAGTGGGAATTTCTATTTCTTAACTATAAATCTTAATTTTTATATACGATATTTGATAAAAGGGCATTGAGCTTACCCAATGAAGTTAATTGTCATGAATGAAAGCATTAATCAGGACGGTTTAATTGAAAAGGTATGCAATTCAAGCAGCATCTATTATACGAGTATGCACTCTAATAGCTTTCCGGTGACAATACCAGGTTGCTGCTAGAGGAATATATGAGGATCTTATGGCTATTGGTTATATTGATCCGACAAAGGTGAGAGTTAGATTTTTTATTGCTAAATACATTTCTCGAACAAATGGAAGTGATGTGTTGATGAATGACAATGAACTGCATGCAGTCGATTGATAATATAACGTTAAGCCTGTTGCGCAAACTTAAGGTTTTAAATAACAGGTTGTGAAATGAGATGCTTGGAGCATGTAGCTTCTGTTGCAAGGACATTCTTCCCATAAGATTCTATGGTTGTTGAACCTTAATTTGTAGCTGCTGGAAATTCACCTGGAACATAAATGGCATTTGTCAGATTTGAGCTTCATTGCATGGAATGCCATGCTCAATTGTCAGCAACAGGGGACCTGGCTCCAGAACAACTATGAGCTAGATGAGGCGGGTGGGAGGACAGGACAGAGAGATGATCCCATGGATAACTTAGGTTGTTACTAGCAACATTGTTTTCTGAATTTCAATCTTCAGTAGGGTTTTTTGATTAACCTTCTGTTGTGTTTCTGATCAGGAATATGGACTTCATTGAAAGTTGGGTTTATGCAATTCTCAAGGAGCAGCTACCAGAAGTTTTTATCTGCTATGACAACATCACCTGTGAACAACAAGAATAACATTGAAAATCACCACACACACTTGGATAGGTGTTTGGGTTTGCTTTATCAGATGGACTTTGTTGCCACCCATATTTACTAGGAGGGTAATCGAGTTGCAGATGGTTTAGAGTCCAGGAACCCCAATATCATTAGCGGTGGACTGCTCCAAACTTTTGCACTTCATTTATTTATGATAATATTTGTAGCGGGCATTTGTTTAGCGGAATTCTTTTCTAAACTTTTGTGTTGTATTTTCTTTATTTATTTTAATAATATGTTGGAATGGGATATATGATGAGGGTGCTAAGGAGGTGCCAGCCTAGCTGGGATGTCCCGGTGCATCTGCTGATTCCTATTACCAACAACTTTATCTAGAAATAATAAAAAATAAAAAAAACTTATTGCCACAGTCTGCTTGCCGATTGAGATACTAATCATTGTCACTACGGTTCTCTAACATTCTATCAGCACTTCCGTTTTTGTTAACAATTAGTGATCTTTTGTGTAGTTGATATGATTGTAACCTCCTCAAATCTGCTACTCTGGGGTATCAGCCCTCTAATCATATGTGACAATGACATACACCTTTTGGATCTTTTCTTGTAAATGTGGCATATTCAGTTCTCAAATTCTACATCAAATCTTTTCTTTATTTCCCTTTCATGTCCATCTATTATAATCTCAAGTATTTTTTTATTAACAGAATTCAGCCTAGGAAATTTAATCATTCAACACTCATATCATCACCGCATAAAACAATTTGATATTTCGTTCAGGTAATTTCTATTATTGCTATAGCATTTAGAAATAGAGGTACCTAATTGAAAAAAAAAAAAAAAAAAAAAAGATCACTGAAATAGTAGAATTCGGATTGCTAGGCCTTCTTGAAGCTCCTTAAAACAATGTATAACTCAAACATTTAGGTCTTCTCAAAATCAGGTTGGTTGGTAACAGATCTATATCGATAGTATTTACAGGAATTACACGTATCATGTATATAGGATCTATGTACTTCAATATCAACAATTCATTTGGGTGATCTCTAGCCCACCATTCCTTCAGCTCTGACTTTAGCCAGCTACCAACGTCCAAGAAAACTAGGTTTCCAGATTCGTCCTTCTCTTCCTTCAATTCTCGGTATCATATCTTGTCCTACTCCCTTGGCGACAACCACCACTACATGCCCCATTCTCTTTGGAAGGGAAAGGAGGGTTGTTTGAATTCCTTGAACATCGACTCAAAGAGAATGGGCATGCAGTGGTTGTTCAAGAATCAGACAGTAATCCACATTGCGACTTCTCAATGTTGCATGATGGGCTATGTGCCCGGTGCTACGGGCCATTAGTTTAACCAGGCCAATTCCATTAACTCCACTCTCTGCCTCCACATGAGCTACATTGATTGTTTGGAATCCAAATGATCTATGGATAATGCCCACATCATTGTCTACCGTTTTTGGAATCCCAAGGACTCCAACATTCAGTTTACTACGCCGAATTTCATCAAAAATCTTAACAGCTCTACGCATCATGCCATCCCCACCTATGATGTACACTTGCTCATTTGTATTGAATCGAGCATCATATATAATTATGGGTTATGCTAAATCAACTTAAAATGTTGACTTAAAAAAGTGACTTCAAAATCCATTGGCTCTTAATCTAACTGTTGAGATTTGAATGCATTTGTAACTCTTGGATCAAGAACCAATGAGTGATTAAGATTTGAAGTCACTTTTTTTTTTTAAAGTTGATTTAACCTAACCCTATAATTATGTATAGAGTTAATTAGAACCATCAATAGAATGATAATACACCTCATCAATAAATTCATCCAATAATCTCAGTTTGCAATTAAATTCCACAACATACAAGGTTATATCCATTGACCAAGTTTGACTGTTAAAAATACAAAAATACTCTTGTTCACCTGATTGAATCCGTAGCGTTGAATAGCAACAACAATGTTATGAAGATGGAATCCACCCCTAGAGGTCTGAAGCAGAGTACCACCAGTCTTATGCCAACCATGGACCGTCTTAGGATTCAAGTTGAGAGGAGCCATGTCTCTGGAATAGAATCCTCTGTAGCCAGCTTGGATTCCATATATAAATATGCCTGAGTCCATATAAGTCCCACATCTCCCTTATAACAGTATTCAACCCAGGACAGAGACCACCTCAACTAACAATAGTCAATAGCAGCACGGGTGTCGGTGGGGTCGAAGAAGATCTGCTTATGTGGACCAGCCCTGAGGTATGCGAGGTGGGAGAGGGAGAGGATGAAGAAAAGATGTTGAAGAGGAGGTTAGGTGTGGGAGCTTTTCAAGGTTTATACAAGGGCTGTTGATGTTGATGGTGCCTTCTGCTTCTGATTCTGTTTTTGGGTGTGTGAGGAGAGCCATGGCTTCTTTGCAGCTTCAACACATACACTTTCAGTGTAAGGGAAATGATGAAGTTAATTGCTTTTAGACAGCTTCTTATGTGCGTGGAGCCTTGGGAGGGAATTACGTGGCACGTGGGAGGGCTATTGCTTGTGTAGTGCTATGTTGGTGAAAGTCTTCAATCTTCATGGACACATAATTATAGTCTTAAAGAACGAGGCATTATCAAATTGAATAAGCGTTATTTTTAAAAAAGATTTTTTCTTAAAGAGATTTTGTATTTAAATTTTTTAATAAAATACAAGGATTTGGCTATCTGCGGATCAATCCCTACCCTTGAGGCATAGATGGTGGATTCTTTAGTTTATGTGAAGGAAAGAGATATCAAGTGTCTTCTTCCCATATATGAAAGTTTCTTTTCATTTTATGTTATTCGATAATAAGTATTTCAAGGCTTGTGATGAAATTTTTTTATCTTTCTCTAATAATTGACCAGATGAAAAAACACAGTTGAATAACAAGCTTTGTTTTTGGCATAGAATAGCAAGCCTTAACAATAGAAACTTGTGAAAGCAAAGACAACTTCATCATATGTCATTTCTCATTGCCAAAATAAACGTCAAACTGGCAATAACCATGTATTTTTCACCATTTTTTATTTAAAAAAAAAACATTTAAAACAAACTAATAATCCCTATCTTCCCCATGCAATTCCATGTTAGGGTTCTCTTTTCATAAGAAGAAACATGGTGGTTGAAACTTGGAATGGCGGGTATGAAGTCTCTTTCTCTCTCTTACAGCTAGAAAACTGTCAAAATAAGAGAGTCACTACTCAAGAGTCAAATCATCACAGACTACGTTTCCATTAGGGTGTTTGTTGCTCAAATACATAACATCAAGTAATAATATGAAATTATGATGTTAGAATTGCATTCAAAAACATTATATATTAACTTTTAGATTGAGATTAAATAAGAGAAACAAGAGATTAATGAAAACAAAGAATATTAAGAGCTTGTTTAGTTCGACATTGAGATACCCAATGAAGTTAAATTGCCAATTAGAATGCAGTGGTCAATGTAAGTGTTTTATCCGAAAATACGTGCAATTCTAGTGGCCAAGTATGGTTACCTTGTTTTTCTTTTCCCACATTCAGTTGCTAAGTATGGTTACAATGTTGCAAGAAGAAAATATGAGGATCTTGTGGTTGCTGATATAATTGATCCACCAAATGTGAGAGATTGAGGGGATGTGTTGATATGCATGATTTCCAATACCATAATGGGCACCATTTAGCATTAGCATTAGCAGAATCACGAATCACAAACAGGGGAGGTTTTGCGGCCCCCGTTTGCGGCTGGAGCCATCCAGTGCTACCCCTATATTTGAAATGCTAAGGCATATGCTCTCTTCTGTGTGCTCTGCATTCAGCAGTAGCATCTGACCTTATGGTCTCTTCAGGTTCTCTTAGGCAATGGATGGTTGTATGATGCCGATCAAGCAACCTTATGGTCTTAAACTGTAGATTGTAAAATGTTGATTGGAGCACGTAGCTTCTGTTGCAAACACCTTCCTCACATCAGATGCCGCGGTTTGACATTAAGGAACCTGAACATGTACCTGTAGATAACTAAGGTTTTTTTTTTTTTTATCGCCTGCAACACCTTCATCGCTAATTAATGAAGTAGTACTGTTCAATGTTTCTAGTTTTGCCATTAGCTTGGTGAGTTTCTCTCGAATCCAAGTTCAATCTAATATCATATTCTAATAATCTTCTTTTCTTCGTATTTTTCTTAGAATTGGGAATGGCAAGCGATTATGATTCTGAACATGTTATTTATACAAACCCTTCGGTGTATTCAGGAACTGTAAAAAAGGATGCCCTGGGAACAAGCCTCCAACATTGTGCTCACCAAGGATCATTGTCGATGATGACATGGCAGCTCACAGGTGCAGTAAATAAGAGTTGCACAGTTGAAAATTATTCCTTAATATTAATCCGTAACATTTTTGTATGTTATATGATAACTATAGTGAAGGAATATGAACTTCATTGAATGTTGGGTTTATGCAATTTTCAAGGAGCAGCTACCGGAATTTTTTATCTGCTATGACAACATCCCCTGTGAACAACAAAAATAACATTGAAAATCACCACACACACACACCTGTTGATAATCTTCAGGTTTGTTAGAACTAATTTGATGAATTTGTATGTGATGAGAGGAGAAGATAGTGGCATTGTGTCTGCACGCCGCTTGTTTGATGATATATGCGAGAGAAATGTTGTGGCTTGGAATACGTTGCTTAAAGGGTATGTTAGATGCGGAGATATTAATGGGGCACAGAGAGTTTTTGATGAAATGCCACAGAGGAATGTTGTTTCGTGGACAACCATGATCTCTGGGTGTGCTCATAATGGGGGATGTGTAAGCAAGCGTTGTCTAGGAAATGGAAGTGAAGTGCTGATAAATCGTGCATTCAGGACTGCAATAAAAGATGAGGTTGCATTAACACTATAAAAAGCTGAGAACGAGGTTCTGGGACATGATGTTGTGAATACGATTATACAAAGGAAATTAACAAGAACTATTGTTGGTAATGGCAGCATAGAGGGGCACTAAATAAAAGGGTTGCACAGATCAGGAACCGGGTGCCTTTCGTTAATATTCTTATTTCCTTGCTACTCTGGCAATTCATGTAACATACACAAGCAGCAAAACAGAACCATGAAAATTCGGAATTAGCTTAATGAAAGCATTGGGATATACTTCCATGTGGTGTCAATGTGATTTAGTTACTTTTTTCTGTTTACTTGATTAGTTAATTTATGAAAACATATCATGGCTGTTGCCTCTTTGGACAATCATACCATGAACCATAACCATGAACCATAACCATGAAAAAACATAAACATGAAATTGAAAAACATTAGGACAAAACATTTTTATTAAAATATTATCCATACATCCCATGCCATCTCTTTGTATGGCTTATACATTTACAATGCCCGAAGGGGGTTTATATAGAAAATACAGAGGAATGTGCGACTTTTATATCGCATAGCACATTATTCATCCAACGGATGATGTGTTACAATAAACTGGCACTCTGCCAGATATTTTCCATTACAATAAATGATCGGTGCATTCACCAAGACATGTAGAAAAATGGAGACATTTCTAGAAGTCTTTAGACAAAATGAGACTTTTCTAGAAATCTTAAAAGTAACTAAATAGTTACTATCAAATGAAACTAAATTACAACCATACCATTACATAAACCATAATCATTCCATAAACTTAACCATGATTAAACCATGAGCCATCCATAAACCATAAAATATTTAAGAAAAGTTTCACATTTCCAACAATGTTGTATAACTCCAACATTTAGGTCTTCTCAAAATCAGGTTGGTTGGTAACAGATCTAACCCATGCCCATTTATGGTCCCTTGTGTTAACTTCATTCTTAGCCTGCTTCTAATGGAATATATGCGTAGTTGCCGTTAAGAGGACCACATACAAAACCAGTGTAGCCCGCCATAATACCATGAATCGCCGTGTGTGCCAACAGTGTACAATATGCGTTATCAGTAGCATTTGCAGGAATTGCACGTATCATGTATGTAGGATCTATGTACTTCACTGTAAACAATTCATTTGGGTGATCTCTATCCCACCATTTCTTCAGTTTAGACTTTAGCCAGCTACCAACGTCCAAGAAAACCGGGTTTCCAGATTCGTCCTTCTCTTCCTTCTGGGCATCAGTTCTCGGTATCATATCTTGTCCTGCTCCCTCGGCGACAACCACCACTGCATGCCCATTCTCTTTCAATCGATGTTCAAGGAATTCAAACAGCCCTCCTTTCCCTTCCAAGTAAAATTTGTTTTCAGGAATCAGACAGCAATCCACGTCGCGGCTGCTCAATGTTGCATGAAGGGCTATGTGCCCGGTGCTACGACCCATTAGTTTCACGAGGCCAATTCCATTAACTGCACTCTCTGCCTCCACATGAGCTGCATTGATTGCTTCTTGAGCCATTTCTACCGCTGTTTGGAATCCAAATGATCTATCGATAATGCCCACATCATTGTCTACGGTTTTTGGAATCCCAACAACACCAACATTCAGTTTCCTACGCCGAATTTCATCAAAAATCTTAACAGCTCCGCGCATTGAGCCATCTCCACCTATGATGTACACCTGCTCATATGTATTGAATCAAGCATCATATATACAGAGTTAATTAGCACCATCAATAGAATGATAATACACCTCATCAATAAAATTCACCCAATAATCATTGACCAAGTTTGACTGTCAAAAATACTAAAATACCACTGTTCAACTGATTGAATCCATAGCATTGAATAGCATCAACAATGTTTTGGAGATGAAAGCCACCCCTAGAGGTCTGAAGCAGAGTACCACCAGTCTTATGCCAACCATGGACCATCTTAGGATTCAATTGGAGAGGAGCCATGTCAATGGAATAGAATCCTCTGTAGCCAGCTTCGATTCCATAAATATGTCTGAGTCCATACAAGTCCCACAACCCCACCACCAGCTCCCTTATGACAGTATTCAACCCAGGACAGAGACCACCGCAATTAACAATAGCAGCACGGGTACTGTCGGTGGGGTCGAAGAAGATCTGCTTACGTGGACCGGCCCTGAGGTATGCGAGGTGGGGAGAGGGAGAGGACGAGGACGAGAAGATATCGTAGACTATGTGACGTAGGACGATGTCTGTTGGCGTTACGTAGAAACCATCGGATGGAAGAAAGAAAGGGTTGTGTTGGAGGGGATTGGTGTATGTTTTGAGGGTTGGGAGGTAGTCTGTTCGGTGTGGGAGCTTTTGATGGTGCCTTCTGGTTCTGATTCTGCTGCCATGGCTTCTTCTTTGCAGCTTCAACACGTACACTGCAAGTGCAAGGGAAATGATGATTGCAAGGGAGATGTAAGTGCAAGTTGATTTTTTGCTTTTTTGATAGCTTGTTATGTAAGTGGCGTGGAGCCTTGAGAGGGAATTATGTGAGGTATCTGCTTGTGTAGTGCCACGTTAGGGAATTGAAAGTCTTCAAAGACGGTGCAAATCTGCCCTTCTTTCACAGGCTAATATTATATGAGAAAATTATGTTATTTTATTTGATGTAAATTTTGTTTCTCGCAGATTATAGAAACTGGTCGAAGTGTACTCTAGTTTCGATGCTTCACGGAAGATCATTCATTAATGGAATTTAAATTACAAAAGGTAGCTTTATTGTCATCTAAGAAAGTTCTTTCCACTTGATTAAAAAAAATATATAACTAAAATATCTATATTTAAAAGGGAGAATTATGGTTTGGTCCTTATGTTTTAAAGAAAAGTTGTTTTTTTTATCCGACTTATGTGTATTCTGGTCTTTTATCCTCATTTTTTAGAAATACATCAATAAGGTCCATTCGTCTGCAACAGTGAGTCAAAGTTAAATAATACAGGGGTAAAAATGTACTTTTAGTCATGATTAAATATTTGGAGACACATGTTAGGTTTATAATAAATATATTTTAAAATCAAATAATATTTAAAATAAAAGCAAAAAAAAAAATATATATCATAAAAAAACTTAAAAAAAAGTGTGGCTCTATTACCACCCATAAAATATCTTTATACACCAGATTTTCTTCCAACAACCATATTAAAAAGGGAAAGTTACACTAACATTCCCTAACTTTAGGTGAAATTGGACCAATGATAGAAAATCATTTTGTTACACAAACCTCCCTTGGATTTCATTGGCCAAATGATTGACTAACTGACAATTAACAGTGGAAAAGGCAAAGTGGATAATCTTTTTGGCAGGGGTGGCAAAATGGACGGCCTGGCCTGTTAACGGCCCAATTTGACCGTGCCGGGCCTTTAACAGGCCAGGCTCGAAGGAGCTTGAAGACAAAACAGGCCGGGGCGAGCCCGACCTGTTAAAAACATTTGGGGCTTGGCCTGGGCCCGCAGCCTGTCCTTCTGGCTGGCTTGTGGGCTCAGCCTGTGGGCTGCTCGGTTTTTTTAAATAATAAATTAAAATTTATAAATTCTCTAATATATAATTTATAATTTATAAAAATATAAAATAAATAAATTATTCATCAATTGATTGTTTTTTTTTTAAAAAAATTCCTATTTTATTTAATTATTAAGACTTTTAAATTTATTCATCAATTGATTGTTTTTTAAATTTAATTGTTGAGAGAGTTAAGAAATAAAAATAAAGAGAGTTTGATTTGGTATTTGGATTTTGGGATTTTGGGGTATTTATAGATTTTAAAAATGGAGGTTAAAAGTGTAATTGTAATGAAATTGTTTTAAAAAAAATTGTACAGACACGTACATGTTGGGTTGTTGGCCAACGGCCAAAAGAAAATAATTTTTTTCTTTCTGACTTTTTGACCATTTGAGGTCAGTTAAGGAAAAAAAAAAATCTGACTTTTGACCGTTTTTGGTTAGATAAGTCAGTAAAAAAAAAATGGAAAAGTGGCCGTTGGACAACCCACAGACCGGTGGGCCCTAAAACCTTGGCTAGGCCTGGGCCTGTTTGCTAACCAGGTTTTGGCTTGGCAAGGTATTGGCTAGGCCGGGCCAAGCCCGGTCTGTCACGGGACTGGGCCTTCCAAGCCTGGTCCATTTTGTCACCCTTACTTTTAAGGCGGGTTGAAAGTCGGATCAAATTACAAAAATGGGTCGTATATTTACCGTAGGAAATCATGCCACGTGGCTTTAAAACAAAATATCTGGTGCCACGTAATTATGGGCTTTTTAAATTGACTAGAGTAGATATCATCACTTTTTATTGGGCCCAATTTAACTCGGGGCCCAAATCCATGGGAATTCTCCGAGTCAACTCGTGATATGCACGTGCCTGGGCATATCATGAGTCGACTCGGAGAGTTATCATGGATTTTCTTCCCGAGTCCAATTGGGCCCATTGAGAAGTGGTAATAATCGGCCCAAGTCAAATTTCATTTACCCTTTTATCCCTACATTAGTCCTTTCATTTTTATTTTTTATTTTTTATTTTTCTTCTCGTTAACACAATGTCTTCTTCCTATTCATATCCTCAAACATTTGCAGGGGTTAATTTGGAGTTTTGGACTCGAATCTGTGCCTGTGAAGTCAGTCTCTCTCTCTCTTTCTCTAATTTTTGTTTTTTATTGGTAATTTTGTAAATATTAGCATGTATTAATTTCATACTTTTATCTAGTATTTTGGATCATCGCCATCATTTTGTTGATTGAAGCCATGAGCTTGAATGGAAACATTATGCCACCTGCGACTCTGCGAGCATTAATTAAGGACTACTTCACACCATCTTATTGAAGCTATCGAATCAATATTCCAGCCATTTTCTAGAAAGCACCTGAGGAACTTCCATTGCTGGTGTTGTTTCTAGTAAGATTTGTATTTTGAAGAACTTCAATTCGAAGATTAAAACGACACCTTAGCTTTTATAAAAAAGTCTTAAATAAGTCAACAAACTTTGCTATATAACTTAAGTTGACTGAGCACGTCAAGGGATATAGCCGACGTGACTAATTATGTCTCTTGGATTAGCTGGCATAACCAGCTTTGTTAGCTAAGAATGTTTTTTGTACGTCTTTTCAAGTAAAGCTTCTAGAGTAAATCTTTTTTTATAGTAGAGCTTCTAATGAGTAGAATTTCTAACAAAAAAGGCATTTGGTTATGTAAATTACAAAAAAAATATTGACAATATATTTTTAGAAATAGCTTTTGGTTGAGTGAATTACAAAAAAAGGTGTTGACAATGTATTTATAGTGAAAAAGTTACAGTTATGGTGAAATATTTAAAATTTATGAAGAGTAGTTGAGACAATTTATATGTTTCAAAAAAGCTTTTTGGAAAAGTCCAAATTTTGGGCTTCTCCAAGTAAACATAAAATGGTTTTTTTAAAGGTTAATTGAGATAATTCATATATTATGAAAGCTGTTTTGAATTTTGTCAAAAAACTTAAAAAAAAACCTCCAAAATAGCTTTTAGCTATGAAGCACAGATACGTTTTTCTTGAGAGGTAACACGCGTGCGTGGGACACGTGTTCGACACGCAATTTCCCGTGTCCATTGACTTTATGAGGAAATTGACTTTCCAACATGGCATGGACATGTTTGGGACACAGCAAGGACACGTTTGGAGCCCGACGAACATGTATCAAATCCAACCCAAACCCAAAATCAACCCATATCACACGTAAATCAAACCAAATCAAAGCCAAAACCCTCACCATTAGCCACTTAACCACCACCACCACTAGAAAACCCAAGACCAGAAAGGAGAGAGAGAGAGAGAGAGAGAGAGAGAGAGAGAGAGATGTAGAGTGGACGTGCTAGTTGTAGAGTGATTGAGAGATTTTAGAGAGGAACCGGAAAGAAAAAGAGGGAGATGAGAGAGGCAAGACTAGGGATGGCAATTTACCTGTGGGCACCCGCCCGAACCCGACCCTGTAGGGTCGGGTTTGGGTGGTGAATTTACGACCCACGAACCCACGAACCCGTATAAAGTAAAACCCAGCGGGGTTTGGGTGTGGGTGTGGATTTGGAAAACGAACCCGTGGGTGAACCCGCGAACCCGCATAAATAAAAATTATATAATATTAGCATTTAAAATATTATAAATTTAAACTCTAATAACTTTTTAACCATATAAAGAATAAAATATAAAAACTCCACTCATTCTAAGTTTGAGAATTACAATTCTCAACTCTCATTTATATATAGCTAATGGTAGAACCTTGCACTCTTGTTTTTTCAATGTGGGACTTTCAAAAGTCCCACATTGAAAAAACGACAAGTGCAAAGTTCTACCATTAGCTATATATATAATGTGCTTTGCCTCTTATCTCAACTAAGAAACGCACTTGTATTTGTAATTCTCTATGATATATTATAAATAAAGCGAAGTTTTGTATTGTATAAATAAATAAAATTAAATATTAAATATTTATAAATTAATATATTTTACGGGTTGGTGGGTGTGACCCGCGAACCCACAAACCCATATAAAACCCGCGGGTGGAACCCGAACCCGAACCCGTTTATTTTCACGGGTTCATGGGCGGGCGTGGGTGATGAAAAATTTCACGGGTGCGGGTTTGGATTTTGCAAAACCCGCCCGAACCCGACCCATTGCCATCCCTAGGCAAGACTACATGAGAGATTGAGGATTAAAGAGAGATGATTGTGATTTGTGAGAGATAGTCAGATACAGTGGCGAACCCAAGAATTTTAATCAGGTGGGGCACTTGAAAAAAATAACAATTATATTATAAAAAAATATTAAAAATTAAGATCATAGTAAAAATGAGTTTTTTTACATAAAGAAAAATTGATGATTTATTGAAGTTTATATAAAATAAAACAAATAGAACACATACTCAAGATGAACTAAATAATCTTACGTTCAAAAAAATGAAAGTAAAAACAAGAAACACAACATTAAAAATTAAATAATAACAAGAAAAACAACATATATATACAATAAAATTGCAATATTTATTCTTCTTAAAATAATAAATTACAATCTAATTTTATAATAAGAAATGTTGTTTTGTATTTATAATGAATTCACTTTAAATTTATACAAAAATAATTGATTAATAAATATTACTAGACATGTTTTTTTTGTTTTTTTTATTCTTCTAATTATTGGTTAATTATTGATTTATTGATTCGAAATAAATTAAAACTATAAAATAAAGAAAAATACCGAGGATAAAATAAAATAAATCATAATAATAGATGGACTATTTTAATATAATAAATTAAAATTTGAGATTTTAGGGTTTATTGATTAGAAACTAAAACTATCATAAATAATAAAAGTTTAAAATAATAGATAATTTAACATAAAATAAATTGAATTAAGTAAACACGAATTGAAAGTAGTTAAGAAGTTGACAATAACGGAAAAGAGAAAATAAATTGTTTTTGTTTTATAATAAGATAAAAGTTTGAAAAAGAAATTTGAAAAGATGGTAAAATAAAAAAGGCATAAAAAAATTATTAAAATTACTTATAAAATTAAATTTGTAAAATAAGATATTAATTTTTCTTGAAAAAGGTAAATGGTGAGACTTGAAACACCACCACCAATACAAAAAAGTGACAGAATACCAATTTTACTAAGAGGTATTTTGCTATTATTATTGTTTTTTTTTTGTTTTTTTTTGTTTTTTTTTGTTTTTTTGATATAGCTATTGTTATTGTTATTTAATATGTAAATATATGATTAAAAGAAAAATCAATTTTTTTTAAAAAAATATTTAAGGTAGGACACGGGCCCCTATTGGCCTAAAGGTGGGTCCGCCCCTGGTCAAATAGAAGATTTCAATTTTAGATAGGCGTTGCAAAGGAAGAGGATATGGGGAAGAGAAAGTAAGTGCTATCCAACTGTTAATTTAATTTTATATTATTTGTTTTATTATTTTATTTGTGGGTGCTGTCCAACTGTTATCTTTATTGAATTATATATATATTAAAAATAAATATATATTATTTTAATTGCCGTATCCGTATCTTAGTTTTTTAAGATTTTCTGTATCCCCGTATCGTATCGTGTCGTGTCGTGTCCCTATGTCCGTGTCCGTGTCCGTATCCGTGCTTCACAGGCTTTTAGTATTAAAAAAACATTTTTGATCTTTTCAAAAACCATACAAAACATACACTAAGGGTATGTTTGGTATGACTTTTCAAGTAGAGTTTATAGAGTAGATCTTTTACTATTGAGTAGAGCTTTCGAAATAAAAATAAAAATAAAGCTTTTGGTTGTATAAATTACAAAAATGGTGTTGACAATGTATTTAAAAAAAAATATCTTTTAGTTGTGTAAATTACAAAAAAAGTGTTGACAATATATTTATAATGAAAGAGTTGTATGGTAGAATATTTAAAATTTATAAGAATAGTTGAAACAATTCATAAGTTTTTAAAAAGCTCAAAAAAAGCTTTTGGGGAAAGCTCAAAATTTGGACTTCTCCTCGTAGATATAAAATAGCTTTTATAAAAGGTAATTAAAATAATTCATATATTAAAAAAACTATTTTGATTTTTGCCAAACAACCAAAAAAACTTCAAAATAGCTTCTAACATTAAAAAATGGTTTTTGGCCTTTACAAAAGTCATACCAAACACACTAAATCGAGTGACGTCACATGACTAGGCAGCCAGGCAGGCCAACTTCATTTAGCTGACTTGACTAACACATCGGCTCAGATTAGCTTTTGAGACTGGCCAAACCGGTTGACGTGCCCATTCAATTGACTTTTCAATGCCGCGCCAAAAAAATATGTAGAAAATAAGGGTGCATCCTGTAACGTTTTTCAAAGCTGTTTTTGTTTTTGTTTTTCGAAAATAAAAATGAAAATGAAAATGAAAATTAAAATGAAAATGAAAATGAAAACAATGTTTTTTATTTCAATTTCGAAATCCAAGAACACGTCTGATATTATATCTTGGAAGTTGTATTCCGAATATGAAAACGTAAAAAACACGTCTGGTAGGTTATCCGAAAAATTTTAAACATTGTAATTTTCCTAATATTTTTTCTATTGTAATTTTTTAATTTGAGTAAAATGTGGGTCAGTAATTCATCTAAATGACTAAATCAACTATGCCACCCAAAAAATTCTCCGGACACCTGATTAATCTCCACCTACACCCATTTAAAAATTTTACAAATCAATTACCAGCCACCTTTAATTCCATCGGTTTTCGTCAAACTCATGTCATTACTTCTTATACCTGATTAAACCCTAAATAAACAATCAAATGCCCTTATCATTACTTGGATTCGTTTTTGCTGTTTGCTTTCTTTTGTTGTTTTGCTGCTATATTTTGTTGTGCCCAGTTTTTTTTTATGATTGTTGCTCTGTTTCGGTGTAAAAAGAGGGTCTCTGGCCAGCAACTATAATTGATCATCACTTTTTGAAGTAAAAAATAAAATTAAATAATAAACATAAATTACATGTTGTGCCTAGTTTTGTTTTGTATTTTTGTATTTTTTTTTTTTTTTGTGCAAATATTTGAAAACAAAAGTAATAAAGGAGCCAGCAGTGGCTCCATGGCCGGAGGGGGTGGGATCCTCCTCCAGCGACGCCGATCTGGCCAGATCGCATTGCTGGAGGAGGATCCCACCCCTTCTGGCCATGGAGGAGCAGATTGGCTCCTCCAAATTTGCTTCCATGGAGAATAGGAAGGGGAAGAAGAAGAAGAAGAAGAAGAAGAAGGAGGAGGAGGAGGAGGAGGAGGAGGAGGAGGAGGAGAAGAGAAGAGATGAGAAGAGAAGAAGATGCAGACCTGGAGTCGACAAGCGAAGAATGAAAGAAGAAGAAGATGAAGACTTGTCTTTGATCAACGAAGAGGAGAAAAAAAAGTGAGAAAAAAAGTTAAAAAAAAACAAAATGAAAAACAACTTTTAGCTGTATTCCATATTTTTCACTTTTAACACTGGTTTTGTTTTTGTTTTGAAAATAAAATGAAAAACAAAATGGAAAACGGTAACGAACGCGTATTCAAAATTATTTTTGGAAAATAAAAACAAAAACAACCTTGTAAAAGGGTACCGGACATGCCCTAATAAACTACATTACAATATTGATTAGAACTGATGGCCAAAAGCAGTTGTCATTTCTGATGAATTAATTTGTTTACAATATAAATTTCATTTCTGCTCTGCAACACTGATGAGTTCCGTGTGTCCAACCTTGTTCCTTAAGCTGGTAGCCAACTTCACAGCATCAACTCCTTCTCCAATTACCACAACTTTATCTTTCTCTGCTCCTTCCAATCCTACAAAGCTCACGCCTGCATATATATAAACATTTTCTGATTCTCGTATATAATTGCAACATAATATTGCCTTGCATTTTGCATAAACATTAATTAATTAGTAATTTAGTACGTACCATCTGCTTTTGCAACCAGCTTGAGTGACTCAGTGCGACATTTCTGGCAACTCATCTGAACCTTCATCACAATCTTCAAGGGGGCTGTTGGAGATGCTCTAAGAGCATCTCCAACATACTCCCTTAATGACATCTCTTAGCTTAATTAAGGGAGTATGTGTATTTTTACAACTCCAACAACTCCCTAAATGACCCCCTTAATTGTGTTCAAGTGGAGTTCACTCCCTTAATTAAGAGGTGTTTTTAGACCCCCTTAAAGTGGGCTCCACCTATTTAAGATTATTTTATTTCTTAAAAACTCCATATAATATTTATTACACAACATCAAACATTTAAATAATAATAATAAATTATTAAAGGGACCATTTAAGGGAGTATTGTTGGAGCACGTACTCCCTTAATGGCCCCTTACATCAACATCCACCTTTATTTAAGGGAGTCTCCAAGGTAGACTGTTGGAGATGCTCTAAGTTGATAATTTTAAAGGGTTTGATATTATCATAACTTAGAACTTCATAATATATTTAGTTTTTTTTTGGTGTATTTATTAAGTGTAGATATGATCAACATAACAAACCTAGTAAATAAAAATTTGGTTAAATCTGTCTTAACCTTTTTTTTTTTTTATTAGTATTATAAAATATTAGATATTTTGTAATTAAAACACATCAAATTCAAATTATTGAGTGGGAGAGGGTAATATGACAGTATTACCCATGGTCTCCACCATTAGTACAAAGATTTAAATGGCACCTCGAGACGCCTTGATTTCGTCCTCCCTACGGAGGGTGTCCATTTAGGTCAATAGCAAGGTTTTCTTCCATGAGATAGGAATTTTAGATTTATTTCAAAATTGACCTACCCTACGGCGGCAATTTTGAGTTAAGTCAGAAAATTCTAAAATGGTAGGTTACATTCAAAAGATGTAATTAAGCTTGTTGATTACAATCTTGACAAAATCAAACGATGATTAATAAAAGTTGAAAATACGAGATATTTTGATTTAACTTTTATTAATTGAGAAAGTCTCAATTCAACTATCAAATACGTGACCTATCCTACGACGGCACGTTATTTGTGAAAATTGAGTTATTGTGGTAATTGTGTAAATAATTTTTTTGTATTTTTACACGAGTATCAAACAATCTTGCATTACTGATTCCACTATGGAGGCTAAATATGTGGTAGCCTGTGAAGCAGCTAAAGAAGCAATTTGGCTTCAAAAGTTTTTGTCTGATCTGGAAGTTGTTTTGAATATGGAAAAACCCATTACACTATATTGTGACAATAGTGGAGTCGTGGCTAATTCGAAAGAACCTAGAAGCCACAAATGAGGAAAGCACATAGAGCAAAAATATCACCTAATTAGGGAGATTGTACATCGTGGCGACGTGTCTTTTCTGAAGATTAGATCTGAAGACAGCCTTATAGATCCTTCACAAAGACTTTGCCTACAAAGAGTTTTGAAGGCCATCTAGAAGGACCAGGATTAGAAGACATGTCTCATCTACTTTAGGACAAGTGGGAGATTGTTGAGGAAAGTGCCCTAAGAACAAATGTTGTTAATTTTTTTTTGCTAAATTCATAAACAGATTTACAATTTATTTTAAGGGAATGCTATCTACCTTTCCCATTTGCCTTTCTCATACCTTTCCCACTCATTGCTTGACACGTATACACTTTTATATTTGTTGACGGTGAAATTTGGATTGCCACGCACTCAACAATTATATCAATTTAATATAAAACGAGAAAATCAAGAACGCATGCAAAAGACAGATTTTACGTGGAAAACCCTTGAATGGGAAAAAACCACGGCGCCCCCTGAGGGCAGAAAAATAATACTAGGTTTTGTTGCTTTGTTACACACTTAGATCTCTCTTACAATTGCTCTCTTCTCTCTAGATTTTTGAACCCCCTCCTCATGGGATAGGTGGTTCTATTTATACATATCTAATTAGGGTTTCCCCTTGTTTTCACGGATCCAAATCTACTTTCTTTTTTATGATTCCTTGTTGTCATGGGTCTTCTAAAAGTTTAGGGTTTAGTTCTGTGTTTCTGCCGAGTTGGTTCAGGCCCAATACGCTGGCGCAGCGAGTACCTTTACTTCTGGGTATCATCTTTTCGGCGACCACGTTTCTACCTTTGGGGAGTATATATCTAGCTTTGGCGACCATATCTTTGACCTTTTTGGCTCGAGGTATTTTGACATTCTTGACTTGTCACATTCTCTCCCTTGACCCGGTCAATGAGTGATGTGGCAATCTTTTATTGAATCTTTTGATGACGTGTCAGGTTGACGAATTTATACATACAACAATACCCCCATAAATACTTCGAGCTGGGCGAATGACTTGTTCTTCTCACTTCGTTTGCCTCTGTGAGTAGTATTTATACATATGCTTATAAGATTTCGGCGCATTTTTGTAATAACTCCCTCTTTCCTTTTTACTACGCGCTGTATTGATTAGTTGATTCTTCCAGTGCAAGCTTTCAATTTGGGCCACACAACTTCTGGCGCTCCCACTTGCTTGACAGACGAAGAGACATTCTGACCGCTTGGTTATCCCCGAGATGCCACATGTCCATTACTTGATGGTGACTATTGCGGCTGGTCACTGTGGCTGTCATTCTCATTAATTGCATATCTTTTTATTTGATTTTCTTTTTGAATTTCAAAGTTCCCTCTTTTAAGGCCCGATTGCTTCTTCTTCCTCATTTTATTCTCTCCATTCATTCTCCTATTTTCTCTCAAAGCAGATTCCCTTCGTCTCCCTTAGAAATTTCTGCCGTTTAATTTCTTCTTTTTTGCTTCATTTTTGGACGGCTTGCCTTAAAACCGATCGTGCTTATTTCCCGACGTCCCCACATCTCTTGTTCTTCTTCGGAATTTAGGGTTTTTCTGGTGAGTTTTCATGGATCCCTCCTTACGTTCTTCTCTTTTTAATCGAATGATGCAAGCTATGGAGCTTGGTGACAAATGTACTGCGGACAAAATTGAATCTTTGATTCGTAATTTTCGCCCGGATTCTCTGGTCCCAATTTCTGTTTATGTTCCATCTTCTGAGGATACTTTTATTCCTAACATCTCTCCTCCGTCTTCTAACAGTGATTCTCCAACAATGCCGAGATCTTCTAAACCAACAAGCAGTAAATGACGCATCTCTAGGGCTCCTTGTGAATCCCTGCTAGATGCGCAGACGACTGTCGACTGTCGACTCCGACGTTGAAGACCATCAAAGGGATAGGCTTCATTTTTCGCTAGACCATCCGTGTTCTTTTGACACGGAGGTTAATGTGGTTGGCGAGGACGAGCTCCGTAAATATAAGAGTCGCTTCGACATTCCAGACTCAGTGACTCTGATGTTACCCGGCGATCGAGCAGCATGGAATCCTCCTGAGAATGCGGTCGCCATCTATGGTGCCATGCTCAGTTGTGGAGTAACCCTTCCTCTTCAGCCTTTCATCGCTAGGTTTCTTGCGGAGGCTCGGATTGCACCGGCACAACTTGCTCCAAACAGCTACAGGATATTGATGTGCCTGTGTCTTATGTGGAAGCTGAAGGGTTATGGGCCCCCTACGCCCCGCGAGATCCGCCACTTTTATACGCTGAGGCAGGCAGGCAGGCAATGATGGCACGTATTTCCTTCTTTCTTCGCCTGTGGAGAACTGGATCCCTGAGGGTATGGCGAACCCTGGTCAAGTTGAGGTCTCCAGTGATGAGAAGAATAAGGGTTTTATCTGGGGCTTCCCTACTTCAAATAAAAGGTGGAAAAACAGAAATTGGAACATAAACAGAAGTTGAGTTCTCACTTTTTGTTGCAAACCTTGTTTACGTCTTTACCCCTGATAGCTGCTTTTATCATTTCATTAATAAGGGGTGAAGACATAAACAAGGTTTGCAGTAAAAAGTGAGAGCTTTTTGTTAAATGTAAAAGTGTATACATGTCAAACAATGAGTGGGAAAGGTAAATGAGAAAAGCAAATGGGAAAGGTAGATAGCATTCCCTTTTATTTTATATTTGTATGCATTTAATGTTATTAATATTATATTAATGACATAAAATTTCATGATTATTAAATGTAATATTAAACATAGTATATAAGCTATTATATACATTAAGATTATGTTTAAATATAATAATTTTAATTGTCTGTAATTAATAATAATTAATATTAAACATAGTATGTAAGCTTGTTTTTATTTTTATTTTTTAAAATATGGTCTGGGGCGTCTTTAGAATTTTCTTATCTTGTTTAGTAATTTTAATTTTGGTTAAAATTGTTATTAAAAAAAAAATGCAGTGTAAACAGATAATTAATGAATTGTCAATAGCATTGCTCTTTAATTTTAGAGTAATTACACGTACAAATGCCATTTTATTTAACCCTTACATGTTTCTATTATTTACAAAAATACTGCCTAATGTACATTTGGAGAAAAACTTGTGCAGTCCAATAAAATTGCAGCATATTAAAGTTTTAAGATATATTTTTAAATATTGAGATGAGATTGCCCCTAGAGGCATAGCTTAGTTGGTAAATGGACGAGCTTAGGCCTTGGGCAAATGACTCTCAATTCAGCGGCTCAAATCCTACCAATAGCAAAAGTTTCAACAAAAAAAAAAAAAAAAAAAAAACACATGGTCTAGATATAGATAGACAATGTCAATATATATATATATATATATATATATATGTAAAAATTCAAGAGTATTCAACCAGAAAGTAAAAGAACTTGATTGCACAGCAAGTGTTTGATGGAAAGCTCAAGAGAGCTCTAGAACTATCAGTAAGAAAACAGAGGAAATTTGTGAGAGAATTATTTTATTGAGAAGTGACGAAGTGATTACATTCTTTGCTCATACATCTATTTATAATATCTATCAGATATTTTCAACCGATTGAGAAAGATTGCCACCTGGCAACTTGACAGCTGGTGAACAACTTTTGGCGGGAAAGTTTGTTAGATTTGTAACTGCCTCAGATGATGTTGATGATGATGATGATCATACGATGATGATTGTGTCATCATGATCATTGCTCTGTTGATCGGTTCTTCTAGAAGCAGCCTATAATGTATTTATATTAGTGTTGCTTTAGCTGCTGTTGCTGATAGCTGTCAACACTTCTAATGTTGTTGCTACTTCTTTTGCATATCAGCATCACTATTCTTAACATCCCCCCGCAAGCTGAAGATCGGTGAGATAGCCAAATTCAGCTTGGACCGAAGAAGATCAAACTGGGAGAATGGTAAAGCCTTTGTAAGAATATCAGCACATTGATGAGTAGTTGGAACATATTGAACCTGCAGAGTACCAGACAAAATTTTGTCCCTGATGAAGTGAACGTCAATCTCTATGTGCTTCGTGCGAGCATGAAATACTGGATTTTGAGCTAAAGCTATCGCACTTTGGTTGTCACACCAGACAACTGGACACTGAGGAATAGAGATCCCAAGCTCAAAAAATAAAGACTTCAACCAAACTACCTCAGCAGTGGACTGAGAAAGAGCCCTGTACTCCGCCTCACAACTAGAACGAGCCACTACACTTTGTTTCTTGGAGCTCCACCCAATAAGGTTGCCACCGAGATACACACAACAACCACTAGTTGACCTTCGATCATCAGGACATGATGCCCAGTCAGCATCACTAAACACTTCAATATGCAGAGATTTGGATGGCTTGAAAAACAACCCCATATCAGCAGTCCCTTTCAAATAGTGAAGAAGACGTTTACATGCAGACCAGTGAGCAGTATTAGGAGATGCTAAAAACTGACTCAACTTGTTCACACTAAATGATATGTCAGGCCGTGTGTAGGTTAAGTACTGCAATGCCCCAACAGTACTTCTATAAAGAGAGGGAAATGCAAAAGGGGAACTAGTTTTGGTGAGCTTGGAGCTGGTAGGTAAAGGAGTGGAGCATGGTTTACAATTTGACATGTTGGTCTTTTGTAGAAGATCAATGATATATTTGGATTGAGTTAGAACTAGACCAACCGATGATCTAAAAGCCTCAAAGCCTAAGAAATAGTTTACACACCCTAAAGACTTTAAAGCAAAGGTAGAATTTAGAGTGGTGATTGTTTGTTGAATAAGTGTTGGGCCATTTCCAGTGATGAGAATATCATCAACATATACTAGGAGATAGATTACCTTATCACCAAGCCGTTTGATGAATAGAGAAACATCTGAAAGAGAGGACACAAAACCCCATTTCTGTAGAGCTGTCTTCAGCTTGAAAAACCAGGCACGCGGGGCCTGTTTTAGTCCATAGAGAGCCTTGTTAAGTTTGCATACAAAAGATGATTTTTGACTGTCAACAAAGCCATGGGGCTACTCCATATAAACATCTTCAGTGAGATCCCCATTCAAAAAGGCATTGTTGATGTCAACTTGTTGGACATCACAATTAAAAGTCACGGCTGGGCTAAATATATTCGAATTGTCATTGCCTTGATCACAGGGCTGAAGGTGTCTTGGAAGTCTATGCCAGGTGTTTGTTGGAACCCTTTTGCCACCAATCTTGCCTTGTGTTTGAGGATTGAGCCATCCGGGTTGTACTTCACACGAAAAATCCATTTGCAGCCAACCAAATTGCAGGACTTGTAAGGATTCCCATATCTTGATTGGCTTATTTCGTAGACAAACCACGTGTTGGGGATTGTATGTAAGGGTAGCTTAAGTGATTGATATTCAAGCTCAAGACCCTCTCATGTCCTCAAGGTTGATAAGCACCAAAGGTAAATTCTAGTGCTTACTTGCTTTGAAGAGATCTAGTTGCACACACACACAACTCATGCATAAATCTTATTCTTGTATGTTGTGTGTTTTATATGTGTGCATGCATGTTCTTGAACATCTCTTCTTGCATGTTTTATTTTGATTGCATCTTGTTCATTGAAATGCCATAACATGTTTAGGCATTAGGATGCATTCACTTCTCACACTTGCACTTCATGATTAGTCTTAAGTGTGGTGTAATTCGTTTCCGTTTGTGTGATCGGAAACGTCCGCGCTTGCACGATGGTGTGCATGTCTTAGCGCGATGGTTGACCACTTGAGAATGTCTCATTCTTCTCTTAGATAAGTGGTAGTTTTGGTTTGATTGTTTGGAGTAAAGTGTCTAGTTTTGAAAGATTAGATTTCAATGTTTTAAATGTTTTTCAAAACTGACCTTTGTATGGTCGTGTGACCATAACTTTTTATAAAAAGATTGAAATTGAGGTTTGTAAAATTTTGGACAAACTAGACACCCATACCTTTCCAACGGTATATTATTTATAATATTTCATGACCGTTTGGATTGGTTTTAAAATCTCCAAAGTTACAACCAAAACATGGCAACTCTGTTGTTGTCCGTTTCTGACTTTGGTCACTCAATTGACCATAACTTTTTCTATAGATATCGAAATGTAATTCTGTAAAAACGAGTAGAAAGTAGACATCCATAACTTTCCAACGATATATCATACAAAAAGGTTTCGATGTCGTTTGGTCATGTTTCGAAGCTCTCGAATCTTGAGTCGCTGCACTGACGTGAGTACCGCGAAAATGCCCATCATTTTTCCATTTCTTCCAAAACGACATAGTTTCACTTGAGCATTATAAATACATATCTTTCTCATCATTTTGAGGGCTGTGACACAAAATTAAACCCTACAGAGAGAGGCTCCATATTCTTGAGAGAAAAAGAGAGATATTTGAGAGAAAATCAAATCAAGAACTCACCTTTAACCACTCAAATCAAATCCTTTTTGCATCAAATTTCATATTGCATCTTCTATATCTATATAGAGTGCATCCATGTATGGGTTTGCATCATCACAACTTGCTTGGTAAGATTTTGATTAACTTCATCTTATTTTAGTATTTTTACTATCAAGCCATCTCTTTTAAATTACTTGTATGTTTTAGATCATATGCTAAATACAAGAAAAGAGAATTAATTGTGATGAATTGATTGAGTGTTGTATTGTGATAGCTAATTAGGTTTTTGCTTAATCTTGATTAGCTAAGCTATTTGACATGTCATTTAGCTCTTGATATTTAGGATTGATTTAATTGATTATATCATCATCCTAGATAAGCATCTAAGGTTCCCTAGCCTTGTTTGTTATTTGAATATTCATACATATTCACATAGGTTGCATAATCTCTTCATTGAGGATTAAGTCTTGGGGCTAAGATTGCTTAGGCTTCAAGCAAGTAGGACTAGAGCCACTTTTAAAGGCCCGCGTGGTAGAAGTGGGGGGTTATTGACCGGAGTGTTAGACGAGGTCTACATAGGTTGTAAACTCCATTTCAATTAGTGGATTTCGAGGTTCGAGTGTGGTGCACTAAACAGCCCGTGGTTTTTTCCCAGTGGTTGGGTTTCCACGTATATATCAAGTGTTATTTAATTCCGCATCTTATTACACTTGTTTGTCTTTTTGACTAGTAGGGGCATTTTTCGTAAAATTGACTTGCTTGCGAAAATTGGGTAATAATAGTTAAAATCTATTCACCCCCCTTTAGATTAATATTTAGATCACACCGAGCGCTTATTTATTGAACTTTCAGGACTCAGTAGGAGGAACCAATGTCCATGTGTTGTTACGCATGAGAGCCTCATATTCATCAACCATTGCTTTCTTCCAGTGAGGTGTGGCAAGAGCATCAGCCACTGTTCTGGGTTCAGCTGTAATTGCTGCAACAGGGTAGGCTGCACATATAGATGAGTAAACTTTGTGTGGTATAGTACCTGACTTCAATTGAGTAGTCATATGGTAGAGTAGAAGCTTGTGAAGGTCTAGCTGGTAGAGAAGCAACCGTCCCTCCTAGATCAATATGAAAGGGTATGGCAGGTAAGGTAGGACATAAAGCATGATTTGAAGACGTCAAAGGTGTCTGAACTGGGTTTGATATTGGTGTTTGGATTGGGATAGGTGCTGGTGTTTTAACTGGGGCTGATATTGGTACATTTTCTGATGTATTATGAGCCAGACTATCATATAGGTGTAATGTTGAGTGACTGAGAGGTTGAGATGAGATATCTGGTGTTGGTTTAGAAGGAAACAAGCATTTGTATGGATATTCAAGTTCATTGAATATCACATGTCGAGATACATATACTTTTCCAGACGGATGAAGACACCTATAACCCTTTTGGCTTAGGCTATAGCCTATGAATACACACTTTGTAGAATGAAAATTGAATTTTTGGTGAGAGTAAGGCCGCAGATATGGGAATGCAGCACAACCAAAAACTTTGAAGAAGTTGTAGTTGGGTGATTGTTTGTACAAGACTGCATATGGAGACTGAAGCTTGAGGACTGGTGTTGGGAGGTTGTTTATTAGTAAAACAGCTGCTTGGAAAGCCTCTACCCAAAAAGTGAGTGGCATATGAGCTTGAGCTAAAAGAGTGAGTCCCGTCTCCACTATGTGGCGATGTTTCCTTTCTGGTATTCCGTTTTGCTGATGAGTATATGCACAGGAGGTGCGAAATTGAATGCCACAGTCAGCCAAAAAAGGAATGAGAGGCTTGTATTCTGTTCCAAGGTCAGCTTGGAGACATTTAATCTTGCAGCTAAATTGAAGTTCAACCATCTTTTTGAACTTGCAGAATACATTCATGACCTCTGATTTTGCTCTAAGTGGAAACAACCAGCTGTATCTAGAATGTGAGTCTACAAACACCACGTAATATCTATAACCCTCAACTGATAGCATAGGTGAGGGACCCCATACATCAGTGAATACCAAATCAAGAGGGGCTGCTGCTTTGAAGTTTGAGTGATGGAATGGTAGCTGATGCATTTTTCCCATTCTACATGCATCATAGAAATTTATATGACTGTTATCATAACGTAGATGCAATAATGACAACACTTTTCTTAGAACCAATGGTGCTGGATGGCCCAATTTCAGGTGCCATATAGTCTCATTCATATGAGCTATATTACAAAGCTTGGAATTATTTATAGCTGCTGTACAATGTCTTAACAACATTATTTTCAGAATTATTCTTATCTATAGAAAAAGCATTTAAGCTTCTATCTTCATTCCTCTGATCAGTACTCCTTCCTCTGATTTTCCCAAACTCCAATTTGTATAGCCCATTTTCAAGCTTGCCTTGAAGTAAAACCTCCTTGGTACTCATTTCCTTTATCACACAAGTATTAGCAGTGAATTCAGCATAAGCATGGTTATCTTTTGTGAACCTTGATATGCTTAATAAATTCTTAGCTATGGATGGCACACACAGAATATGATCTAAAATCAGTGCTTTATACGAATTTTGAGCAGATATGAAAGTCTTACCTGTGTGAGATATGTGCAATTGTTGCCCATTGCCTACTGCCAATTTGTCATAGCCCTGATAATCTGAATGTATTGAGAGGTTAGACAGATGGGGAGTGACATGATTTGTTGCTCCACTATCAGCATACCATGCTGGATCACCTACTGTTTCTGGAGTAGCATAGTAAGCAGTTGACTGATGGTAGTTAGCTTGATGAGGAGAATTGGTTAGTGCTGGAACATCATTGCTTTGATTTTGATATTGGTGAGACTGGTACTGTTTTGGTGTTCTGGTAAACATTCCTCCATTTTGAGTGTTGCTTTGATAATTTCTATCGAAGCGATGGTAGCAATTCATTGCTATATGTCCAACTTTTCCACATACTTGGCAGACGGGTTTGCTATTGTTGTTCCATCTGCCTCCATTTCTTCCTCTATTTCTTCCTCTGTAACCTCCATTTCTTCCACCACTGTTGTAGTTGTTGGAGTTGCTAAAAGTGTCTCTCTGATTTCTTCTATCTCCTTGGTTTCCACCAGCAAAATTTGCACTTGGAGTAGATACATCTAGCTGAGTTGTTGAATCCATTTGAGAAATCCTTTGTTCATGATTCAGCAACAGATACTGAACCTCTTGAAGAGAAATGTTGTTCCTTTGAGCTATGATAGCTGACACAACCGAGTCATAATCTCTTCCAACTCCATGAAGTATGCTCAATATAAGATCTTGTTCACTTACTATCTGTCCTGCAGCCTTTAAACTATCTCCAATAGTTTTTGCTTTCAGCACAAAATCAGAAACTGTATTTGATCCTTTCTTAACATTTTGCAATTGATGCTTTAATTGAAGAACTTTTGCTAAAGATTGTTGCGAAAATAACTGTTCAAGTGTGCTCCATACTTCTCTAGAGCTATTGCAATCTGTTACTTGACCAATAACACTTTGTCCTATAGTAGAGAACAACCAGCTTAGAAGCAACTGATCTGATCTCGTCCAGTTCACATATTCTTTATTCAATACTCGCTGTTTTTCTCCTTCTTTATCACTAGACTGAATCTCAACGTATTTTGGTGGTACAGACTTAAGATCTAGAACATAATCTTCTAATTGAAAGGCTCGAATCACAGGAAAAACTTGAGTTTTCCATTGAATATAATTGTCATTATCTAGTTTTACCTGAATGTTGAAGTGCATCAATTTCGCCAGTGCTGAGAAGTCTCCAGCCTTTGAAACCGATGAAGAATCATCTTCTTGTGCAGCGGAGAGACTGGATGTCAAAGCCATGGACGATCAGTCCTTGTGAAGCTCTGATACCATGTAAAAATTCAAGAGTATTCAACCAGAAAGTAAAAGAACTTGATTGCACAGCAAGTGTTTGATGAAAAGCTCAAGAGAGCTCTAGAACTATCAGTAAGAAAACAGAGGAAATTTGTGAGAGAATTATTTTATTGAGAAGTGACGAAGTGATTACATTCTTTGCTCATACATCTATTTATAATATCTGAGTATCAGATATTTTCAACCGATTGAGAAAGATTGCCACCTGGCAACTTGACAGCTGGTGAACAACTTTTGGCGGGAAAGTTTGTTAGATTTGTAACTGCCTCAGATGATGTTGATGATGATGATGATCATACGATGATGATTGTGTCATCATGATCATTGCTCTGTTGATCGGTTCTTCTAGAAGCAGCCTATAATGTATTTATATTAGTGTTGCTTTAGCTGATAGCTGTCAACACTTCTAATGTTGTTGCTGCTTCTTTTGCATATCAGCATCACTATTCTTAACAATAAATATATAAAAGGTTAAAATTGAAACTAACCATATAATTAGATAGTCGAGTTTTTATTTTTACCTAACATTAGTGTTTTGATTGTTTTTACTAAACTTTCCACTAATGAGATAAAAATACCTTTAATGATTTCTCAATTACACACACCGGTCTTCTTTGATTAAACACATAGTAGTCTTCTTCAATTAAACACATCAGTCTTCTTCAATTAAATACACCACATGTTTTCTTAAATTAAACACACCACCAGTTTTCATCAATTAAACACACCGCCGTTCTTCTTCAATTAAACACACCACCAATTTAATTCATAACTTGTTTAATGTGTGTGTTTAATTCCTAGTGTGTTTATTGTGTGTGTTTAATTCCCAGTGTGTTTAATATGGTGCAGGGGTAAATTTGGTAAAAACAATGAAAACACTAAGTCTGGGTAAAAATAGAAACCCCTTAATTTTTTGGTTAAAAAGTGCTATATATATAGATATGAGATTGATCCGGTGGTATACTCCTTACACTTACACCACGAAGTTATGGGTTCGAATTCTTCCGGTAAAAAAACCTCAAATTTATAAAATATATATATATATATATATATATATATATCCAATATAAATATTTTAATTGTATTAGGACGGTCTTACAACGTGATGGTGAGACCGTCCCACACAATTTATTGTTTTCCACTTGGGAACAATGATCCAACGATTGTACCAAGCACTCATCTTTAAAGTAAGGGGCTGACTAAAAATCCCTGTACGTATGTGCATGTGAAAATTTGGCTAAGCAATTAAGGGAACAGAAGGTTGTTTCCTAATTCTTAATAAAAGAAAAATTACTGGTCACAAAAATTATAAAACAAATATAAAACTTAAAAAAAAAAAAAAGAAGTTAATTAATGTTTGTTTAGGACAGTTAAATAAAAAGTTTCTTTCACAAATTAAATAATTAAAATTATTTTACAATATTAAATAATTATATTTAATTAAGATAAATTAAATAATTAATTATATATTTCAAATAATTGAATAGTTAATGTTTACCACAAAATTAAATTATTATAATTTTCTCAAAAAATTAATAAATTATTTGACTTATAACCACTTTTACGGCGTTGTAAACCATTTAACGGTTTTTGAAAATTTAACTTGTAACTACTTTCATGGTTCTGGTAACCATTTTTACAGGCTTCAGTAACCACTTTTACTGCTTTAGTAATGATATCACGGTTTTTTGAAATTTTAACTTGTAACAACTTTCACGGTTTTGATAACCACTTTTACATCTCTGATAACTATTTTTACGGCTTTAGTAACAATTTAACGATTTTTGAAATTTTGACTTGTAACTACTTTCACGGTTTTGGTATCCACTTTTATGGTTCCGGTATTCAATTTTACGGCTTTGGTAGCCATTTCATGGTTTTTGAAATTCTGACTTGTAACCATTTTCATGGCTCTAGTAACAACTTTTACGGCCTTAGTAACCATTTAACGGTTTTTGAAATTTTAACTTTTTTTGAAATTTTAACTTGTAACCACTTTCATGGTTTTGTTAACAATTTTTATGTTTTCAGTAACCATTTTTACACCTTTGGTAACAATTTCATTGTTTCTTCAAATTTTACCTTGTAATCACTATTACGGCTCTGGTAACCATTTAATGGTTTTTAAAAATTTGACTTGTAACCTCTTTCAAGGGTCTTGTTACCCACACTGGGGAATGCAAATGATTACTTACCTTTACCAGATTGACCATGCAGAAAGTGTTTATCGTGGAATTCTGAACTTTTTATTTTGCTTGATTTTTTCCTTTTCTACAAATGATAAATTGTTATGAGGAATTTTGAGTTTGGAAGTCCTTAATTCTCGGAGTTGATATTTCTTTCCCTTCCTAGCTTAGGAGCTTTCTATTTGCATTTTGTTGGAGAAGTGCAGTTGCCACCTTCATGTTTGTAGAAGTTGACCTTGGTTAAGGTTTAGGTGGAGTTGGATCTGGCCGTTGGCGATGGGGAGCCTAGGATGAATCTCATCCGTCGAAGCCCCCTTTTTCCTGTTTAATGTCAACTGCTTATGTAATAATTGCCCAACTACCCACCGTACTCTATTCTCCTTTCTTCCTTTTTGGGACGGTTCTGCTCTAAGGCTTGTATCAGCCCAAGGACGGGCTCCGATGCTTCTAGGGTGTATCTTCTGGTTCCAGAAGTTCTGCGAGGGCATGTGTGAAAACATCGATTGTATTTCTATCGATAAAGTTTGCTTTATCGATTGTATTTCCATTGTTTTTTCTATTTAACGTACGTGTAAAGCAAACTTTTTCGTTACTTTTGAAAAAAAAAAAAAAAAAAGCAGCCTAAAAATGCTAAAACATTTGCGGTCAAATCTTTGTTTGACACACGTACAGAATTTAATTTTAATTACACAAATGCCATATTATCTAACCCTTGTATATTTCTATTATTTACAAAAATACCGCCCCAAAGTCCATTTGGGAACAATGATCCCAGTCATCCCACCAGGCACCGACGAGTGTACCAAGCTTTATTGTTGGCATCAATAATTGAAGACACTTGCAATTATTGATTCCTTTGATTTCTTTTGATTCCTTGTGTCGGCCACTTGCACTAGAGCTTGTTCATCCTCTATATCTATCTCTTAAGAATCTGAAATTAACAAGTTACAATGGAAAAGCAGGCACATGTTCTGGTGATACCTTTGCAAGCTCAAGGTCATCTAATGCCTATAATGAAGTTTTCACATGGGTTAGCCAAACATGGCATCAAGATTACAATTGTGAATACAGAGTCTACTCATAACCAGATCCTCAATGCACTCGCTAAAGAGGATGACATTGCCTCCATCAATCTTGTTTCATGCCCAAATGTTTATGATGATCAGGAAGTCAAGAAGCTCATTCAACAAATGAATGATGATGAGAAGATCACTTGTGTTCTTGTAGATAGCTTTCTTGCATGGAACATGGAAGCTGCAGCTGAGTTGGGAATCAAAAGAGCCACCATCTGTTGCTTTTCAGCTACTAATTTCCTCCCAGTTTTTGACCTCCCTAAACTCATTCAACATGGTGTTATTGACAATCAAGGTACTAATATCATCTATTTTTACATTGATATCTATGTCTGTCTCATATTAATTACTTCTTTCTAATGGTTATCGCCAACCTGCTTCGACTCGACCCCCCCTCCCTCCATTTCGCGACAGCGCCGCGAATGGGCCATGGGGAGGGTTGCCAACTTGCTACAACTCGATGCCTCCCCCACCAGTTTACTTAAAGTAGGAGGCTTTGTACCGATGTTGATGGAATTTGATTTGCTAAGATGTTTCGACATTGATAGGCTGTTATTGTTGCTGTTGTTGTTCTTGTTAGTATAGATGCTGTTAATTTGCATTTTTTTTAATTTTTATTTTTGCACAAAGAATTGATTTTCTCAAGATATTTCATCTTGGTTTTTGAAATTTAAAGTAGCTTATTTTATTCATTTTCTTTCCAATCTTTTCGGTTTGTGATCGGTTCTTTTTACTTTTTATAACTTTAAGTACTAAAAATTATAAATAAATAAATTTCATGGTGATTTGGTTTTAGAGTTCAACGACTTTGATTTTTTTTTTTTTTTTTTTTTCTGGGTTTAGTTTTGTTGTTCATGTTTTTTATTTGTTTATGTTTTTAGGGAGGATGGAGATCCAAACTCTAATCTTCAAGAAGAACCGGTGATTGGATCTCCACCCATCAGTTTTTTTTCTTGTAATTTTATTTATTTATTTATTTTTTAAGTTTTGATCTCCACTGTCCCTCTCAGAGATAGACAGTGGAGATCCATCTCTTATTTTTCAATATTTTAATTAAATTTTCAAAATTTTGTTTATAATTTATAATTAAATATTCATTTTATTTTGTATAATATAAATTTTTTTTTTTAATTATTTATTTGTGTTGACATGTGGTTGACTAACGGAGGGACCAAATTAATGATTTTTTGAAAACATAGAGACGCTAGTGAAAATGGAAAGATTGTTAAATAACAGATAATTAAGGGAAAAAAAAACCTAAGGACCCAAATGATAATTCCCCTTACAATTACAACATTTTTTTTTGAAAGCTTTCGTTATTGGTAAGATTCGAGCCGTTGATCTGGAAGTCATTTGCCTAAACTCCAAGCTCGTCCGTCTACCAGCTGAGATACGCCCTTGTTGGTACAAGTACAACTTTTTAAAACAGAGCTTTTGAAGAATTTTTTTTTTACAAGCAGAGTTAATGAAAAAAGTTGTTTATTATTAATAATTTCTTTTTTGTTGTTAATTAATTTTTTTTTGATTGTTTAATTTTGAAAGCATTTATATTTAATATTTTAATTTACTAACCAAGCGTGAGAAATTCTTTTCACCTCATATCCAAACATTTACTAAAATAGTCCTCCCAACATATATAAGACATCATCTTTCTTCCTTCAACCTCTCTTTGCTTCCTATTTTTTGTCTCTACTCTCACTGATTTCTTACTCATTGTAGCTAGATTTACGACTTTTACTTTGAAACAACATACATTTCATGGGTTTTTCAGTTTTTTTTTTTTGTGGCATTATTTGAAGTTTTATGAAAATCAAACATTGAAACAAAAAATGTTTCTCCATTTTCCAAAATGTTTCAAATAACTGTTGTTGAAGTAATATTTTTATCTGTTTTTCTTCTTCTTTTTGTTAATGATGTTTTCAGCACAGCTGAATGATTAAATTTACTAGTTTTTTTTTTTTTTTTTTTGGTTTTGCTATATGTTAAAATAAAATAAAAATTCAATAATAATAATAAATAATATTAAAATAAAATGGAGTGTCTTTAGAAATTTTATTTTTAAAAATGGATTGTCTTTGGAATAGGGGTCTCAAAAGATAAAAGGGATAATTTTGGAACAAAAGAAAGTGTCTTAATTTAGATTTTTTTTTTAAATTTAAATTTAAAATTTTAAAATAGGATATGTTTAGAAAAGAAGTGTAAATATAAAAAATTTAATTGTCAAAAAAAGTTCGTAAAACTAAAACAATTATATTTTTTCATTTGGTTAAAAACAAATTTTCATATTTACTAAGGTTGTTATCTAAGAAATTTTCCCAATAGAGATATTCTAAATATTTGAAAAGAAAAATTGTTTGTTGTTTGCAGGAATCCCAAAGCAAAAAATGTTTCAGCTCTCACCAACCATTCCTTCCATGAGCACATCACGCGTTGGATGGGTGAACCCTGAGACCGGAAAAGTAGAGAAATATGTTTTTGAATTTGCATCAAAAATCAACAAATCAATGGCATTGACTGAGTGGGTGCTTTGCAATTCAAGTTATGATCTTGAGGCTGAAGCATTTAAAATGTATCCGAAGATACTTCCAATAGGTCCACTTTTGGCAAGTAACCGGTCGGGTAACATAGTAGGAAATTTTTTATCAGAAGACTTCAGTTGTTTGAAATGGCTTGATGAGCAAGCAACACAATCAGTGATATATGTTGCATTTGGCAGTGAAGCTAAATTTGATCAAATCCAATTCCAAGCATTTGCTATGGCACTTGAACTCTCCAACAAACCATTTCTCTGGGTTGTACGTCAAGATGTTGCTAGTAAACTAGATGAAGCCTACCTTAAAGGATTTCAAGAACAAATGGCCACTCGTGGCCTTGTAATTAGTTGGGCACCTCAACAAAGAGTTCTTCAACATCCTTCCATAGCTTGCTTCTTTACACATTGTGGTTGGAACTCTACCGTTGAAGCGCTTAGCAATGGAGTCCCTCTCTTGTGTTGGCCTTTTGGTTTGGATCAGTTTTACAATGCAAAATACATCTGTGAAGTTTGGAATGTTGGATTGGGATTCAATTACCAAGATGATGAAACAATAACTTCAATAGTTACAGGAGAGGAAATAAAAAATAAATTGGATGAATTGCTTGGTAGTGACAAGTACAAAGCAAATGCTATGGATCTTAAGGAAAAGCTCATGAATAGCGTCAAAGAAGGTGGCAACTCCTACAATAATTTCATGAGTTTTGTTGAATGGGTGAAGACCTAATTGTTCGAGTTGGAGGTAAATGAAAAGAACTAATCAAGATATATCTTTGAATACTATTGTTGGACTATTTACTAGTAATTTATGTTGAAAGATAAACTTGCCTCCAGTCAGCCAACCTCCAGCAACCTCTAGCAGCTTCCCATCGAAATTCTAGAAGCCAACATTGTTGACTCTTCCCAACTGCCACCGTCCAATGTTTCTTCAACCAACCATCTCCCAACTGCCATCTCCCAACTAAAGTTTGAAATTGCTGTTTTTGCATTAATTATAGCTCATCTTATTTCCCTATATAAAGGGACTCAGATTGTGATTGTAAGCAAGTGGAGTGGTGTAAGAAATTTAGAGTGAAATAAAATTTTAAAGCTTCTCCTTCGTTTGAGTGTTCGAATTTCTTACAGAGGTGCATCAGAAGTGACCTCAACAATTGCCATTCCACCAACAGTGGTATCAGAGTGCAGGAGAGCCAGAAATTCGAAGAACAGAGGGCAAAACCAAATTTGCCCAGAATTCAAAGTGCTCAAAATAGCATTTTGAGTACACCAGTGTGTTCTACTCGTCAAAAGGAGTGCACTGGTGAAAATTTCACCCAAATCAGAGCTACAGAGAGGCCTCACGCACTGCCTGAATTTGCAGAGTTCCGTCACGTGCCGCCAACGCGTAGCCATTCCCTCCGGCGCGTCACCACCACGCGCCAGTCATCTTCCTCGCCCGATTGTAGGGGTCCGACCCGAAGATCCGACCCCGTTACCCCTGTCCAAGATCCGACCCGGATCCGATCCGCCACCGGTCCGTCACCCTGACGTCACTAACGTCGTTATAAAGGGTAGAATATTCCGTCAGGTAAAAGAATATTCCGTTATCTTTTGTTGACTTTTGC
Source organism: Acer yangbiense (assembly GCA_008009225.1). Classification (NCBI taxonomy): domain Eukaryota; kingdom Viridiplantae; phylum Streptophyta; class Magnoliopsida; order Sapindales; family Sapindaceae; genus Acer; species Acer yangbiense. The sequence goes on from CM017762.1 coordinate 11,825,332, forward strand.
TAAAAGTTTGACCGTAAGTTTCGGATGCTTCCGAACTCGGTTTTCGACAAACTCAGATTGGTTTCCAAGGTTTTGGACCATTCCGGACGCAACCGTCCACTCCATTTTTGCAAATTCAGACTCCAGATTCATGTTCTAAGCACTTCAAGTCTCGATGGCCAACGGAAATGCGCAAGTTATCATCCCGAAGCTCACCAAAGACAACTACGACAATTGGTGCATACAAATGAGAGCTCTACTAGGCTCTCAAGATGTGATGGACATTGTGGAAGATGGATACACAGAACCCGCATCCAAAGAAGCTGAAGGAACCTTGATAGAAGCTCAGACAACAACTCTCAAAGCAGATCGAAAGAGGGATTGTAAAGCAAAGTCCAAAATCTATCAAGGACTAGACGAAGCAACGTTCGAGATCATAGCATTGTCTAAGTCATCAAAAGAAGTCTGGGATACCCTTCAGAAGACCTACAAAGGTGCTGACAAAGTGAAAAGGATCCGTCTTCAAATTCTACGAGGTGAGTTCGAATCTCTACGAATGAAATCTAATGAATCCATTGCTGAATTTTATACACGAGTTATGATCGTTGCAAATCAGCTAAGAAGAAATGGAGAAACTCTCGTAGACATGAGAATTTCAGAGAAAATTTTACGATCATTAGATCCAAAATTTGACTTCATAGTTGTGGCGCTGGAAGAAACAAAAGATCTGGAGACGATGTCTGTTGAAGAACTAGTGGGTTCATTGCAAGCCCATAAGTAGAAAGTCAGTAGAAGAAGTGATGATAGAGTGCTGGAGCAAGCTCTTCAGTCAAAGCTCTCCCTCAATGAAAAAAGATACGAGTAAGGGGGGACTTCACAACAAGGAAAGGAACGAGGTAGAGGATCCCGTGGAAGAGGTTTTGGAAATGCAGAAACCAGAGGTAGAGGCAGAGGAGGAAGAGATGCAAATAGAGGAGGACGTGGACAACAGAACTATGTCTCACGAGGAAGAGGACAAGGAAGAAGAGGCGGGTACAACAACCGTCCGAACGTTGACAAAAGAAATGTTCAATGCTATAACTGCCACAAATATGGCCACTATAGCAACGAGTGTAGAGGTAAGCCAAATGAAATAAATGAAAGTTCTAACTTTGCAGAGAAAGAGCAAGTTGAAGGAGAATCGTTGATGTTGATGGCACACAACTCAACCTATCAAAATCAAGATGTTTGGTTTCTTGATTCTGGAGCCAGCAATCATATGACTGGCAGAAAAGACTTGTTCACTGAACTTGATGAGAAAGTTCAAGGAGAAATTTCATTTGGCGACCTCTCTAAAATCTCTGTCCAAGGAAGAGGAGATGTCATGATCAAGTAGAAGAATGGAGATCATGCTTTTATCTCCAATGTTTATTATGTTCCAGACATGAAGACAAACATCCTAAGTCTCGGGCAACTTCTGGAGAAAGGCTATCAAATTAGCCTTCAAAACATGCAACTGACCATTACAGATGCACGAGGGAAGCTGATTACTCGAGTCCAGATGACGAAGAACATGATGTTTCCTCTCGCAATCCATCATGATACGCCAAGGTGTTTGACAGCCATCATCAATGACAAAGACTGGTTATGGCATATCAGGTATGGGCATCTCAATTTTGAAAGTTTAAAGCAACTGGGAAGTAAGAAGATGGTGAAAGGATTGCCAAACATACATCACCCAAATGAGATGTGTGAAAGCTGTGTTATCAGTAAACAACACAAAAATAGCTTCGGAAAGGAGGCAAATTGGAAAGCAACCATGCCACTTGAGCTCGTTCACACAGATGTGTGTGGTCCATTGACGCCGGTATCAAATGGACAGAATCAATACTTCCTCACCTTCATTGACGACTACAGCAGGAAGACTTGGGTCTATTTCCTCAAAAGGAAGTCTGAAGTATTTGGTTACTTCAAAGAGTTCAAAACGCTTGTGGAGAAGCAAAGTGGCTACTACATCAAAACATTGAGATCAGATCAAGGTGGAGAATACACTGCAGGTGCTTTCCAGGAATTCCTTAAGCAACAAGAAATCAGACATCAGTTTACACCAGCTTATACTCCTCAGTTAAACGGTGTAGCTGAAAGGAAGAATCGGACAATCCTTAACATGGTCAGAAGCATGTTAAAGGATAAAAATATGCCAAAATTTTTTTGGGCTGAAGCAGTATTGTGTGCGGTATATCTACTAAACAGATGTCCTACGAAGAGTCTTGATACAAAGACACCGCAAGAAGCATGGAGCAGTCACAAACCAAGTGTGAGCCACCTTAGAGTTTTTGGCTCCATTGCCTACATCAAGGTCCCAGAAGCAAGAAGAACCAAGCTTAAAGATAAAGGAGAAAAATGTATCCTGGTTGGATACGGTGACAGAACTATGGGTTACCGGCTATACAACCCCATCACCAAGAAAGTGATCTTCAGCAGAGATGTCATTTTTGAAGAAAATGAATCCTGGAATTGGGATCAGACCAAAGCTTCCAGAAGTGCCGAGTTGATATCTGAAGAAGAGACAAGATAAGTGGCTACAGAGCCACAAATACCCAGAGATCAGCAGACTCCTCAACGTGGTTCCTCTTCACCACAAAGGTATGATGCTCCATTACCAATTGAACGCGATTTCTCAGATATGATGCCTAGAGGAACACGTAGCTTAGAAGATCTGTATGAAAATACAGAACAGGTGGAAGAAGATATTACTCTGTATTGTCTGTTGATGACAAGTGATCCAGTTAGCTTTGAAGAGGCTAACCAAGAAGAAAAATGAAGAAGTGCAATGGATGAAGAGATTCGATTCATTGAAAAGAACAAGACATGGGAGTTGACTAATCTCTCAAAAGGCCGAAAAGCTATCGGAGTGAAATGGGTCTACAAGACCAAAAGAAATGCGAAAGGAGAAATCCAGAGATACAAGACAAGACTTGTAGTAAAAGGCTATAAACAGAAGGAAGAAGTTGACTACGGAGAAGTCTTTGCCCCGGTTGCCAGACTAGAGACCATCAGATTGCTAATATCATTGGCAGCCCAGAAAAGTTGGAAAATTTACCAACTTGATGTAAAGTCAGCATTCCTAAATGGCTTTCTTGAAGAAGAAATCTATGTGGAACAGCCACCTGGATATGTGAAGAAAGGCAGAGAAGATAAAGTATGCAGACTGAAGAAAGCCTTATATGGTTTGAAGCAAGCACCTCGTGCATGGAACATGAGGATTGATGATTACTTCCAAGAGAACAGATTTGAGAAATGTCCGTATGAGCATGCACTGTATATGAAGAAGGAGACTGATGGAAGCCTGTTATATGCATGCCTGTATGTTGATAACTTGATCTTCACCGGCAACAATCCAGCCATGTTTGAAGATTTCAAGAGGAGAATGGTGAAAGAATTTGAGATGACTGACATTGGTCTGATGGCTCATTTTCTCGGTATTGAAGTTGTGCAAAGCGAAAAAGGTATCTTCATCTCTTAGAGTATCTATGCAAAAGAAATTCTGAAAAGATTTGGTATGGAAAAATGCAATCATGTCACAACTCCAGTGGAAACAGGATTAGAGTTAAGAAAGAATGAAAGGAGAGATGTTGATCCAACCTATTTCAAGAGCTTGGTTGGAAGCCTGAGATACTTGACGTGTACCAAGCCAGATATACTCTACGGAGTTGGACTAGTCAGCAGATACATGGAGACTCCTGACCAATCTCATCTGAATGCAGCAAAAAGGATACTCCGTTACATAAAAGATACTATTAATGATGGTATTTTATATACCAAATGTGAAGATTGCAGGTTGATTGGCTATTCAGATAGTGATTGGGGAAGAGATCTGGATGAACGTAAGAGCACGACAGGTTTTACGTTTTTTATGGGAGATACAGCGTTCACATGGTCATCCAAGAAGCAAGCCATTGTGACACTGTCATCATGTGAAGCTGAGTACGTTGCTGCCTGCTCAGCTGTTTGTCATGGTATCTGGATCAGGAATGTGTTGCAGTACTTGGGATTTCCACAAGTTAATCCCACGGAGATTTACATCGACAATCGGTCAGCGATTGCACTAGCGAAGAATCCAGTATTCCATGAAAGAAGCAAACATATTGATACGCGGTATCATTTCATCAGAGAGCATGTGAAGAATAAAGAGGTGGAATTAGTCTCTTGCAGAACATATGATCAAGCTGCTGATAGTTTCACCAAGCCGCTCAAACATGATGTGTTTTCAAGACTAAAGACAATGCTCGGTATGACAAAACACGGAGAGTCAAGTTTAAGGGGGGATGTTGAAAGATAAACTTGCCTCCAGTCAGCCAACCTCCAGCAACCTCTAGCAGCTTCCCACCGAAATTCTAAAAGCCAACATTGTTGACTCTTCCCAACTGCCACCGTCCAATGTTTCTTCAACCAACCATCTCCCAACTGCCATCTCCCAACTGAAGTTTGAAATTGCTGTTTTTGCATTAATTATAGCTCATCTTATTTCCCTATATAAAGGGACTCAGATTGTGATTGTAAGCAAGTGGAGTGGTGTAAGAAATCTAGAGTGAAATAAAATTTTAAAGCTTCTCATTCGTTTGAGTGTTCGAATTTCTTACAGAGGTGCACCAGAAGTGACCTCAACAATTGCCATTCCACCAACAATTTAAGCTTTTGAGTTGAGACACTTACCTGAATTTGTTTAAAAATATTTATTATATATATTTATTAATATTTTAAAAGTATAATATATTATTGTTTTAATATTCTATGTTATTATATTCTAAAAAAATATTTCAATTTATTAGTTAACAAAATATTTAGAAAAAAAATTATATCCTAACATTATATAACTTAATACGGTCCAATACGAAATATCACAAAACACAAGATTGTATAAGAATAATACAATTCAATCCAATACAATCTACTTCAATCTAATCCAGTATAGTACAGTACAGTACAATGTGCCAAACAAGCCATAGGGACTTTTGAAGAGGTTAAGATTGCCAAAGCGATCATTGAGGGTCTTATAATGTGGGTGTGGAGGTTTATCAATGGGTCACCTCAACTTCTATAAAATAGGAATTTCTTCTTAATTTTTTTTTATCATTTTGTAAAAAATAAATTTATGTTATTTTAGTTAGTGAGAAATTGAAAATATGTGTGAATTTCTTGTTTTAATAACTTAAGATATATATATTTTATGAGCTTTCAATTAAACGAAACTTTAAAGTATTTAGATTATTGCAAAGTGAGGGGAGACCCCTCCCCTAAGGTGGAAGTTGCATTTCAGGTTGTGTTTGTAGAATCCAATCTCACCAGATTCCTGATCCACATTGGTAATGATTTAGTTTTGCACATGGCTTTTTTAATTTGGTTATGGTTTTGTTTTTTTGTTTTTTTTGTTTTTTTTTGAATTATTATAATATTTCGGGATTGAGAAAGAGACATGATTCTAACACACATCCTCATAAATGTAGGTTGTAGTTTTAGGTATTTATTGATTAGAACGTCAAAGCTTTTTTCAGGCACTATGATTTAAAATAAGAAAAAAGCTAAAGACAGTTGCGATTGAATCTTTGTTTGATACGTGTACACCAATTAATTTTAATTACACAAATGTAATCTTAATGAACCCTTACATGTTTCTATTAGAAAAATGCCACCAAATTAAATGTGGTGAAACATTACAATAGAATTGCATTATATTAAACTTTTGAATAATGATATGCTATCCAATTGCCTACCCAGCTTTTTTAAACGGTTGACATGTTTAAGCATTGGAGTTACATGAATATGAATGGGATGATTTAGTGGTGTGTCATGTGTTTTAGCTTTCAAGTATTTGCAGGACGGTAGGTAAGATTCAGATGTTCACAGGACTTCTTTAATTTTGCAATTGGACTCCAACTAAAGGTTCATTAACGAGTTTCTGACTACAAATCTCTTGAAATTGGAAGATCAAGATTCATGCCCTAGTTCCAACTTCCAAGATAAAAACATTGAGTTCTAAATTTATGCCATTTAATATAATAGATTCAACGAATTGTTTTCATGTATTGGATTTGATTAATTTTTCCACAAATGTCATTAATTGATATTAAATACATTCTTTCCTTCTTTATCAAAAGTCAGTATCATAATTGTTGGATTCATCTTAAATATCACAGTATGTATTTTTTTTTCCGAACAATTGCATATAATTCGGGATTTGGGGAGGTGAGACATGACTCGAACCCAAAACCTGATTGAAGTAGGCATGAAGGGTATACCGCTGTGTCACCCTTGTCTTGTCATATTAGAATGTACGTATTTGTATATATGACAAACTCGTAAAAAACTTAATAGATATTGCATTCTGAATTATAAATTCAACGTTTAAATTTACATATTTAACATAGATATCAGTCTCATTAATAGATTCACATAAAATTTAATAGACTTTGCAATCTAAATTATAAATTCAACGTTTAAATTTTTTCCATTAGCACACATGTTAACCCCAATGGTGTAGGCAATTACTTATTGATGAATATGGAGCATTGGGCCGACGATCCAATTACAAAGATCCCAAGTGAGATAGGAAAATTGATAAACTTGAGATATCTGAACATGATCTCACTTAGAGGTATAAAAGAATTACTTGAAACTTTGTGTGAATTATATAATTTACAAACTTTGTATCTGAGTTATTGCTTTAAACTTGAAAAGCTACCTAAAGGCATGGGGAAGTTAATCAACTTAAGGCATTTGATAAACTATAGGACTAATGCATTGAGTTAAATGCCAAAGCGAATTGAGAGACTAGTTTTTCTAAGAAGATTGAGTAAATTGGTTGTTGGTGTGATGGTCACAATAGCCAAGTGTCTAGTCTTGATTGTCTTAAAAAAGTTGGAGTACCTTAGAGGCTCTCTTGTAATAAGAGGATTGCATGGGAAATGTGATAGATGGAACTGAAGCGGAGAATGCAAACCACAGGACTACAGGAGTAAGAAATATCTCCTTGATTTGGAGTTGTATTTCGATTACAAAAGTGAGGCATCATCAATTAAAGTACGTAGGAAAGATGAAGCAGTTCTTCAAGCATTACATGCACCTCCTGATGTAGGACAAGAAGAGGCCTAACTCAAACCAACTCTAAAACACTGGTTTCAGCCGTATGAAACTAGTGAAGTTGTCTAACTTGCCTAGTTTCATACAGGTGAAACTAGTGATTCTAACAGGTTACGATAGTGTTTCAAGTTGGTCTAAGTATCAGTTTTAGTTTTTCTTGTTTTGCAAGTTTTTTTTTTTTTTAAAAGGCAAATTTATTGAAGAGAGGCCCCAAGCCAGGAAAAGCACACTAGAACAAAACAACCACAAACCAAACACAAACCAGTATGATACCGACCTACCACAAACCCACAAAACAACAAAAGCAAAAACAAAAAGAAACTACACAAAAACAGCAAACACCCAAAACCTCAACGAGACCAAAGCCATCACACCACCAAAACAAAACCATTACAAATCACTCCAGTAGACCTCCTCTGTACCCGGCAGCAAACCTTTCTTTGCTAGGATATCCGCAAACGAATTGGAAGATCTGGGACAATATTCCACCACCACTTGACCAAATCCCTCCAGCCATCTATGAATCTCCTTCATCATGATCTCATGAGTTCCATACTCCGAACTTTCTCCTCTAGCCCATCTAACCGCAATTTTCGAATCACTCCGAACTTTCCACTTGTTTTGCAAGTTTTAGGAATTAGAGTTGGAAATAAATCAAACTTGTTTGATCTTAGTTTTTTAGTCAAATTAGGAATCTATTTTATTTTCTTTTTAAGCAAAGAGTCGGGAAAGTTTTTGTAACTTTTTCATAAATCAATAAAATCGTTCTTGTGAACAAACTATCACTCGTGGATTACTTAGCTTCCGCTACGTCAAGTGGTATCAGAGCCTAAGCTTTCAACAATCTTTCTGATGGCGCGCGACGATATTGAGGGTAATCGTTCGACTAACGAAGATCAGCGAATAAGGGCAATAGCAACTGGGGTTGTTACTGCCGCCATCAACGACATTCGTCCACTACTCGATGGAGTTCCACTACTGCAAGCACAGCTTGAGGAGATTCTTCAAAGACTAGAGGTGTTGTCCCCTAATGGCAACACGGTAGACGACCAGCGACGTGGAGGGGCAGATGAGATCACTCGTGGCCCGACGTCTTTGACGCGTAATCCTGATAACATACCGCAATTCCAAAACCTGCAGACGTTACCTATAATTCCAAACCCGAACCCACAGGTGACTGACTCAGATGACCGGGCCCCAAGGAGGACCCAAGGAGACCGATATTACAAACTTAATGTAGAGATGCCAATATTCAAGGGAACTCAAAACGTGGATGAATTCTTTTCTTGGATAGATGAAGTTGAAACAGGATTTGGAGTAATGGATTGTTCTAAAGTTCGAAAACTCAAAGTGGTTGCCAACAAACTAAAGGGGTCAGCTGCAGCATATTGGAAATACTTGAAAAACAAGCGAGTGCTGGATGGAAAACCACCGATTGCAACGTGGGAGAAGATGAAGAGTAAGTTCATGGCCAAATTCCTACCTCCTGATTATGAGCAGCATTTATATGTACAATTGCAAAATTGCAAGCAAGGAAATAGGACCGTGGAAGAATACATCGATGAGTTTATTCGACTGAATTCTCGAAACTTGCTGCCAGACAACGAAAATATGCAAATTGCAAGGTTTAGGGGAGGTTTGAAGCGGGAAATACAAGACCAAATGAAGATGCTCAATACATTCACACTCGGGCAAGCTTTCGACTTGTCACGAAAGGCTGAGGAGCCAATTAGAGCCCCTCCTGTGCGAACCAGATTCACTAACCAACAATTCCAAACTGGTCCAAGTAAGGTGACAATCCCGAATGAACCAGCCACTGAAACCGTAAATAATGAAAATCGGCCAAGAAGAGCTACTCCACAACAAGCACCGAACCCTTATGCTAAACCAATGCCCTCACTATGCTACAGATGCCACCAACCTAGACACCGTTCGAATCAATGCCCACAGAGACCTGCTGTTAATTTTATTGAAGGTGACTATGCAGAGGAAGAAGATGATTGTCATGAAACAAAGGTGGTCGACAGAATTGAGGAGGATGGAGAGGACGATTTCATCGGAATGATAACACGACAGTTGTGTGAATTTCGGACTGGGAAGGTAGAGGAAGTTGGGCATGACAACTTGGCAGAATGTGACAATCAAGAGAGAAAACTGAATTGCATAGTTCAGAGGATTTTTTTAACACCAAAAAGGGGTCCAGAAATTTCCTCTCGACATCAGGTATTCCGAACCAACGCCCTTATCAATGGAGTGATAGCAAAGGTTGTGATCGACACAGGAAGTTCAGAGAACTTGGTATCCAAAGAGCTGGTGAGGAAACTGAAACTACCTGCCGAGAAGCACCCGCAACCCTATGGCCTGCGTTGGATCCGAAAAGTGGAAAGGGTAGCCGATGTAGTTAATGAAGTGTGTCGAGTATCGCTATCGATTGGGAAAAATTACAAGGATGAAGTTGTGTGTGATGTGGTAGTTATGGATGCTTGTCAGATTTTGTTAGGGAGACCTTGGCAGTATGACATAGACGTGGGATTCAAAGGTAAAACCAACACTTACGAGTTCTGGTGGAAGGGAAGGCAAATCATATTGAAACCACCCACTTTGAAGGTAGAGACAAGGCAAGAAGAAGGAGAGAATTTCCTAGCCATGGCAACCCGACATGTGATAGAGGAATGTGAAGCTTGTGTGATGCTAGCCCAAGAAGAAGACGTGAAAGAGGAAGCAATACCCGAGTTGGCGCTTCCTTTGGTAACCGAATTCTCTGACTTAACACCGGATGAGTTGCCAATTGGATTACCACCAATGCGTGAAATTCAACATCAGATTGATCTAATTCCGGGAGCGAGTCTACCAAATCTGGCACACTATAGAATAAGTCCACAATAACACAAGATACTACAAGATCAAGTTGATGATTTGTTACAAAAGGGATACATCCAGGAGAGCAAGAGTCCATGTGCAGTACCTACATTACTAGTACCTAAGAAAGATGGCACCTGGCGAATGTGTATCGACAACCGAGCAATCAACAAAATTACCATCCGTTATCGGCACCCGATACCCACAATTCAGGATATGATAGACCAGTTGGGAGGAGCAAAAGTGTTCTCCAAAATCGACCTGCGGAGCGGGTACCATCAAATTTGGATTAGACCCGGGGATGAATGGAAAACCGTGTTTAAGACGCGTGAGGGGTTATATGAATGGTCGGTGATGCCGTTCGGTCTCTCCAACCCCCTAAGAACTTTTATGCGACTAATGAATCAGGTACTAAGACCTTTCTCTTGCAAATTTATCGTCGTTTACTTCGATGATATTCTTATTTACAGTCCTGATGAGGAGACGCACTTGAGACACTTGAGAGAAGTATTGTTGGTGTTGCGAAAGAATCACTTGTACGTGAACAAAAAGAAGTGCAACTTCTTACAAAACCGGCTGGTATTTTTGGGTTTTATCGTGGGGAAAGATGGGGTCCAAGTAAATGATGCTAAGGTCAAGGCAATTCGAGAATGGCCGACCCCGTCAACGGTCACCGAAGTGCGAAGTTTCCATGGGTTAGCCACTTTCTACCTGAGATTTATCCAAAATTTCAGCAGCTTAGCGGCTCCACTAACTGAGTGCACAAAGAATGGCTGTTTCCGTTAGGCAAAGGAGCAAGAAACGAGTTTTGCACTCTTGAAAGAAAAACTAAGCACAGCACCCGTCCTCGCGTTACCAGATTTTGATAAGTTGTTCGAAGTCGACTATGATGCCTCAGGGAAGGGAATAGGTGCAGTATTATCGCAAGAAGGACGATCGGTGGAGTTCTTTAGTGAAAAACTAAGTGATGCGCGGTAGAGATGGACAACCTATGAGAAAGAATTTTACGCTGTTTTCCGGGCTCTCATGCATTGGCAGCACTATCTAATCCAAAAGGAATTCGTGTTATATAGTGATCATCAAGCTTTGAAATTCATCAACAATCAACACCACATGAACAACATGTATGCTTGATGGATCACATATATGCAGAAGTTCACTTTCTCTCTAAAACATAAATCCGGAATGATGAACAAAGTCACCAACACATTAAGTAGGCGGACAACCATGTTGGTGACAGTTGAAGCCGAAGTTACTGGACTCGAAACTTTGAGGGACATGTACGCCATTGATGAAGACTTCAAGCAGATTTGGGACAAGTGCTGTAAGCACCAAGATACAGGGGACTTCCTAATTCATGATGGCTTCCTATTCAAATCCAATAATTTGTGCATTCCACAAGGTTCATTGCGAGAGAAGATTGTTAGAGAACTTCATGAAGGTGGTCTGGGCGGCCACTTAGGACGTGATAAAACAATCACCTTGATCGCCGACCGATATTACTGGCCACAGTTGAAGAGAGACGTGGGAAAGCTCGTTCAACACTGTCGGATATGTCAAGAATCCAAAGGGCAGTCCCAAAACACTGGGTTGTACACTCCTCTTCCGGTACCGGAGACAATTTGGGTAGATTTATCTATGGATTTCGTGCTTGGATTACCACATACCCAAAGGGAAAAGGATTCCATCATGGTCGTGGTCGATCGATTTTCAAAAATGGCTCATTTTATCACCTGTAAACGGACTGCAGATGCAAGCCATGTAGCTGACTTATTCTTTCGAGAAGTGGTGCGACTACACGGGGTTCCAAAGACTATCACGTCAGATCGTGACGTAAAATTCGTGAGTCATTTCTGGAGGACTTTGTGGAAAAAGTTTGATACTAAATTGCAATTTAGCAGTGCCTTCCATCCACAAACGGACGGACAAACAGAAGTGGTGAACCGTACTCTGGGCAATATGTTACGATGTATCAGTGGAGAAAAGCCTAAACGGTGGGACCTTGACCTGGCACAAGCAGAATTTGCTTATAATAGCATGACCAATCGCTCTACGGGAAAAACTCCTTTCGAGATCGTCTACACTCACCAACCAAAGCATGCGTTGGATCTAATCACATTACCAACTTAACCTGGAGTAAGTAGAGCTGGGGAGCATTTAGCAGAACGAATTCACAAATTGCATTCTGAGGTGCAAGCTAACTTGGAGGCTGCTAACAATGCTTACAAAACAACAGCGGATCAACATCGACGTAAGAAAGAGTTCAAAGAGGGAGACTTGGTAATGGCTTATTTACGAAAAAATCGGTTCCCTGGGATCCGAACGAAACTGCAAAAACGGAAGTATGGGCCTTTTAGAGTCGCCAAGAAGATTAATGATAACGCCTACATTTTGCAGCTGCCGGACGATTGGAATATCTCCAATACATTCAATGTGTCTGATCTGTCAGAGTACCATGAAGACGTGCCATTGTATTCAGACGACTCGGGACGAGCTCATTTCCAAGAAGGGGAGACTGATGTAGGACAAGAAAAGGCATAGCTCAAACCAACTCTAAAACACTGGTTTCAGCCGTATGAAACTAGTGAAGTTGTCTAACTTGCCTAGTTTCATACGTATGAAACTAGTGAAGTTGTCTAACTTGCCTAGTTTTATACAGGTGAAACTAGTGATTCTAACAGGTTACGATAGTGTTTCAAGTTGGTCTAAGTATCAGTTTTAGTTTTTCTTGTTTTGCAAGTTTTAGGAATTAGAGTTGGAAATAAATCAAACTTGTTTGATCTTAGTTTTTTAGTCAAATTAGGAATCTATTTTATTTTCTTTTTAAGCAACGAGTCAGGAAAGGTTTTGTAACTTTTTCATAAATCAATAAAATCGTTCTTGTGAACAAACTATCACTCGTGGATTCGAGAACCCTCTCGTGGATTCGAGAACCCTCTCGTGGATTCGAGAGTTACTTAGCTTCCGCTACGTCACCTCCATATTTAGAGAAATTATTTTTAACGGGTTATAGAGGCTTAACTCAACTGAGGAAGTTAACTCTCGGAAACTGCATCTGCTGTGAGCATTTGCCTCCTTTGGGAAAATTGCCATTGCTTCAAACACTTGAAATAAAATACATGAGGAGTCTAAAAATTGTGAATTTTTTCATATATATGTTACGATAAAATTTCAAAAAAAATAATTAAAAAGATAAAAAAAATTAAATTGAATTAGACTAATATCATGTTAAATTTAAAGGTTATATACATATTTATTTATAGTTTTAATTATTCTCTGCTGACCATTACATTATTTTTTGCTATTTAATTATTATTATTTTTTTTTTTTTGAAAGTTTAATTATTTTTCATTTAGCTGTTTAGTTTTTTTTCCTAACCTTTTTCATTCTCCACCTTTTACTCCTCATTCTTTTTTAACTAACCCTAATAGCCTAATTATCCACGTTTTTCATTTTTATTCATGATCTATATCTATAAAACTTAAACAATCCTAAAAAATCCAAGCCTGAATTTAATCAAATTTCAATTTTAAAGAGATATCCATAGATTTTCACTACAAAAAGAAAACTAAATCACATATACGAATCCAACTAAGTTTTTCCCAAGAAAAATGTAGAGAGAAATAAAAGAACCAAGATGAAGTACCAAACGTTACACTTGGGAGAAAACATGAAGTCTTGAAATTGTTTTAAAACTTAAAATTACTGAAACAGTCTTTTAAAAGCATGTTTTTAACTTTTTGTAAGAGAAAATTACCTAAACATCCCCTCCATAAGGGAGTTTCGATAATTTTTCCATTTCAAGTTTATTTTTTCCCTCTTCTTCTAAACAATGGTGCCAAGAAAAAACAAAAATCTAAAACCTTGACATTTTACCGAAAAAAACCTTCTAGAGGATGTTTCAGTTATTTTCTCATACAAAAAAGTTAATAACAAAGTTTTGGTGAATGTTTCGGTAATTTTTTGTTTTAAAAAAGGTCAAGATATCATGTTTTTATCTAAGATGGGACATTTTTATACAAGGTTTCACATTTTTTTTAAGAAAAAGAAAAGATGAGGAGTATTTTATAATCTGTGATTATGGCCTTATGGGCCGAAAAAAAATTATACAGGGTGTTTATTAAGAGTTAAATTCATAGCCCATAGTTGATTAAAAACAAAGAGCGATGATTATTACACCACTGAAAAATTATATGTACACCCATTTTTTATTTATATCCATTAAAAATTTCCAAAATTTTGTAACTTGTCAGTACACCACACTTTTTGGTTTTTACCAAATATGTCCTTTCTCTTCATCTTTTGTTTTAAAAAAAATATTATAAATTAATAGATTATAAAATAATTATAAAAATTTGAAAAAAAGAAAACAAAAAAAAAAAAGTGTGGAGGAGATTATCCCTGCAGCAAATATCACCGGATTGGGGATGGAGGTGCCTCCTCTTTTTTAAAATTTTTTTATTTTTTTTTATTTTTTATATATATTTTCTTTTTTAACTTCAAAATCTGATCATGCCATAACAAAAAAAAAAAAAAAAAAAAAAAAAAAAAAAAAAAAAATCGATAATGTCCTTATAAATTATCACATGAAGACAGGGAATTAGAGGGAAGCCTGTGATTTCATTATGGGGATTCTGAAAGTGCATTGGGATTTCATTCTAGAGATTTTGAAAAGCTGTTGAATTTCATGCCCTTCTAATTGAGTTTATTTTTTAAAATTAATTAATTGTATGATTTTCTCTCCTTAATTTTATAACAGTGATTTAATATTTATAATTTTAATAATCTCTATTTAAGTTTAATTAATTGATAAATAATATTTTAATCGAAAATAAATACTTTATGATATACAAGATATATTTATATTAATCATTTTAATAATTTTTTTAAGGGTAACGTGGGAATTCTAAAAATATACATATTTGAGATGTACATATAATTTTTGAGAGCTTCTTTTGACAATGAGTGACGATATTGGCACCCCTCAAAAACTGTTTGTACACCCCTTTCGTATGTACACCCCCAAAATATTTTAAAAATATTTGTTTCGTAAATAAACCCCATTTAATACCAAAAATACCCTTTCTTTAATTTTATTGTATTCTATTTTTGTAAGTAAATCCCTGCTATTTTGTTATCTAATCACTTTTATTATTATTTAATATAAATTTTTTTTGAAAGTTTATTTTATTTTTTTATTCAAATAAATAATTTATCGTTAATCACTCTTGTTTGTCCTGTGAACTCTCGTTGGAGACCGCCGGAGCCAAACTCTTATAAGATTAACTGTGATGCTATGGTTGATAAAACCAAGGGGCGTATCGGTATTGGTATTATCATCCGGAATTCAACCGGCCTTGTCATGGCCTCTTGCTCCCAGAGTTTAGAGGCACTTTTCACAGTTCAATTGGCGAAAATTTTGGCTATCTTAAGGGGTTTTTAGTTTGCTAGAGATTGTGGTTTAGGCCCGTGTCCTGGAGTCTGATGAGGTTATTGTTGTGAATTGGATCAAGGAAGGGAGTCACCTTAATTCCAGTACTGGTGCTTTTCTCTCAGATATCTCCAGTCTAATTTCTGCTGCGAATGGCCTCCCCATTTCTCATGTTCCAAGATATGCGAATCGAGTGGCTAATGGCCTCGCCAAGAATGCCTTGATGTGTTCCGAAGACGAGTTCTAGATAGAGGACTTCCCTCCCCGTGTTAAAAATCTTGTTGAAGAAGAGTTACTGGTGTAGCTTTTGTTGAAGCAGAGTTACTGGTGTAGTTTGTTTCCTTCTTTGTGCTTTGTCTTCTGCTGTTTTATCAAAAAAAAAAAAAAAAAGTAATGCTGTTGTATTGTTCCTGTATAATTTCACAATCTGCCAACTTTAAGCTATATCATGTTAATCAAATTTCACTGGCCAATATTGATAACAAATAAAAAAAATCTATAGCACGTTTCAATTTTTCTAAGAAGATACATATATAATAGAGAATACAATGCAATATCATTTTATTCTTGTAATAAAAATAATAAAAATTAATTTAAAACTTACTTTTTCACAACCAACTTCGTCTGGTGATTTTGATTCATTCTCCATACTTCCCAATTAATTTGTATTCTTCAGAAAAAATAGAAATTAGTATTTAAATAGAAGTTAGGGTTTGAGAAAATAGAATGGTTTTTATTATATATGTGAATATCAAATAGGAAACTTCCATTTTTTCTTTTTTCTTTTTTTAAAAAAACAAAAGATTAATATGAAACCAATTAATAATTATTGATGAGTGTATTTACAAACTATTTAGTCCTTTAAGTAATTTTGCTCAAGGGTAATATTGAATTTTCTATAAAATCCTATTTTGGGGTGTACATACAATTTTTCAGGGGTGTAAATATCGAAGCTCTTTGACAATTCAATTTTTTCTTTTTACACTTCTTTTCTAAAGACACTTCCTTTTGTTCTAAGATTATCCTTTTTATCTTTTCGCACTCCTATTTTAAATACACTTCATTTTAAAAAATAAATTTCTAAAGACACTCCATTTTATTTTAATCAAAGTTAGGACGAACCATCATAGCCTTTGGATTTATCTGAGGAGTAATTTTTTTGAATTAAATTATTTAAAAAAAATTATCTCTCCTAAACCATTAAATTAAATATTACATAATAAACATTCTGTCATAAATTTTTAATTACCATATTAAACTCTCTCTCTCTCTCCTCCAATACATATCTCTAATTTTTTATCTCCATTCTTTCTCAAGCAAGACTAACGGTTAAAAAAAAAAAAAAAAGTACCTTGTTTTTCAAAAAAAAAAAAAAATCGAAATATGAAAATGCTTTGTGTTACTTTTGTATGTATGTGATTGCCTAGAGAACTTTAATTTTTTTCAATAGTCGTTTAATATGTAATATTTAATCTAATGATTTAGGAGAGAATTTTTTTATAAAAAATTTAATTTGTTTGGAGTGTTTTTAGAAATTTTTTTGTCTTGTTTAGTAATTTTAATTCATGTTAAAATTATTATTAATAAAAAAAATTAAATTAAAATATAATTAGATAATTTATGGATTGTAAAGGGAAGCTCTTGTAATTTTATAAGGGTGCAAATATGGCCGCTCAAAAACAGACTTTACAAAATAATATGCGGTGGTTTTTAATATAATTTTCACTTTTTATTTTCTTGGCTTACGAAAGCGGTGGACCCCCTTCTTTGGTCATCAAACATCTTGTAGAAAATTCAAGGCTCCATCATGTAGAATTGTAGAAATCACATGCCTTACTTAAATGTGGGACCCAAATTTCTTGATTAGAGAGACTTGGGTGGTGCAGCGGATGCACTCTTTTCCATTTGACTCACAACCGCATTCTTCATAGGCCATAGCATGACTTGGATGTATGTAGGAATTAAATTTCCTTATACCTAATGCTCCCAAACTACTTTATGACCTAAACAAATTTTATTTACATTTAATAAAAGGGTAATAAAATGTGTTCGTGATGGGATTTAGTTTTGAACATGACTTTATTTTAATTTGATTTTGGGTTTTTTTTTATTGTTGAGTCATGATTCGAACTCATAACCTTTTGAATGTAATGTGACGGGCTTAACATTTAGTTAACCTTATCCTGTCATTTTGAGTTATCCCATTACGTGCACAATTGGATTAAAGAAGAAATGATACTGGTTTACTTCGAGAGAAACCAAAATCTCTAAAATGATAGAGTAAACTAACAATTAATTTCATAAATAAACTTTAATCATATTATTTCATTAATATAAGTCATAATTTATACAGCAAACCAAAAAGATAATAACTTAATTGATAAACATAAAATAACTAAAATAACTAAAGACATCTGATTAGAATATTGGATAATTACAATCTAATCTTATTTAATCTAATAATTATCAAAAACTATTCCTAAAAATCTAACATCTACCTTTATCTTTTATTTATTTGACTTGCACTTAACATATTCATTAAAACGTCAACTTTTTTTTCCACGCACTATGATTTTAAATAAGGAAAAAGCTAAGAAATTTTGTTTGAGACAGCCCTACCGTCTTGTGATGAGACTATCCAACAGAATTCATCAATAATTGAAGAATTCTTTTTTTCCTACCAGTATTTTCCATACAATCGCCCAATTACTGGGTACCGAGTTATATCTCAAAAACATTCATCTTTCTTTCGTTGTTCAATTTTCATCTCTAATTAGCAATGGCTGATGCGATTGTTTCCGTTGTTTCGGAGCAATTGATTTCTATCATTGGTAAGGAAACAACCAAGAGGTGAGGCTTGTGGTGGGTGTCAGAAAGGAAATAGAAAAACTTACCAGCAACTTTCAAGCTATTCAAGCTCTGCTCCTTGATAATGAGCGACGAGGAGTGATGGAAAGGGCATTGCTGGAAATGTCCTCTTAGATTGTTTTTGGGCTGGTTTGCATTGCAGAAAATGTTTGATTAATTGATCGTTTTGTTTTACACTTTGTATCATTGTGAATATCTTAAGGATTCAAATCACCTATCAAAAAATGGTGTCTCAGTTTGTGTCTAACCAACCAAATTAGGCCATGTGTACATATTTTTTTTAAAAATAATTAAATGTAAATGAATGTGTACACATGACTCAATTTGGTTGGTTAGACACAAATTGGGACGCCATTTTTTGACAAGTAATTTGAATCCATATCTTAATTGTTTGCTCGAGTTCACATTTTATTCATATTCTCATTACCATGACAGCATACATCTATTTTCTGACTTAATAAGGCCCTGTCCTGCAGGCTGTTTTCAGCCTGTTTTCGTTTTTGTTTTCCAAAAATGATTTCGAATTCGCGTCCTGTAACCGTTTTTCATTTTATTTTCAAAATACAAAAACAAAATCAAAAACAAAACCAGTGTTAAAAGTGAAAATTTTGAAAAACAAAAAAAAATTGTTTTTCTTGAATTGGTTTTTGTTTTCCAAATGTAGTGGGTCCCATATCATTAATATATATTTTATTTTAATAATTTTTTTTTTGTCACCTGACATCTCCTTCTTCCTTCTTCCTTCTTCCTCTTCCCGCTGAGGAACATCTTCCTCTTCACCAACTTCTTCCTCTTCCTTCTTCTTCTTCTTCCTCTTCTTCCTCTTCCCGCCGAGGTCTACATCTCGCCGCCGGTGAGATCTCTTCTTCTTCTTCTTCTTCCTCTTCTTCATCTTCCCGCCGAGGTCTGCATCTCGCCGCTGGCGAGATCTCTTCTTCTTCTTCTTCTTCCTCTTCTTCTTCCTCTTCCTCCCACCGCCGATCTGCGTCGCCTCCCGTCGCTGATCACCGCCGATCTAGTATTCTTCTTCTTCCTCTTCCTCTTCAAGTGTTAAATTTGTTAAACCCTAAATTAAATTATAAATTGTTTTTTTATTAATTATTTAATCATTTATTTATAATTGTTATAATATTAAACAAAAATTAAAAATTGATATTTCAATTTTCGAAAGTTTTCGATTATCCTACCAGACGCGTTTTTTCCGTTTTTATTTTCAAAATACGGATTCCAGTAAATGCTACCTAGGGGTGGCAATATGGGTCACGACACGATGGGTCGACACGATACGAACACGATTATTACGGGTTTGGGTTGAAACTAAACGGGTCGTGTCAATAAACGGGTCAACCCGTGTAACCCGTTTAATAATCGTGTCGTGTTCGGGTTACACTTAGCGGGTCACGGGTTGACACGATTAGTAAGGGTAAATATGTAAATTTAATATTAAGGGCACTCTTGTAATTTTTACACATAGTATATAAACCGAAGATGTGAAACCCTAAACCTAAATTTCACTCACTATCAGAGATCCCTACCAGCCGCTTCTCTTCAGTCTTCACTCACTCCTTCACTTCACATTTCACACTCACAGTGAAACCTCTCTCGCAACCGTAGGCCGCCGATCTTGTCTCTTTGACTCTCTCTAGCAGCTGCCGGCCTCGTCAATGGTAAGATTCTACACTTCTTTATTTCCTTTTTCTTTTATTGTTTCTCAAAAAAAAAAAATCTATGCTGATTTGGTTTTTATTTTGATGGATCTACAACGGTTTGGTCTTGAATCTACAACTTTCTTTTGTTTTGATGAATCTACAATTTATTTTGATTGATCTACAACTTTTTTTTATTTTTTTTATACTGAATATGTTTCTCAACTTTATTTTTCTGTGCTGATTTAGTTTTTATTTTGATGGATCTACTGATCTACAACTGTTTGATCTTGAATCTTGGATCTTGGATATTGGATCTACTGACCTACAACTTTTTTTTTTTTTTTTTTTTATACTAAATATCTTTTGTTTGATCTATTCGATATATTACATACCTGATTAATTCATGCATGCTCTCTGTTTGCTGTATGTGTTTTTTTTTTTTAATTTTTTTTTTTTTATGCAAGTTAGGTGGGTCTTTGATTGAATTGGTTATTGATTACTTGATTCACATTTTAGTTGATTTTAATTGTTTTTCTTGATATTGGTTTGGTAAATTTTACTATCATACATATTAACAGTATGTACATGTTAAATCTAATGTCTTAAATTTATCTTGCCTTGTAGGTCTATGGACAGCAAGAAGTTTAACATCGAAGAGTTAACATCAAGAACAGTTAACATGTTTTGCATTTAACAAACCAATGGCTTTTGTTTTGGTATTTGAATATTGTATGCCTTTTATTTTATTATGAACTTTTGGATCTGTATTTGTGAACTTCTAGCCTTTGTATTTGTGGACTTATGATGGATTTGTATTCCCAGAATTTTGGAGCCATGAAGGCATGAACTATGTGGATTTGGCATGATCTTAACTATTAAGTATCGTTTTGAATTTCTGGATGATTATTATTATTACTATTGTTGTTTGTATTATTAATGTGTATTGTAGTTAAATTTGTATTAACAGGTTCTAATCAATAAAAAAAAATATTAACAGGTTAAACGGGTCAGTTAAATGGGTCATTTGACACGACCCATTGAACCCGTTTATTATATGGGTTATCCGTGTCGTGTTCGTGTCAATCAATATTTAATCGTGTCGTGTTTGGGTCGAGGGGGTCTGACCCGTTTAATAATCGTGTCGTGTTCGGGTTGACCCAAAAATAATCGTGTCGTGTTCGGGTTGACCCTAACACGACCCGTTAACCCGTATTGACACCCCTAATGCTACCAGACGCGTATTCGGAATTCAAAAATGAAACCAAAAACACTGTTTTTATTTTTATTTTTATTTTTATTTTTATTTTCGAAAAACAAAAACAAAAAACGGCTTACAGGACGGGCCCCAAGTCTCTGGGGTCAAAAAGGCAAAGACAATATACCGTTGAAGACAAAGCAATTTCTTATCAACAAAGCTGCCAAATTTTTGCCAAGCAAATTCAAGGCCCACGTGATTGGAGAGAAACTTGGGTGCAGCGAATTGTCTTTTTCCTACCAGCATTTTCCATACACTATAAACATTGACCATCCCCCAATTACTGGGTACTGACTACTGAGTAATTCATCTCAAAAACATTCCTTTTTCTTTCATCGTTCAATTTTCATCTCTGATTAGCAATGGCGGATGCGATTGTTTCCGTTGTTTTGGAGCAATTGATTTCAATCATTGGTAAGGAAACAAACCAACAGGTGAGGCTTGTGGTGGGTGTCAGAAAGGAAATAGAAAAACTCACCAGCAACTTCCGAGCTATACAAGCTGTGCTTCTTGATGCTGAGGGAAGAGGACTGAAGGATACGGCTGCCAGAGATTGGTTAGATAAGCTCAAAAATGCATCTTATGACATGGATGATGTGTTGGATGAATGGAACACTGAGATTCTCAAATTGCAAAGTGAGAGAGTTGAAAGTGCTCTTGTTCACACGAAGAAGGTATGTCTCTTCTTCCCCTCCCCTAGCTTTTGTTTCAAACAAGTTGGTTTACGTCGTGACATTGCTCTAAAGATAAAAGAAATAAATGGAAATATTGCTTCCATTGCCAGAGAGAAACATATGTTTGACATTGATACATCAAGGAGTATCAATGAACCTCAACGATTGAAAACTACTCATTTTGTTGATGTGTCTGAAATACGTGGTCGAGACGATGAGAAAAGTAGTCTATTAAGCAAGTTGTTGAGTGATAGTCATGTAGAAAAAAAAGGTCTCCATATCATCTCTATTGTAGGGATGGGAGGAATAGGAAAAACAACACTCGCACAACTTGTCTACAATGATGGAGAGGTGAAAAGCAATTTCGATAAAACAGTATGGGTTTGTGTCTCAGACCCTTTTGATGAGGTTAGGATTGCCAAAGCAATCATCGAAGGTCTTACAGATTCTGTCTCTAATTTTACAGAGTTGGAGTCACTTTTAAAACATATTCATGAATCTGTATCCAAAACAAAATTTCTTCTTGTCCTTGATGATGTATGGACAGAAGAATACAATAAATGGGAACCATTGTACAACGCTCTTAACAATGGTCTCCATGGAAGTGAGATTTTGGTTACTACACGTAAATCAAGAGTTGCACGCATGATGAAATCAATTGATATTGATATTATCAATATTAAAGAATTGTCAAAAGATGAAAGCTGGTTGTTGTTTACACAATTAGCATTTTTTGATAGGCCTCAACAAGAATGTGAAAAATTAGAAAAAATTGGTAGAGAAATCGTTGGCAAGTGCAGGGGCTTGCCTCTTGCTGTGAAGACTATTGGGAGTCTTTTACGATTTAAAAGAACTGAACAACAATGGCAAAGAGTATTAGACAGTGAGATGTGGAATTTAGAAGAGTTAGAAAGAGGTATTTTTCCACCTCTATTATTGAGTTATAATGACTTGCCTTCCATGATAAAACGATGTTTCTCATATTGTTCTGTCTTTCCAAAAGATTATGAAATGGAAAAAGATGAATTAATTCAATTATGGATGGCTCAAGGTTATCTTGGTTTAAAACAAAATCAAGAGTTGGAGATAGTTGGTGAAGAGTACTTTGACATGTTAGCTATGTGTTCTTTCTTCCAGGATTTTAAAAAAGATGGTGGTGATAATATTATAAGATGTAAGATGCATGACATAGTACATGACTTTGCTCAATTTCTGGTTAAGAATGAATGCTCTATGATGGTAACAGGCAGTGATGAAGAATCAAGTCTAAGCTGTTTTTACAAGATTAATGTTGATGATGAAGGGGCTTCATTTCCTTCTAACAAAGGTAGCATCTTCAAGCTACGCAGCCTCTTTGTTAGGGTGGGATATATGGACTCTTCATCAATAAGTAATTGCCTACCCAGCTTATTTAAACAGTTGCCATGTTTAAGAGCATTGGAGTTACGTGAATTTTGGTTCATCAAGAATCCAATTACAAAGATCCCAAGTGAGATAGGAAAATTGATACACTTGAGATATCTGAACATGTCCAAACTTACAGGTATAAAGGAATTACCTGAAACTTTGTGTGAATTGTATAATTTACAAACTTTGAATCCGAGTTTTTGCTCCAAACTTGAAAAGCTACCTCAAGGGATGGGGAAGTTAATCAACTTAAGGCATTTGATAAACTATAGGACTGATGCATTGAGTTACATGCCCAAAGGAATTGAGAGACTAGTTTTTCTAAGAACATTGAGTAAATTGGTTGTTGGTGGTGATGGTCACAATAGCCAAGTGTGTAGTCTTGATTGTCTTAAAAAGTTGGATTACCTTAGAGGTTCTCTCGAAATAAGAGGATTGGGAAATGTGATGGATGGAGCTGAAGCAAGGAATGCAGACCTCGGGAGTAAGAAATATCTCCTTGATTTGAAGTTGTATTTCGATTACAGAAGTGAGGCATCAGCAAGTGAAGTATGTAGGAAAGATGAAGCAGTTGTTGAAGCATTACATGCACCTCCAAATTTAGAGAAATTAGTTTTAATAGGGTATAGAGGCATCACAATATCGTTTGATTGGATGACTTCGTTGACTCAACTGAGGAAGTTAATTCTGGAAGATTGCATTAACTGTGAGCATTTGCCTCCCTTGGGGAAATTGCCATTGCTTCAAACACTTGAAATAAAACACATGAGGGGTCTGAAAAGAGTGGGTAATGAATTTTTGGGAATAAAAAATAATGACTCATCATCACCATCTTCCCCGCTTATCTTCTTCCCAAAATTGAATCGTCTCGTTTTTAATAAACTAGAAAATTGGGAATATTGGGAATATGAGACCACAGAAGATTTTGCAATCATGCCATGTCTTTCTAGCTGTTCTATTGCTGACTGCCCTAAATTGAAGGCGCTGCCAAACCATTTTCTTCAAGCCACAACACTGGAGATATTGAACATCGACTATTGCCCTGTTTTAAAGCAGTGGGCAAAGATATATCATCACTTACCTATAACTAGCTTCTTTGAGCCTATTGGGTAAGTTATTGGTTTTGATCATCATTTTATTATTATTATTTTTATTTTGGATATGGAGAAATGTTAAATATATGATGATGTATTTATCTCCACTTAAGCAAATTTATGTCATGTATTTATCTTTACTTAAACTAATTTATCCCCTCACACCGCACCGCACCATTTAGATTATGAGTTAAAAAAAAATATTAATTAAAAAGTATACACCTAAAATCATTTAAAAGTATGACAAAAAATTATTCATTGTGAAATATAACAAAGAAATGAAAAGAAAAATTTAACAAATTGTGGATACGTTACTCTAATAATTATATTTAAATTATCTTGATAAATTTAAAATTATAAAATAGAACAATTTTGTGAATTACTATGTAAGAGCAATGTTGTAAATCTTTTTAGTTTTTAATTTTGTTTTGGAATGATATATGCTCACTTACCTATTTTGCATCCTAGGCAACTGTGGAGGGGTCTCAAAGCCCCTCTAATGATAGGATGAGGACTCTTGATGCTCTCTAAAGGATGTAAGAAAAAGAGTTTCTTAGGAGAAGATCTATCATCTATGGAAAATATGCTCCCAGTATTTTTAGAAGGTTTCCACAGGTGGACTCCCTCTGCATACTAGGGATTTTCTAGACCAAAGTTTCCACACGGTGTTACATTGTGCTCAGCACGGCCTATGTCAGTGATGGCAGCACAGAAGATGTGGTAAATAAAAGCGCTAGACTGTCAGGAACCTTCTTGAGGTAATTTTACTTAATTCAACAAAGGTATTATGCTCTATGTGCTTAATTTACCAACACATTTGTAGTCATGGCTTTATAAGGAATATAAAATCTTGCTAAGGCTGTGGTTAAAGAAGGCAATGCATTGTAGTTGGACGCACCCTCCTGCGGCTTGCAGCAAAAGTTGATGCCATCAGAGAAACTCTTGACTATGCTGAGCAAAAGTTAGTATATATGTCTAAATATGGCCAAATCTTCGTCATTTTAATAGGACATTCCTTATAATTATAACATAATTCAACTTAGGGCTGATATTGTTGAAAGGGCATTGAAGAATGCAGGTGTCATTTGGGGTGTTGAAATTGAAAAGCCTTGCAGTTCTATAAGCATATGTCAATACACAGAAGTAGGCGTATGTCTAAGAGTTCAAATTCGTTATCTTTTATTTTATTCTTATTCTGCATTCGGGTTCTACCTGGAAACAATATCTTTATTATGGTTAAAATGCTGCTACAGGAAAATCTGAGGATCTGATGGCTGCTGGTATTATTGATTCGACAAAGTTGAGTGTTCTCTATTGTTTCATACAATTCTTTAGGAAATGTAAGTGATGTGTTTATATATTAAATTGATTCATATTGCATTCTTGACAATTAACTGCTTGTTTGTAGTTTAGTTCTTATTTTGTCCTGTTAGGCAATGAATAATTATGTAATGCTAACAAGCAAACTTATGGTCTTAAATTACAGGTTGTGAGATTTATGTTGACAACGAAGTACCTAAATGAGGTCTGACTGAGTCATGATTAGAGATTGTAGGCTTGATTTTTTGTTACACATTACTGTACTAACGAAGAAATTTTGTTGATTCATGCTGTCTCCAGAGGCGTTCTGCCATTCTACTCTGTGTTGATAACTACTGCTTGCTGAAATCTCTTGCCGATAGATAAGTTGTAGAAAGAAGGATATTCTTATACTTACTACTTCATACACGGAGTGGTTGTGAGTGGCAGGCATGATTATCAAAGTTATATCATTGTGAAGAATTACCAGCACAATAAGTATTCATTGTGAAGTACTTTTGCTTACTTCAACCCTCCTTGTATCATAGTCCATGACATATTCTAACTCAAACCATGGCAATTGTTGGGAAAGGTTGCTACAGAAAGTTCCTCCAAAGCACAAGCTCCCAGAAGTTCAATTTGCTACAAACAACAAGATTAACAAGAGGTCATGGGATGCTCACCAGTGAAACCTTGACCATTGTTGGTGATAGCAGCACAGATGGTACAAGTGAATAAAAGGGATATATAGATGTGAACCTTGTTGAGGTGCTTGTATTTAATTCTCTTCCATTGTCTTCACTGTTTGGCTTGCTACGCTCTAATACTTAATGAAGCACAATGCAGGCAGCAAAACAGGACTGTGAAAAAGATAAGCTTAACGAAAGGGATTGTGAACCTTTCAGGTGGTGTTGCTGTAATTCAAGTAATTCTCTGCTTACTTGATTTGATTAATGTATGAAATTTCATTTCCATTTTTTTCATTGGTTATAATTTCAGTGTTGCATATTTAGGTTTAAGCACAAAAAGAAACAGAGTTTACAGAAAAGAAATTCATAGAAGATGGTGTTGTCATCACATGTAAAATATTCCTCAAGCAGCATTTGTGGATGCTCCGTTTTCTGTCTTGCAACAAATTTGAAGCAGAGAGACTCTTGACAATGATGATGAAAAGGTGATAACTTTCTAAACATGGTAAGTCTCTAACCTTCATCCTTTATTTTTAGTGGGAATTTCTATTTCTTAACTATAAATCTTAATTTTTATATACAATATTTGATAAAAGGGCATTGAGCTTACCCAATGAAGTTAATTGTCATGAATGAAAGCATTAATCAGGACGGTTTAATTGAAAAGGTATGCAATTCAAGCGGCATCTATTATACAAGTATGCACTCTAATAGCTTTCCAGTGACAATACCAAGTTGCTGCTAGAGGAATATATGAGGATCTTATGGCTACCGGTTATATTGATCTGACAAAGGTGAGAGTTAGATTTTTTATTGCTTAATACATTTCTCGAACAAATGGAAGTGATGTGTTGATGAAGGACAATGAACTGCATGTTAATAGCTTAGTCCTATATTGCATGTTGAGCAAACTTAAGGTTTTAAATAACAGGTTGTGAAATGATATGCTTGGAGCATGTAGCTTCTGATGCAAGGACATTCTTCCCATAAGATTCTGTGTTTGTTGAACCTTAATTTGTAGCTGCTGGAAATTCACCTGGAACATAAACGGCATTTGTCAGATTTGAGCGTCATTGCATGGAAGAATGAGGCGGGCAGGAGGACAGGACAGAGAGATGATCCCATGGATAACTGAGGTTGTTACCAGCAACATTGTTTTCTGAATTTCAATCTTCAGTAGGGTTTTTTGATTAACTTCTATTGTGTTTCTGATCAGGAATATAGACTTCATTGAATGTTGGGTTTATGCAATTCTCATGGAGCAGCTACCAGAAGTTTTTATCTGCTATGACAATATCCCCTGTGAACAACAAGAATAACATTGAAAATCACCACACACACTTGGATAGGTGTTTGGGTTTGCTTTATCAGATGGACTTTGTTGCCACCCATATTTACCAGGAGGGTAATCAAGTTGTAGATTGTTTAGAGTCCAAGAACCCCAATATCATTAGCGGTGGACTGCTCCAAACTTTTGCACTTCATTTATTTATGATAATATTTGTAGCGGCCGGCATTTATTTAGATTCCGTTGACTTGTTTCTTTTCTAAACTCGTGTTGTATTTTCTTTATTTATTTTAATAATATGTTGGAATGGGAAATATGATGATGGTGCTAAGGAGGTGCCAGCCTAGTTGGGATGTCCAGGTGCATCTGCTGATTCCTATTACCAACAACCTTATCCAAAAATAAAAAAACTTGTTGCCACAGTCTGCCTGCCCATTGAGATACTAATCATTGTCACTACAGATCTCTAACATTCTATCACCTCTTCCGTTTTTGTTATCAATTAGTGATCTTTTGTGTAGTTGATTTGATTGTACCCTCCTCAAATCTGCTACTTTGGGAGTTTGGGGTATCAGCCCTCTAATCATATGTGACAATGACATACACCTTTTGGATCTTTTCTTCTAAATGTGGCATATTCAGTTCTTAAATTCTACATTCAAATCTTTTCTTTATTTCCTTTCATGTCCATCTATTATAATCTCAAGCATTTTTTTATTAACAAAATTCAGCCTAGGAAATTTAATCATTCAACACTCATATTATCACCATAGAAAACAATTTGATATTTCGTTCAGGTAATTTCTATTATTGCTATAGCATTTAGTAATAGAAGTACCTAATTGAAAAAAAAAAAAAAGATCACCGAAATAGTAGAATTCAGATTGCTAGGCCTTGTTGAAGCTCCTTAAAACATGTCGTATAACTCAAACATTTAGGTCTTCTCAAAATCAGGTTGGTTGGTAACAGATCTATTATCGGTAGCATTTATAGGAACTGCGCGTATCATGTATATAGGATCTATGTACTTCAATATCAACAATTCATTTGGGTGATCTATAGCCCACCATTCCTTCAGCTCTGACTTTAGCCAGCTATCAACATCCAAGAAAACTGGGTTTCCAAATTCGTCCTTCTCTTCCTTCAGTTCTCGGTATCATATCTTGTCTTGCTCCCTCGGTGAGACGGCGACAACCACCA
The DNA here is from genome assembly GCA_008009225.1 of Acer yangbiense. NCBI lineage: Eukaryota > Viridiplantae > Streptophyta > Magnoliopsida > Sapindales > Sapindaceae > Acer > Acer yangbiense. Next base: position 11,854,143 of record CM017762.1, read on the forward strand.
CTGCATGCCCATTCTCTTCCCGTCGATGTTCAAGGAATTCAAACAACCCTCCTTTCCCTTCCAAGTAAAATTTATTTTCAGGAATCAGACAGCAATCCACATTTTTAGATGCTCAATGTTGCATGAAGGGCTATGTGCCCGGTGCTACGACCCATTAGTTTAACCAAACCAATTCCATTAACTCCACTCTCTGCCTCCACATGAGCTGCATTGATTGTCTAGAATCCAAATGATCTATCGATAATACCCACATCATTGTCTACCGTTTTTGGAATCCCAACAACTCCAACATTAAGTTTCCTACGCTGAATTTCATCAAAAATCTTAACAGCTCCACACATTCAGACATCTCCACCTATGATGTACACCTGCTCATATGTATTGAATCAAGCGTCATATATACAGAGTTAATCAATAGAATGATAATACACCTCATCAATAAAATTCATCCAATAATCTCACTTTGCAATTTGTTAACCGCAAAAAATGGTAGGGGTTCAAAGAAGAATTTTCCATCCATACTTGGGAATATTTTAAGTAGAAAGAAATCATAGAGGAGCCTCTTGGTACCCCGCCACAAAGTTGACCGGGTACGCCCTCTATCAATCCAGATCAAGATCAAGAGCTCCTAGACTCCAAGGTACTAGGAAACACAGAAGCCAAGTTCCTAAGAACTCCACTATTACAGAATCCTAATACCCCGCTACCACACTAACCCAATATCCCGATATACTGATACCATGATCTAGTAGGAGGTGGGACGCCTTGTACCCGATCCCTCCTAGAGCCAGCCAACCAAGTAGTAAGAGTATCAGATTAACAGACTATCAAGGTAAGATCATATACGCCAGGATCAAGCTACAAAGAAGGACAGTGAGACATCAACGTTTTAATAATAAGGAAATTGACTCCATTCCTGCCACTCAAGAGTTCCATTTGAAAGCAAAGTCAACTCTATCAAATTCCACCAAAAAAGAGATCGCTTGGTTCCTTGAAACAATCCTACAATCTTCTCGCCAATTGCCATGGAACGTCCTGAAAATCACCAGGTCACTGGACCGAATTTAGAGGAGTGCTCAGCAAGCAATAAGACGTAAATATACAACATGTTACCATACAAAAAAAAAAGGGACCGCAACTTTAGTCCAAACCCTAGAGTATTCTTTTCCACTTATCGATATACACGAGAACTCTATCGCTATCTCCATCGCCAACTGAGTTTTAACCATTTTACCATAGCCACTAAAAATCTCCATTGTACTCTCATTACGTGTTTATTATCAATAAAAATGAGTTATATGTGATCCTATAGCTATTATTTTTTGTTTCACCATCATTGTGTTCAATCCATTTTATTGAGTGTTCATAGGTATCAAACTACATGATATCTCTCCGACTGTGATCTATCCCGATTACGGTCATAAGAATTATTAATTGGAAATTCACCCCAGTGACAATTTTCCATTAACACAATTAAATTCCACAACATACAAGGTTATAACCATCGACCAAGTCTGAATAGCGTTGAATAGCATGTTCACCTAATTGAACCATAGCGTTGAATAGCATCAACAATGTTTTAGAGATGGAATAATGCTACTGAACAAGTTTGATATATGGAATATATCAGGTAAAGAACATATTATGTATTCAAAAGAATAATGGTAAACATCCCACCTAGAATCCCACCACATGTGGCATGTGAGGTGTCAAATTGTGAGTGGATACACATTAATGATGATTTATCTCACATACTACATGTATCCACTCACCATTTGACATTTCAAGTGCCACGTGTGTTGGGATGAAAAATGTGGGATTTTAGGTGGGATGTGTAGCATGCATTACTGTATTCAAAAGAATAATGCTAAACATCCCACCTAGTGATCGGAACGATTTATACACCTTTTGAGGTTTCCATTTTCTATCGTTTGTTCTCGTTTTCGAGTGTTTTTATGAATATAATATGTTTTGTGGGCCTTATGCAGGTTCATTTTGTTTTGGGAAGTCATTGTGTGGAAATGGGGTGTTTCCGGGCCAAAACGCATCTCGAAAGGCAAAAAGGCACATTTTCGCAGTACGCCTTGTCAAAGCGTACCGCGTCAGACCAAATGGCGTACAGCGTTCCGTGCCGCGAAAGCCAGCAGGAGGAGTTCGTCAGAGTGGTCGTCGAAGTGTACCGCATATAAGAAAAGGTGAACTTCTGCCAAGTTTCGTAGTACGTTTCGTTAAAGCGTACCGTGTTACATACAGTGAAACAGAGCAGAAGGTATTTCGTAGTACGTCTCGTTAGAGCGTACCGCAACCCGTACTGCGAGATTCACCAGAGTTACATTTTTCAGGGCATTTTTTGAGGGGTATTCATGTCTTTTCACCCCTATTTTTGTACCCTAACTTCCCCTACTATAAATATCCCCTATTCTCTCTCTTCTAATGAGAATCACTAACATCCCACACTCCATCTCTCTCTCTTCACTCTCTTTCACACCCAACTCTTATTTTCTTCCATCTCCTTCATCTTCTTCATTTTCTTCACATAATAAGGAGAGACCCAAGCTCCCATTCTCCATGGGAGCCCACCATACATCTCCACAACCCAATTTACACTTCCTCCATCCATTTTAGAGTAGATTTCAAGGAAATATGAGTGGTTTTCAGACCAAATTCAAGCTAGGAAGGTTAAGAGCATCTTTAGAGGACTTGCCTTTAAGGGTTTGCTCTTATTTACTCATTTCTTTGTATTTCTTGCTTCTTTGATGTGTAACCCCGCAAACCTACACTTATTGCAATATATGTATGATTGTTCTTATATTCTTTGAGTTTTGTTCTACTCTTTGCTTATCTATGATTAAATCTCTATTGCGATATCCATGTGTGTGGAGGTCCAAAATTGATATGTATGCATGATTGGGATAAGGAGTAGAGTAATTTAATATAAGAGTAGTGTAATTTAGCTCCTATGATTGTTTGTATCTTAGTGGATGACCAAAATACCATGTTTAGGGTAATTTGGGTGTTAGAGAATTTAACTCCAAAGAGTAGGAAAGACTTAGTTCAGGCATTTAGTTTCTAAATTGGTCTTGGTTCATATTCTTATGCCTAATGGGTCTTGTTATCAAGACATAATTGCACATCCTTGGCCGGATTAAGTAATAAATTGATTTAGAGAAAATTCTCAAATCAAGAGAATGAACCCCTAACTTAAAGTGAATGTCCTGAATGTAAACAACCAACTATTTGCACATTAGTGTTAGGTAAACTTGTTTCCCATGTTTAGCCATCCTAGAGAGATTAATAAAACCGAAACCATATCTAGAGTAAAGACAAACTGATTTCCTCTTGTGCTCGTGTAGTTATAGGGGTATTTCATTGCTTAATGATTTTACTCGGTTAGCCTCATTGTGGATGATATTTAGGCTGTGTGTTATATATTGCGTGGTTCACATTAACATGCACAACATGATATCCTCTATATTTGACCAGTAAGTTGAGAGTGTAGGAACCTAGGGTTACAGATTGCGCAGCGGAAGGGTTTTAAAATTTTTTTAAATGCAATCATAATATAACCCATTTGTACAGTAATAATAAAAAACAATAAGAAGGAGATGAATCAATTTCATACCAACGTTTGTAGGCTCCTTCTCTTGAATACGATCTGCTCCTGATTCGAACCACTTGATCTTCCTCGCTATCTCCCGGGATTAGCAACGGCATGTGGGCGCGTCACGGTACTCAGGAACAAGGAGGATGAAGAGACTTGAAGAAAGAACTCCTTCTTTTCTTCTTTGCAAGTTCGGCCACTAGATATCAAAAAGCAAGAAAAATATTTTCTTCTTTTTTCTCTTAACTTCGGCCGCATAACTCTGTGTCTTTTCTTTTCTTTTTAATTGAGTGTGTATTAATCTTTTCTTTTAAGCAATATATATCACATATATATCTTTTTAATCAAAACAACCGATGATATCTTTTAATTTAAAACAAAATCTTAATTTTATTTTCTTTAATAGATATCATCTAAATTGAATTTAAACTATTTAAATTCAAAATTAATATTTAACTAATATTATCCCATTTTTCAAATATAAATATCAACTAACACCCTCCATCAATAATTAATAACATAATTAAATAATCTAATTATTTAATTAATTTAATCATTAATATTTATTAATTAAATAATCTCATTATTCAATTAATTCCCAAATATATACGTGTCACTTTCGTAACACAATTAATCGGACAATCCAATTAATTAACCGTGACCCTTGTTACCTAAATCGATCGGGCTAGCAAGGGGACCTAATGGACCCACAGTATTTTGAGCTCCAATAATTCTTAGAAATAATTAATTAAACTCTTTAATTAATATTTCATGATTATTAACTTCGGTGTTATTCCACTAAAAACCCGAAACTGCACTCTCTCAACTGTAGACGTTTTTATACAAACCAATAACTTTCGGTGTCCATCGATATAGCTATTACATATGGTATAATCCTCCACAAGTAGTTCATAATTAGAGCTAGGTCATAATGTCCGTTATACCTCTTTAATTATATCTTTCCTTTAAGTATCATTGATTCTCTAATGAACAATAAATCCTACATTCCTTACGGAATTAGGAGAGCGCTCATATTGTTCAAGCCCTGAATCAACCCTTAAGGGAACTACTATCTACTTCTCGCAAAAAAGAGTGGATTCCACTATTGTGTACAAACCTTCCCAGCCACAAGCCAAATCGCGATCCCAACATACGGAGTATATTGATCGAGAATGCAACTCCGACCTCACCCATGGTATATCAAAGACCACGATCTAACCTGAAGGAGTCGATAAGACACTCAGGATTAAGATCACCCACATATAGCCATCATTAGTTGATATATATGAATCTCATCGTTAAACGGATCTTAGTGAGAGATTCATATAGATCATGGCCCAGTCCTATATGATCACATCATACAAGGTGCCTCCATTCTCATATCTCCATATGAATGATCCAGGATAGAATCACCGTACACTACGAAATAGACCGCAGCTGTAGATTAACTACAAATAAAGTACCCAGTTTTATTTGCTATCTACAGACTCTTTAGATTGCTCGTTTCAAACTGAATCCATCTATATATGACACTCATATACTCAGTTCGAAATTACATCCGGCAATCTTGGATGTTAAATACACATGTTATATATAAATGTATGAGACAATTTGAATGAATAAACTACTTCTTTTATTTATGTTCAGTTCACATTTACAAATTACAAGCTTTAGGGCAAAAACCCCAACAAAGAGATCACTAGGCTGGCATATAGAGCTCATGTGTGTGTCATACAGTCCTTAATGAATCCAAGCATTTATACATAGATGTAATCTTTAAGACATTAAGAGAGATTAGAGATTAATTAAGGGGACACGAGCATATAACATTCGTGTTATAAGGATATCTCGTATTCTTAATGCTTTCACTTGGTTGTTATCCCGTATTTGGTTAGCCTCGTGGATGAATTATTGGCTGTAGTATGGCCCACACGGTTATGCATTACATGCCCAATGAAATAACCACTGTATTTGACCAGTAAGGTAGAGATACGCGAGGCTGGCGTACAAGGCTTGTGTATGTGTCCCACGGTACTTAATGAATCCATGCATTGTGTAGATGCAATTTCTAAAACCTCAAGAGAGGTTAGAAATTAATTAAAGGGACACGAGTCTATTATATACTTGCACATTGAGGTACTAAGTGAGTCTAGAGCTTAATTAGGAGGATTGTTACGATTGAGTCATCACCTTAGAGTAACCACATTGCATGACATCTCTCCATTTCATTCTATCCATGTATATTATTGTTTATAATTTATTTAGTTATAGTATTATTTACATTCTTTGCACACACAACACACATGTCGTCATAGAGTGTTGTCTAATAACGCTAGAACCGGTGACGGTCGGCGAATCTCACCTCCCTGCGGAACGATACCCTCACTTGCCGCTGTACTAGTCTCTGTGACTCGCACACTAGCGATGTCGAACTTAAATGTTCAATTTTTTGACCAACATTGCAACGACGTGTCATCACCTAGAATCCCACATGTTTCATCCCACCACATGTGACATGTGAGGTGTCAAATTGTGAGTGGATACACATTAATGATGATTTATCTCATCTACCACATGTATCCATTCACCATTTGACATTTCAAGTGCCATATGTGTTGGGATGAAAAATGTGAGATTTTAGGTGGGATATGTAGCATTACTGTATTCAAAAGAATAATGCTAAACATCCAACCTAGAATCCCACATTTTTCATCCCACCACATGTGACATGTGAGGTGTCAAATTATGAGTGAATACACATTAATGATGATTTATCTTACCTACCACATATATCCATTCACCATTTGATATTTCAAGTGACACATGTGTTGGGATGAAAAATGTGAGATTTTAGGTGGGATGTGTAGCATTATTGAATTCAAATTCAATAATAAGCATTACAAGGCTTGTGATGAAATTTTTTCGGACATTTATTTCCCCCTTTAATTCTTCTCCGCTTCAATGGACAAGAGTTTCTTAGTTGATTTTCATATTTTTTTAAAAAAAGGGAAAAAAAAAAAAAAACAGAGAGTTTCTTTGTAGTTTGTAGAGGCTGTGTATTTGACTTTTCAAAATGTTTGATGAATTAAAGAAAAATAATTATGGGATTTTGACCCCAGGTTGACTAAATAAAAAAAATGGGTAAATCTAAATGTTATGATTTATTTATTGTTGATTGTTGAATCTTATTATTGTTTTAAAAATAAATCTATATACTTTTAAATTTTATGATTTATTTATTGTTGAAAATTAAAGGGGTATTATCAATTTAGTCATTAAGTTTTGACAAAACATTAATTTTTTAAACGTGTTTACTTTTTTATAACTCTTTAGTCAACCGTTAGTCCAACTTAATGATTTCAGAGACATTTTTATCTTTAAACATAAAAAAATGCCACATATCAAAAAAATAATAATATTTTTTTATCACAAAAAAAAAAATGTTATACATCTTGAAGGACGATGGAGAATTGGAAATCCAATCTAGTGATTTGGTTATTTGAACTCCACCAAATTTTTTTTTTCTTTATATATATATATATATAAATTTCTCTTAATTTCCAACTGTCCAAAATTGATAATTAAATATAAAGGGGAAAATGGTCTATTTGTATTTTGTCACATTTGACCATCAAAATTAGAGTCAGATCGACCAATTTGATATATTTTTAAAAAGTAAGAGACGAAAGGTTGTAAAAAAATAAGAGTAATGCTACTTTGTCCAAATTTGATATCCAAATCTGGTGTCCAAATGACGTGGTAACACTCTCGTCCATTCATTTAAATCAAACAAATCTAATACAATTTAAATGAATGGACGAAAGTGTTGTCACGTCATTTGGGCACCAGATTTGGACACTAAATTTGGATAAAGTAACATTACTCAAAAAATAAACATGTTTAAAAAATTGTTGTTTCACTTAAGCTTATGTACTAAATTGGTAATACCAAAAATTATAAAAATAAAAATAAAAAAGTAAATATAATCCCAAGACCAAGATTATTGTGGGGTCACTGAATTGGATAGTCCCAATGAAAGTGTTGTCCTCAAGGTCAAACACAAGATAAGAAAATTTCTTGTGTAGTCATCCAATTTCCATATTCTGTAACGAGCTTAGTAACAATGGCTGATGCAATTGTGTCGGTTGTTCTGGAGCAATTGACTTCAGAGATCTATAAGAAATTACGAGAAGAGGTGAGACTGGTGACGGGTGTCAGAAAAGAAATCAACAAGCTTACCAGCAACTCCATGATGCAGAGCAAAAACAAGTGAAGGAGAGAGCTGTGAGAGGTTGGCTAGATGAACTAAAAGACGCTTCTTATGACGTGGATGATGTGTTGGATGAATGGAACACTGCAATTCTGAAGCTGCAAGGAGAACGGAGAAGTTGATCAAAATGCTCTTGTTCCCAAGAAGAAGGTATGTTTCTCCTTCTTATTTTGATGTGTTTGAGATACAAAGAGAAATCTGATCTAGTAAACAAATTGTTGAGTGAGAGTAAGGAAGTAGGAAATGCCATCCCTGTTATCTCAATTGTAGGGATGGGAGGAATCGGAAAAAACAACTCTTGCACAATTTGCTTACAATGATCCAGAGGTAGAGAGTAAATTTGAGAAGAGGATTTGGGTTTGTGTTTCAGACCCATTTGATAAAATTAGGGTTGCCAATGAAATCATTGAAGGTCTTGATGGACAAGTCCCTAATCTAATTAATTTCAGTTCTCTTTTAAATTGTATGTATAAATCTGTCGAGGGAAAAAAAATTCATGATTAATTCATGAAACGATTTTCTTGATTAATTCATGTCTCAAGTTTGATATATGAAACTTTATATAATTACAACAGAGAGAAGGAATTAGAATTCTGGTTTTGGTTTCCTTTTGTTAAAGGTACAGGTAAAAGGCGCCGCATGCATATGTTCTTTACCTGATATATTTATAGTTTCTATGGAATTGCAAATACTATACTGGATCAAAAGTTTTGACATTAATATATTGTATGATTTTGTTTAATCGTTGGAAAGAATTTCAAGCAATTGAAGAAAAAAGTTGGAGTGTAGCAACTTTCAAAAACTGAGCTTGTAAAACTTTGAAATGTCAGACATACATCATTGGCTTTCTCCAAGGCTTTGGATCAAACCTTGGGGAGCTTCTCCGCTTGCCAGAAATCTGCTCTGCAAAATCTTTATATCAGACAACTGAGTTCATTGAAAAACAAAAAGACCCATTATCCTTTTGTGCTAATTTGAAAAACAGAAAGCCCTTTTTTTTGGTCAACAAAACTTGATTCCTATATTTCAATTTCATGCAGTGAAACCAGTTTAACAATGGCACGAATTTCGTGAAGAATCAATGTTTAAAGACGAGAGATGACACCAGTTTGGCAAAAAAGTCCTCTGAAATTGGCATGTTTAAAGTTTGAGAATTTGAAACCCTGAGAAAGTCTTAATTGGAGACCTGAATTTTGGCAGATAATTGTCCTAATTTGCAAACTATACTCTGCTATTCATGTCATATTGGAATTATTACAGGTGACAAGATGTTGCTTGGAGAATGTGCGGCTTCCATTGCAAAGACCTTCCTCGAATCAGATGCTGCAGTTATTGACATCAAGCAACCTGAGCCTGTTGCTACCGGAATCAGGTTTTTGTTATGATAACTCAGGACTAATCAAGAAATGTTGTTGATTTGAACATGTGGTACATGTTTTGTGCTGACCTTTTGAGTTCCTTATAACTGTCTGTCATGCCATCTGCAGAAGTTTTCAGTTTTCACACATACTGATTCTGTACACAGAGTGCTTGTTAGAGGCAAGCATGATTATTTCATACACAATTCAGTTACTTCTGCTTCAATTGATTGTACTCGGTCCTTGCATACATATTCATCTCCAACTATTGATGATTATAGAAGGATCTGCCTTTGATTCCGCAGTCTATATTATTTGTGGTAATTGATTGAAAAAATAATCGGTATATTATTAGGCAAATATCACCATTAAGATTGTTTATGACAACCAGAACAGCTCTAAAGTCCATTTCATCTTCTGGGACAACATTTAGATTAGTGAATAGTGATATTTTTGAGTCCTATCTTTTGCAAAATATAACATTGTAACACGATTTGTTGTACAATGAGTGAGGTCTGGCTTCTTCTCCTCCCACACACCACCACCCCCCACCCCCCCTTTTTCCTATAATATTGTCACAATTAGATATTGTATGAACTTCTTGAGGTGCTTTTAGTTAATTCCTTTCCTTTGTCTTCACTGTTTTCCTTCCTACTCTCTAGTAATCAATTGACTTTCCATGTCGTAGGCAGCAGAGCAGGACAGGACTGCCAAAAAAGAAAAGCAGCATTTGTTTATTTTCCATATCCCTATTCTAGGTTGGAGAATGAAAAGAGGCTGAGCTTAAAGAAAAGGAATTGAGAGTAGAGGATGCTCTGAATGGAACCTAGGTATTTTAACTTTCAAAGTTATTTTAACTCGGTGGTGCTTTTGTCGTATCACATTTGAAGTCAAGTTTTTATTCTGAATGTAAACTTTTCAAGCAGCAGTTAAGGTAGGTATTGTAGTTAGTGCTCGATACACCCTCATGCGGTTTGCGGCAAAGTTGATGCCATCTGAGATGCTCTTGATGATGATGATGATGAACAGAAGGTGATATATGTCCAAATATGACTGTCTCAATTGTTTATCTATTGAGTCATACATATCTCTAGGAAATGAAATAAAGTGAAGTGCATATATATGTTTGTTATATATTAAATTAATTCTTGTTGAATTTGTACATGGCAATTAACCGCATTTTTGAAGTTTAGTCCTTGTGTTGGATGATTACAGTATCAAACTAATGATCTTAAATTACAGGGTGTAAGATTTCGCCTTGACCATGATGAACTATAGTCCTCGCTCGCATTAGATACTGTGTTTCTTGGCATATGAAGAAACAAGCAACATTAAAGTTGATTTTGTGTTTGTAGATTTGTCCAATTTGAAATTTTTGTACATGTATTGTAACCCAAATGCATATTTATAAAAAGGTTAATTACACGAAAAGTCCCTATGGTTTGACAATATTATAAGGATATAATATTTTTATCTAAATTTAATACAACATAAATATTTTGTTGATCAAAGTAAGTTGTAAAATACACATAATATTATGGCTTCTAACATTATAGAATTAAATCATTTGCAAGTTTAAATAAAAAAATATTTTTTACTGTAAATTTAAATAATTGTTTATACATAAATTTTACCATGTATTTTATATTCTTAAATAGTTTATTATTAAATTGGTGTCATCTTATTAATAAAAAATAAATAAACAAATACTTTCATCAAGAATTATATAAAAAAGTTTTTTATTCTTAATCAGTGGTTCACATGTTTTGCACTAACTTTATTATATCGGTGTCTTGCAATGACTTTATTTTCAATTGTGTTTCTTTTTTCTATTAACCATATCTACTAAAGTTTGCTTTACTATTTTATGTCCAAATCATCCATATTTTCAATTGTGTTTCTTTTTTCTATTAACCATATCTACTAAGGTTTGCTTTACTATTTTATGTCCAAATCATCCATACCATGATGAAATGTAATGAATTTTGATGAGATTTTTTGTATGAATGATAAAAAAAAAAAAATCTCATCAAAATTCATGAATTTGATCAAGATATTATCATGGTGTGGATAAATTTGGACATGAGATGGTTTGCTCCATAGAAGTACTTTATATATATATATATATATATATATATATATATATATATATATGAGCAATGCTAAGAGCACTCCAATGCTAATGTGGGTTGTGAAAAAATTAGATGCCACGTAGGATAGACATCCATTTTGTTAAAAAATCCATCTCCAATGCAACCTCTCTAGTACAACTTCAAGATGAGGTGGCAATTTTTTTTTAGAGGCTGTCAACATGACTATCTGATTTCAGACGGTCTGTTGGACGGCCGTCTTGTTGGCCCAGTCAGCAACCACTCTTGTCTTTTACCTTATTTTATTCAACAATTTTAAAGTATATTTAAGGAGACCAATAATAAATTGACACGTCATTAAAAACATATATTTTACAAGTGAAGCATTGGAGACCACTTTTTTATTTGGATGTCTATCAAGTTTAGTTACATGCCACATGTGAAGCAATTGGCTTGACAATGTTGACATATCACTATTTTTTCAAATGCAAGCCACATTACCATTGGAGATACTCTAAGCGTTCCAAATTTTTTTCTCAAATTCTGTCTTAAATGATATGGCACATGAGGTGTCAATATCATAACTCACGTGCCACATTATGGCGTCTTTTTTTTTTATTATTTATTTAAATTATTTCCTAAATGATATGGTACGTAAGTGTTAACATTTTATAAATCATAAGATTATGTAAAGAGTGATGTGATGTTAACACTTAGTATTACTCATATATATATATATATATATATATATATATCTTAATGTAAGTAATGTTACCGTTCTTTTCAATTATAGAGTTGCATAATTTTACTTACTGTTCTTTTCGATTATAGAGTTGCACAACATTACCAACCTGAAAGAGTTGACCATGAGGGGTTCTTCTTTCCATATAAGCCTTCTTCAAAGCATTGCATCTTTCACTTCCCTTGAAACATTGGACATGTGGAATTGTCAACTCAATGGCATCTTAGACATAAATGGTGAAAATACGCATTCCTGAATGTTTTAATATTATACTCATATCTAGCATCCTGGTATGGGTGTGCCAGTTTATTGTTGCACATTGTACACATAATGACAATGTTTGGTGCGATCAAATGGCTGCAATTGTAACTGTACTTTGTATATAACCTTTATGACAGTAAGTTAATTGTATTGTAGCAAAAATATTGAGTGAATGTTCTGGTTTTCTCCTCTCAACAGAGAGTATGGTTTTCATGTTATTGATGGTATGTATGGTTGTTTAACTGTTTGAATATCTAACAAAACCAAACCAGATTGTTCGGTACCTATCTATGATCATATAATTTGTATTAATTGGTGGATATATCATATATCATATAAATATATATATATATATATTTATATTTTTCAAAGAAAAGCTACTTTATTGAGCCAAAAAGGCAAAACAGGGGAAGCCCCCAAAAAACACCACACGGCACCACAAAGGCCCAAACAACACAAAAACAAAAAAACAGCAAACCAAACCAAATTAGTGTGCATGTGCGAGTAGGTTTATGGAAACCAAATTAGTGTCACTGTTCTGGCAGTATTCAACCCTTGACTGATATAAATATCGCCAACCTTCCTTTGTCATTCCATTGTTTGTTGCAATGGATGCATTTTCTTCTTCTTTCATGTCGACACTCTCGCCCACCACCATCATTCGAAAACCCATTTTAACACCATCTTCTTCACGCCTCAATATATCCTCTGTTAGAATTGAAGATAAGCCTGCAACTCAAGTTACAAGTACCACCACCACCACCCCCCAATCTCCATCAACCACATCATCATCAGCCGTGCCAAAGAGACGAGCAGAGCCATCATCAGCCGACATCATCAACAAATTCATGACCCTCCTTCAAAACCAAAGAGTCCTCTCCAACAACGAGCAGAGCCAAGTGTTCTAAGACCAAACCCGGGCGAACACTGATATGCGTTTCGGCGTTTCAATGCATTCGACGACATTCCGTCGTTTCATCTTTTTTAGGAAAGTTTCGTTTTCGCAAATTCATAGACTGGAGTGTTTAGGATTCCAGTAGAATTAGTTTTTCCTTCTTTTTTGGTAAATTTCCGTTTTAATTCGTTTTCCTTACCATCTATTGATCCGACACAGTTTTGATTGATAAAATGTTTTCTCTATTCATTCCAATGTCCTCTCCAACAACTTTGCTCCAGTGGATGAACTGCCCCCAACAGAGTGTGAGGTGATACAAGGATCACTTCCACCATGTTTGGACGGCACATATATCCGAAATGGCCCCAATCCACAGTACTTGCCTTGCGGACCTTACCACCTCTTTGATGGTGATGGCATGCTTCACTCTATCAAAATCTCCCAAGGCAGAGCCATCTTCTGCAGCCGCTATGTCAACACCAATAAATACATAGCTGAGCGTGATGCTGGCTCCTCTCTTGTCCCTAATTTTTTTTCAGGTTTCAATGGCTTGACTGCCTCTGCAGCCCGTGGTGCTCTCTTTGCTGTCAGAATTCTTGCTGGTCAATACAATCTTGCTAATGGCATTGGTCTTGCAAATACTAGCTTGGCTTTCTTTGGCGACCGTCTCTACGCTCTTTGCGAGTCTGATCTACCTTACGCTGTACGCCTAACCTCAAACGGAGACATAGAGACTATTGGTCGCCATGATTTTGATGGGAAGCTGTTTATGAGCATGACTGCTCACCCCAAGACACACCCTGATACAAAGGAGACCTTTGCTTTCAGATACGGTCTCGTCCCTCCGTTCCTAACTTACTTTCGATTCGATTCGGATGGAAGCAAACAACCAGATGTGCCCATATTCTCCATTACCCGTCCATCTTTACTCCATGACTTTGCAATCACCAACAAGTATGCAATATTCGGGGACATACAGATAGGAATGAACCCAACGGAAATGATATTCGGAGGAGGGTCTCCTTTTGGTTATGATCCGAACAAAGTTCCTAGACTTGGAGTGATCCCAAGATATGCAAAGGATGAGTCAGAAATGAGATGGTTTGATGTTCCAGGGTTCAACATCCTACACGCAATCAATGCTTGGGACGAGGACGATGGCAACACAATTGTGATGGTGGCACCAAATGTACTATCGGTTGAACACGCCTTGGAAAGATTGGACCTTGTCCATAACCTGGTAGAGAAAGTAAGGATCAACTTAAAAACCGGGATCGTTACAAGGAATCCATTGTCAGCAAGAAATCTAGACTTTGGAGTGATCAACCAGGGGTATGTAGGGAAGAAGAACAAGTATGTGTATGCAGCAGTGGGTGATCCATTGCCAAAGATATCAGGGGTCGTCAAGTTGGATGTGTCCAAAGGGGAGAGACAAGAGTGCATAGTGGCTACCAGGCTCTACGGAGGAGCCTGCTATGGGGGCGAGCCTATTTTCGTCCCAAAACAACCCGATAATCCGGAAGCCGAGGAGGATGATGGGTATGTGGTGTCGTATGTTCATGATGAGAAATCTGGAGAGTCCAGGTTCTTGGTTCTGGATGCAAAATCTGCTCATCTTGAAATCGTGGCCACTGTTAAACTTCCCCGGCGGGTGCCTTACGGATTTCACGGACTTTTTGTGAGGAAAAATGAGCTTGATAAGCTCTAGGATTGTTACAATAGTTAGTAAAAGTTTACATATTCATTGCTCATTTATAAAATTTACTCCATGTATTATTGCTTTCATCAGGAAAGTCTCGAAAAGAAATAAAGATGCCGTGATATGTATTGACAACTCCAAACTGTAACCAGCACTCCTATCTTAAATATAACATGCCAGAACACCTTTTAACTGTAACTAAATTGATAGCTTTTGAGCAGATTTGAGGGAAGAGAACATGAATCAAACCTCGAATTATTATTTATTATTATTTACTTCGAATGTTAATTTGAACTTAAAAGGCGGTAACACGAGGAAAAAAAAATGTAATAGAGTTGGATTATTCTTTGTTCGGTTTGATAAAAACAACTCAAACCTATGATACCCACAAATGGAAATTTCTTTAAGCAACAGCTAGGGTAAAGATAATTGTGTTGTCCCTAAAACAAGTAAAGTATATATACAACTTTTGTTCTGTTCCGAGAGTTGTGGTTGGAATCTCTCCCCATCAACACCTACTTGGCTGCGGCTGCCTTCTCTTCTAGAAAATACCAGTTTCATGTTCTGTTGTTGCCTAACTGGGTTGTTGTTTTGTGGTTTTGGTTTTTGAGTTGTTATTTTTTCAAAAAAACCACCTACATGGCTACATGGTAGCTTACTCAATGTAACTTTCTTTGTTTATCTGAATTGGCTTTGCATACTCTAATGGTTGACACAGTTCTCACTTAAGACGCAAATTGGCATTTGGCTGGTTGCTTAGGTAATCAATAACTTTTAACATTTAGAGGAATACAATCTTTAAAACTAAATCTGAACGGTAGCCATTGAAGGGAAATTGTATAGCATACCTGTTAGAAACTATCAAGAGGTATACAAAACATCTTCACAGAACTTGATTGATTTTCAAACTCTGTCAATATTTTTTATATAGCGGTATTGCTGAAATTGCAATACAGCACCAAAAAGATCCAAGATGAGCTTCTAAAACTTGATTCTAGTCAACCAAAAGAATCATCAGAAACTACAAAAAATTGTCTATTGCAAGTATAAGTGGTGATTTGTATAACATACTCTAATTGTATATTTTCAGTCACTACTCGATCTCTAATGGTAAAATTCTCAGTCAAATCCCTCCAACAATATCAAAAATGTACCAAAGTGCATTCAAATAATTTAAACTTTCCTTTTAATGATTTTTTTTCTTTATCTGGAAAAGTGTAATTTGGAGGAGAAATGACCATACCAAAATTCAAGAAGAGTATGTGCTAAACCTTTACAATGTGTGATTTGGCTAGTGAAGAATTAAGGTCTTCTCGAGATTGTGATCTTCTACTTTGAAGATGCATCTGGCTTCTATGAGGGGACCAGAAGGAACCCATGGTACTACTGTCAAATTGCTATTTGAAGAATAACTATGTGAAACACCACTAGTTGATGGGTACAAGGAAGACTCCATGAGCCAAATGGTCTTTGTGGGGAATTAGCATGCAACTGTTGGACTCAGTGGCATCTTAACTCTTAAGTCCTAAGGGAAAGAGATCAAGAGTCAAGACCAGTAATTAACCATGCAGACATATAACATGTAATTTTAAAACAAGTTGCATATAATTAAATTACCAGTAGTATTATGCTTGACATTTCAGAAATATGGACGTCCACTACTCTAGTAGAAGACCTTACCAGAGCTAACAGGACTCCAACGATGGAACCGGAAAGGAGATGGAATATTAAGAACCGATGAGGTGGATGCGCTGTTGTGCCTGAATAAAGGCAGATACGATCTCCGGAAAAATCTTGGTATCCAAGTGTTGACACATGATAATGCACAAACCAGCAAAATCAATGAAATAAGGAAAACAGCAATAAGTATAATCGGATTTATCTTCATTTGGAGAATTTTGTAACTATAAAGAACCAGTCTAGTTGAAAAATGTCTTCCCAGCTTCCAACAGGACAACCCCAAGTGTCCAAGTGATACTGCCAGAACCAACAATGATTTATTTATCTGTGATGTGCAAGCCCTCTCTTAACAATAACACAACATATGGGGACCTAAAGCAATACTGTTCAATAAAAGGCTGCGGAGGAACACTCTTCCTTGCAATTTCCCAAGTTTTTTCACAGAAGTCTCGACCCTTTTCCAGCACATCATCAAGTGCAGCTTCTGAAGTCAGGTTAAAAAACCGATAGACTACAAAAAAAACCAGACATAGCATAGAACTGGCCATATGGGCGAGGCAAACTATCAGCAAGAGCACAAGGTTGCAAATCACAATCCATTCCTGGGCTTAGATTAGACCATTCAGACAAATTCACAGCAGCTTTAGCAAGTGCACTACATTCCTCCCAGTTTGGAGCACCAGTTAGCAGCACGGCAGTTCCTGACTTTCCTCCCTTATCCGAATGTTTTCCTCCAATTACAGGGCTTGCACTTTCTGGTTGACTGGAAGCACATCGGGAGCAAATATATTGCTCTTTGTACCCAGAATGTAAGCAAGGATGCTTAATTTCTATTTTACCATTAACTAAATCTGCATTTTTAATGTCTGAAAGTTTACTTAAAAGTTTAGCCACAGACTTGTCAAATGCCATAGCCTGAAAGGGAATAAGCATTGTCTAGGAGCCAATTTGAATCAGCACTTGGCAGCCTGCGAACCCCAGCTGTAGCATAAATGAAAATAGAGGTAGTCTTATGCGCATGCTCAGGGATTTGTTTCAAGCCTGATATATTGTGCACCAACTTATCAAATCCTGGCTCGGTTTCCATTTGATCATAAGCACGCCCGCTCTGCAAACCAGCTTTTCTAGAAAGACCTTCTGTTAACGGGTTCAAGAAGATAGGGAGACTTCCATCTCTTCTGCGATTAACGGAGGCCTGATACACATAAACTCGAGTTCCAGTACTTCCACAGTCAAGTACAACATAGAACTTGGACCCTCCTTGATACCAATTAGAAAAAATATACATAGAAACCATATACACTAGAAAAGCAAACAAAATTAGACTCAAGAAAACCATGAACATCCGCACACACTTCCTGCGCGTAAATGGGGTTGCACCTTGCAATGCTTTCTCCTTGGAAAAACTTGATCCGGGATTCTCTCTCTGTAGGGGATGAGGTTTTTGTGCATACCTATCAATTCCAAGATCAAGGTCAGCCTCCTCAGGATCAAGTCGACGATATACTGAAAAATCTTGGAGGGATGAGGAGAGTCGCAAATTATTCTTATGTCCAGAGTTGGTGAAACCAAATCGATGGGCAGAACTGGCTTCAGGTGGCAATCCCGCTTCGGTTATATGGAACTGTAGAAGATTGAGGGGCTGAAATACGACTTGATGCAGCCGAGATTACTTCAGATATTCTATTAAACATTATCTTTAGCAGCAGAATCACTACCACAATTTCAATAATTATGCATCGTGTGCCTCCTATTAATGTCACAATTCGCACACCAAGGAGCCAGCGCAAGTAAAAAATTTGCATACGTTTCAAATTTCCATACACAATGGTGGTGATCGAGCAATTAAGGAGGGTGTATTCAATTAGGATTGTTGAGGACATTTAAAGATATTATAAATCCTGGTGTATTCAATTTGGACATTTAAAGCCTTTAAAAGAGTCTATATTAATCCGGTGGTATTCAATTCAGATTTCTATGGACTTTTAAAAAATCCTTCCAAATCCGAGTGTATTGAATTGAGACTTTAAAAATGTCTACAATAATCAATGTGTATTCAATTAAGACTAGATTTTAAAAAAATTTCTTATGTCATGGATTTCAGTGGATTTTGGTGGACTTGATGGTGAGAGATATAAATATCAAATGTCATAACATGTCTAACCTTCTCCCCACAGATTTTGGTGGACTTTGCTCTCTCTCTCCCTCTCTCTCTCTCTCTCAAAACAAAAACATATATACAATTCACTGCCGTGACTTATTTTACTTTTTTTAAGATGAAAAAAAAATAGAAAATAGAAATTAATATATATATATATTTTTAAATCTGACATGATTTTTTTTTTTTTTTGGTGTGTTTTTTTAATGGACATGCAAAATCAGTTCGTCAACAAGTAATGTAATTATTTATATAATTTATTTTTGACTTGAAGACGGTTTCTGCAACTAATAATATATTTTGTATGCCCCATGAATATGTATTTTTAGGAATAAATTATACACATCAAAGATATAACAAAAAGGATATAAAAGATATATTTAAAAAAAAAATGGAAATTAGTTATGTATCTGAAAGCCAATATATATATATATATATGAACACTGTGAAAAAAACGAATAGCCAAATTGATATTCATTCTCTTTTCATTTCACTTTTATTTTGACCATCTGAAAAGTATCTTCAATGGTACATTGGTACATGATGGTTGTGTATCATTCGATAGTGTTGGGTTTTGTGAAGCCCTGAAACTTCTCTCCTCGCCATTTACCGCTGGTCAGGCAAGTGCACAGGGGGCGGCACGCGCAGCGTTAATCAAATGAGAATTGTTTATTCTCATTTACCGCTGACCAGGCAAGGTGCCTAGTCAGCGGCACGACCAGCGACTCATCTCAGTTTCGTTTATTCTCATTTACCGCTGACCAGGCAAGGTGCCTAGTCAGCGGCACGGCAAGCGACCCAGATCAGTGTCGTCTTGCTTCATTTACCGCTGACCAGGCACATGCACGCCGCGAATTAGGAGATCAGCGCAAGTAAAAAGGAAGAGTCATTTAGGGTTATTGTTTACTCCTAGTATTCATATAAATACTACATTATGTAAACCCTAATATGTGTGTTGAAATTCACCGTGAGAGTTGAGAAGAGTAGAGAAAGATTGAGAGCAATTGTAGAGAGACTTGAGAGAGACAGAGAAATTGTAATCAACTGTGAAAGTAGGGGATTGAGTGCGGTGCGCTCCGTGGACGTAGGCAACTTGCTGAACCACGTAAAATCTTTGGTGTCGTTTCTTTTCTTTATTGTTCTCATATTATCTATGTGTGTGTTTATTGTGTTATTGATTTGTGTGAATCTACCTACTCTTTCAACAACAGATAGTACACTATGGTTCTTAAGATTATTCTTCAAGACGATTGTCCCTCTGTAGATACCGGTGTGATTGAAGAAAATCTCTATTCATGATATATTTATTAAACCATGGTAATAAATGTTTACCTTTAAAATTTTATTTTTATTGAACTTTATATCATTTAGAAATACACCTCAAATATTTATTTAATATTCATGTTTTTATTTTTGTAAAATTATATCATAATCATTGAAAATCAAAGAGAATAAATTTAAATTACAAAGGCAAACAACGAAATTATTTAAATATTTTATTAATTATGAAATAGAAGGGCAAGTACAGTAGACTAGAAGGATACGTGTTTGCAACAACAAAGGAATTAATTAATGCAAAAGCCAACAGTAGTTGGACCGTGATCTCTGATGCAAAGTTGAGTACATATAAATAAAGAAGAGAGATGAGGAAGAGTGAGAGAGAAACGAGAGAAAGAGAGGACAGCTTCTGTATTGATATCAAGTCATCAACGTTTTACAAAGAAATGATCACACACACACACACACACACACACACACACACACACACACACACACATATATATATATATATATATATATATATATGCTTAACACTATAGCCACTTGCATCAATACATCATCAGTTGCATCATCGGTTATATATCAGTTGCCTCATTGACAACTACCTGACCTCATTACATATACTAATTATATTAAAAGAGTATATTGATGACATGATACATGATAAGCTCATTCTATATATACAAACATTTTTTAAAAAAATGCCTAATAATCAATCAACATTTATTTGATATGTTTGTTTTATTGAAAACTAATACATTGAAAAAAAAAATCCCATAAGCAAAGTCTAAATGGAGAACTGGAAAGGGATATAGCTGATTAAGGAGATGAAAAGTAATAGAAGAAAAAAATGAAGAAAGAAGAGATTGTTGTTAGTACTGCAAATTGTATTAATGGATCATATTGGTTGAGTGTATATATTGTGTTATTGGGTCATATATTGGTATAATTCTCCATCTATAATAGAAGTCAAAGATAACAAATCCATGAAAGTCCATGGATGTCTAAACAAATATATAAAAGTATGAGATATATATCTAAACAAATCAATGAAAGTCTATGTGGATTTATAAAAGTCCATAGAAATCCATAAAAATCTGTCACTTAAAAAATGTCTTTAAATGTCCACAAAAATTTGTATAAATCCTGCATGTAAAATCCGTGATTGGCATCTAATCAGTCAGTTAAAAAGATTAAAAAAAAAATGGGTAAATCTAAATTTTATGATTTATTTATTGTTGAAAATTAAAGGGGTATTACCAATACATAAATTTTATGATTTATTTATTGTTGAATCTTATTATTGTTTTTAAAATAAGGACTCAAATCTGCTCTCAAATTTTGGTGTCTCAATTTGTATCAAACCAACCAAATTGGGATATGTGTACACATTTATGAAAGAAGTTGAAACAAAATAATTAAATGTGCACACATGTCCCAATTTGGTTGGTTAGACACAAATTGGAACACCAAAATTTGGCAACTGATCTGAGTCCTTAAAATAAATCTATATACTTTTAAATTTTATGATTTATTTATTGTTGAAAATTAAAGGGGTATTATCAATTTTAGTCATTAAGTTTTGATAAATAGTAATGCTACTTTGCCCAAATTTGGTATCTAAATCTAGAGCCTAAATGACGTGTCAACACTCTCATCCATTTATTTAAATCAAACAAATCTAATACAATCTAAATGAATGGATGAGAGTGTTGACACGTCATTTAAGCATCAGATTTGATGTATTTTTAAAATGTAATGGATGAAAGGTTGTAAAAAAACAAACATGTTTAAAAATTGATGATTCACCGGAACTTAATGTACTAAATTGATAATACCAAAAATTATAAAAAATAGAGTTAATTGCACTAACTTACCTTTACTTTATTCGATATAGTAAGATTTTAAAAAGATACCCTAAATTAACACAAACACCCCTTGCTATCAAGTTAATCCGTTAACTTTAACGGTTGACTAACTTTAACCCTTAGAAAGTCAAATATACCCTTACTATATAATCTCAAACATAAAATAATTTTTTAATTAAAATTGAAAAATCAAATAATAATAATAATAATAATAATAATAATCTACCAGCAGTGGAGTATGAAACAATAGATCTTTGACGATCTCCTAGTTACCAAAAGAGATCATCTCCTACTTAGAGATCGACCTCATACAGTTCGTAGAGAAGGCTCATCTGCGAATTGAGAAAGTTTTCGTAAGTGGTCGATATATTATTATTATTATTTTTTATTTATTTATCAAATTTTAATCAAAAATATTTTATATCTGGGATGATGCGGCAAGGGTATATATGGTTTTCCATAGGTCAAGGTTAGTCAACCGTTAAAGTTAACAGATTGATTTGATGACAGGGGATGTTTATGTTAATTTAGGGTATTTAAAATATTGCTATATCCAACAAAGTAAGGGTAAGTTAATGCAATTAACCCTAAAAAAAAAAAGTTATAATCCCAAGACCAAGATTTTGTGGGGTCACTGTATTGGATAGTCCCAATGGAAGTGTCGTCTTCAAGGTCAAACACAAGATAAACATTGGTTTAATATCTCAGAAAATTTCTTGTGTGTTTCGTCATCCAATTTCCATATTCTGTAACAAGCTTAGTAACAATGGCTGATGCAATTGTGTCGGATGTTCTGGAGCAATTGACTTCAGAGATCTATAAGAAATTACGAGAAGAGGTGAGACTGGTGACGGGTGTCAGAAATGAAATCAACAAGCTTCCGAGCCATTCAAGATGTGCTGTGAGAGGTTGGTTAGATAAACTCAAAGACGCTTCTTATGACATGGATGATGTGTTGGATGAATGGAACACTGCAATTCTGAAGCTGCAAGGAGAACGGAGAAGTTGATAATGCTCTTGTTCCCAAGAAGAAGGTATGTTTCTTCTTCTTCTTTTGATCTAGTAAACAAATTGTTGAGTGAGAGTAAGGAAATGCCATCCCTGTCATCTCAATCTGAAAAACAACTCTTGCACAATTTGCTTACAATGATCCAGAGGCAGAGAGTAAATTTGAGAAGAGGATTTGGGTTTGTGTTTCAGACCCTTTTGATAAAATTAGGGTTGCCAATGAAATCATTGAAGGTCTTGATGGACAAGTCCCTAATCTAATTAATTTCAATTCTCTTTTAAATTGTAAGTATAAATCTGTCGAGGGAAAAAAATTCATGATTAATTCATTAATTTTCTTGATTAATTCATGAAACGATTTTCTTGATTAATTCATGTCTCAAGTTTGATATATGAAACTTTATATAATTACAACAGAGAGAAAGGAATTAGAATTCTAGTTTTGGTTTCCTTTTGTTCATGGTTCATGCATATGTTCTTTACCTGATATATTTATACTTTCTATGGAACTGCAAATACTATACTGGATCAAAAGTTTTGACATCAATATATTGTATGATTTTGTTTAATCGTTGGATAGAATTTCATGCAATTGAAGAAAAAAGTTGGAGTGTAGCAACTTTCAAAAACTGAGCTTGTAAAACTTTGAAATGTCAGACATGCGTCATTGGCTTTATCCAAGGCTTGTAAACCTTGGGGAGCTTCTCCACTTGCTAGAAATTTACTCTGAAAAATCTTTATATCAGACAGCTGAGTTCAATGAGGTTTGCTCCCATTATACTTTTGTGCTAATTTGGAAAACAAAAAGCCCTTTTTTTTTGTCAACAAAACTTGATTCCTATATTTCAATTTCATGCAGTGAAACCAGTTTAACAATGGCATGAATTTCTTGAAGAATCAATGTTTAAAGACGAGAGATGACACCAGTTTGGAAGAATAATATATTACAACTTGTAAGTACAATTTAGTGTAAACTGAAGGCAAATAAGTCCTCTGAAATCAGCATGTTTAAAGTTTGAGAATTTGAAATCCTGAGAAAGTCTTAATTGGAGACCTGAATTTTGGCAGATAATTGTCCTAATTTGCAAACTATACTCTGCTATTCATGACATATCAGAATTATTACAGGCGACAAGATGTTGCTTGGAGAATCAGATGCTGCAGTTATTGAAATCAAGCAACCTGAGCCTGTTGCTGCCGGAATCAGGTTTTTGTTATGATAACTCTAATCAAGAAATGTTGTTGATTTGAACATGTGGTACATGTTTTGTGCTGTCTGTCATGCCGTCTGTAGAAGTTTTCTGCCCTTCCACTCAATGTTGACAACTACTGCTTGCTGAAATTCTCTGCTCATTGATATACAAGTTGTAGGAAGAGTAAGGTGTTTTCACACATACTGATTTTATACACACAGTGCTTGTTAGAGGCAAGCATGATTATTTCATACACAATTCAGTTACTTCTGCTTCAATTGATTGTACTCGGTCCTTGCATACATATTCATCTCCAACTAATGATGATTATAGAAAGATCTGGCTCTTCATTCTGCAATCTATATTATTTGGGGTAATTGATTGAAAAAAATAATCCGTATATTATTAGGCAAATATCACCATTAAGATTGTTTATGACAACCAGAACAACTCTAAAGTCCATTTCATCTCCTGGGACAACATGTAGTGAACAATGATATTGTGAGTTCTATCTTTTGAAAAACATAACACAACGAGTGAGGTCTGGCTTCTTCTCTTTTTCCCCCCTTTTTCCGATAATATTGTCACAATTAGATATTGTATGAACTTCTTGAGGTGCTTTTAGTTAATTCCTCTCCTTTGTCTTCACTGTTTTCCTTCCTACTCTCTAGTAATCAACTGGCTTTCCATGTCCTAGGCAGCGGAGCAGGACAGGACTATCAAAAAAGAAAAGCAGCATTTGAAGTCACATTTGAAGTCAAGTTAATATCTAATAATCTAATATTGTCACAATTAGATATTAACTTGGTGGTGCTTTTGTCGTAACACATTTGAAGTCAAGTTCTTATTCTGAATATAAACTTTTCAATCAGCAATCAAGGTTGATATTGTAGTTTGTGGCAATGTTGATGCCATCTGAGATGCTCTTGATGATGATTATGAACAGAAGGTGAAATATGTCCAAATATGACTCTGTCTCAATTGTTTATCTATTGATTCATACATATCTCTAGGAAATGAAATAAAGTGAAGTGCATATATGTTTGTTATATATTAAATTAATTCTTGTTAAATTTGTACATGGAAATTAACCGCGTGTTTGAAGTTTAGTCCTTGTGTAGGATAATTACGGTACCAAACTAATTAATGATCTTAAATTACAGGGTGTAAGATTTTTCCTAGACCTTGTCGAATGATAGTCCTCACTCGCATTAGATACTGTGCTTCTTGGCATATGAAGAAACAAGCAACATTCCCTCATGTCTTCCGTCTCTGTTACTTATACCAAGATCTGACTATGCTACCTCTAACATCTGTACCCAAGATTGGAATCATGGGAATTGGTGGAATGGTGGGGTCTAAAAGGCCGTTAAAAGAAGAATGGGAGCAAACAGGTAGTAAATCTGCCCAATGTTTGGCCTTATTTAAGGTTTTTGCCTTGGGCCTCTAATGTTGTTTGGGACGGCTTGAAGGAAGAATGGGAGCAAAAATTAGTTAAATCAACATTCCCCATGAGCAAGAAGGACATGGGGATGTTAACCAACTACTTGTTTGTCTTCAGGTTTGTGATTCCCAAATTCTCTCTTCTTAAAGCTTAAATCAAACTAGGACCATTACTAATTTTATTTTATTTCTCTTTAACATGCCAGAGTCTGAATCAAAGATGATAGGAAGGTTACTGAAGATGATCGAGCTTTTGAAATCACCAAATTCCTTGAGCAAACAAGTTAATGGCATAGCTCAAGTTCTGAAGGGGGGAAATGCATGAAACAGTGCAGATAATGTGCCGAAGTGTGCCTGCTGTAATGTGCCGTTGCAGACTTGAGCTACTAATCAATGTCAATACACATTTCTTACATGCTCACTAACTATTCCAGTTTCTGTAAGAAATTGGAGATCTTCAGCAAACAGATGATTTGCAAATGATAAGAGAAATCAATGTTATTAGTCATAGAACTCTTAGATCTTTTTTCTTGTAAATATTTGCATATTCATACCAGAAATAGTGCATTCGTGAAAAATCTGTTATAACTTATTTGACCACTCTTAATTATTTCACTTTCATGTTCATCTATTACTATTACCTTATCCTTTATACACTGTTTTGTTATGAATATTAATGAGAGGAAAATTAATTAATGAAATGAATTGAATAAAATTTCTCTTGAAACTATAAGGTTCCTCACCTATATTAGGGGTGTGCAGTGAATCAAATCTATTGGAGTTGCCATGATCCAAAATCCAATTCAGAAATTACAATATGATTTGACCCAAGCTTAGAGCGGAGTTCAATCAAATTAAATTACACTTAAATCCGATTCGATCCGATTAAATTATGCTTAAATCTGATTCATATTAAATCGTTCTTAATATATAAACGGAGATTCTCCAGTTAGCCTGTAGTTTCTTTGTTTTGGATTTATGATATTTAGTCCCAAAAAAATAAACAAATAAACATTCCAAGTCATTTCCCTAATAATCGATCTGACCCGGATCCGTGTTTATTGGTTTGATTTTCCGGGTTGTTTGTTTGTGAAGTCTCACACTTGAATTAAATTGTTGGCAGAGCAGCTTGAGCAGTATAAAGAAAGAAACAGTTAAGATTCTTTTCGATCAGTACAATCTATTCCATCTCCTAACAGCTTCGAATCACCAAATGTACCAGTCTTCAAATTCTATTCTTTGAGTATATTTTCAATTCCTTAAAGTATGCATCAACCCATATTCTTCCCTTGCATTTTGCTTCAGGGAATCTACTTTTTGTGTTTCCTTCTTTGATTTGCATTTGATTGGGGTATATGCATGTTTTATTCTTCTGGGAAATGGGAAATGGGAAATTGTGAAACAACAATGTACATGTTTATAGAGGAAGGAATCTGGAATAGCTTGTACTTTGAGGAAGCAACATATGTCTCAACCATCATCCAAGCAATGTTTCACTTTTTTTAATAATATGATATGAAATAGGGGGAATTGCACAAACTTCCCCTGAGATTAGCCATAATTACACATAATTACATGCATATGGCACTTTTGGGGGTAATGAAAGAAAAACTACCCGACGTTTGAGATATGTTACACAAATATCCCCTACCGTTAGTTTTCTCCCGTTAACCTATAAAGGTCAATGGTCAATGGTACAAAAGGTCTAAAGTGCCCCTTATTTATATCTTCATCATCATCTACATCTTTTCATCCATCATCCGAGAAATTTCATCACAAAAACACAACAAAATTTCATCCAATACAACACAAATATTGAATAAACACAACAAAATCATCAAACAAGTCATAAATTTAAAAATAAAATAAAAAATGTACATCTCCCATATTCTGGAAATTGGCCAGTCATTAAACATCTAGCAAAAAAAAATTGAAAATTTTCATACAACACAATCATTGAATAAACACAACAAAATCATCAAACAAATGAACAATTCATAAAAATAAAAAAAAAATTAAAAAATGTCCATTTTCCATTTTCAGGTAAATGGTCAATCATCAAATATTATGCAAAAACAAAACAGCATCTCTAAGTATTTTTCGAACTTAATTCAACAAATCCCTTTCACCAAATCCCTCAATCATCAGAAATCTCAACCTCATCAATCCCTCAATCAAAAAACTTAGTATTGGAGCCTTAGAAGTGCGTGATGCGTGAGATTCTAGCGACTGCTAGATTAATGGCAAGGACTGACTGATTTGGTAGAGGAAACAATGGGGAACACAACGGTGGTGGCAACGCGGCTTGAATCGTGGTAGATCGATGACAATTCTGATAAACAGACCAGCCAACTTGGTAGACTGCTCCATATGGATCTTGAATTGGATAAGCTCTAATGAGCTTGACTACTTGAATTGGATAAGCCCCATATTGAATCGATTTCCTCCATTTGGAGTAGATCGATTTAAAAAAAAAAAAAAAAAAATGGTGCAAAGATGGAGATCAACTACTCTAATCTCCATCTTATTTTTATAAATTTTAAAAAAATTAAAATATTTTTAGATAATAAATTTATAACAATATAAATAATTGTTTTTGTCAATTTTTCTATTTGGCCAAAAAGAATATATTGCCCTCAATTGTTAGAGGTTAACGGGAGATAACTAACGAAAGGGGATGTTTGTGTACATTTCTTAAACATGGGTAGGTTTTTTGTCATTACCTCCAAAAGTGCCATATACGTGTAATTATGGCTAACCTTAGGGATGTTTATGCAATTCCCCCTATGAAATATTCCTTTTGGCCTTTTCCGTATATGTACTATATATATTGAAAGATGACAACATTATTTTCTCTTCACAAATACAATTACTTCCTCCAAAATTTATATTTCTCCATTTGTCGTTGCAATTTCCTTCTCAAACTATGGCTGCTGAGGCAATTGTTTCTGTTGTCTTGGATCAACTGACTTCAATCATTGGTCGAGAAATACAACAAGAGGTGAGGCTGGTGGTTGGTGTCAAAAAGGAAATCAAGAAGCTTACCAGCAACTTTCGAGCCATTCAAGCTGTGCTCGTTGATGCAGAGCAAAGACAAATCAAGGACAAAGTCGTGGCAGATTGGTTAGACAAACTCAAGGATGCATCCTACGACGTGGATGACGTGTTAGATGAGTGGAACACAGCAATCTTGAAGTTGCAAATCGAGGGAGTTGAAAATGCAACTATTCCTGAGAAAAAGGTATGCTTTTTCTTTCCCTCTCCTAGATTTTGTTGCAAAAGAGTTGCTTTACGTCGTGATATTGGTCTCAAGATAAAAGAAGTAAATGAAAGTCTTGATTCGATTGCTAAAGAGAAAGATATGTATAATCTTAATATGATTAGGATTATCGAAGAACCTCAACGATTGAAAACTACTTCTTTTGTTGATGTGTCTGAAATACGTGGTCGAGACGATGAGAAAAGTAGTCTAGTAAGCAAGTTGTTGAGTGATAATCATGTAGAAAATAAAAGCCTCCATATCATCTCAATTGTAGGGATGGGAGGAATAGGAAAAACAACACTTGCCCAACTTGCCTACAATGCTGGAGAGGTGAAAAGCAATTTCAATAAAAAATTATGGGTTTGTGTCTCAGACCCTTTTGATGAGGTTAGGATTGCCAAAGCAATTATCGAACGTCTTACAGATTCTGTCTCTAATTTTACAGAGTTGGAATCACTTTTACAACATATTCATAAATCTGTGTCCAAAACAAAATTTCTTCTTGTCCTTGATGATGTATGGACTGAAGAATACAATAAATGGGAACCATTGTACAACTCTCTTAACAATGGTCTCCATGGAAGTAAGATTTTGGTTACTACACGTAAATCAACAGTTGCACGCATGATGAAATCAACTGATATTATCAATGTTGAAGAATTGTCAAAAGATGGAAGTTGGTTGTTGTTTAAACAATTAGCATTTTTTGATAGGTCTCAACAAGAATGTGAAAACTTAGAAAACATTGGTAGAGAAATTGCTGGCAAGTGCAAAGGCTTGCCTCTTGCTTTGAAAACCATTGGGAGTCTCCTACGCTTCAAAAAAACTAGGGAACAATGGCAAAGAATATTAGATAATGAGATATGGAAATTAGAAGAGTTTGAAAAAGGTCTTTTTCCCCCTCTATTATTGAGTTATAATGACTTGCCTTCCACGATAAAAAGATGCTTCTCATATTGTGCCATCTTTCCAAAAGATTATGAAATGGAAAAGGATGAATTAATTAAATTATGGATGGCTCAAGGTTATCTTGATTTAAAACAAAATCAAGAGTTGGAGATAGTTGGTGAAGAGTGCTTTGACAGGTTAGCACTGTGTTCTTTCTTCCAGAATTTTGAAAAAGATGGTGATGGTAATATTATAGGATGTAAGATGCATGACATAGTACATGACTTTGCTCAATTTCTGGTTAAGAATGGAAGGTCTATGATGGTAACAAGTAGTGATGAAGAATCAAGTCTAAGCTGTTTTTACGAGAATGCTGGTCATTCGAAATTGATACTTGATGATGAAGGGGCTTCATTTCCTTCTAACAAAGGTAGCATCTTAAAGCTACGCAGCCTCTTTGTTGAGTGGTCATTTGAAGACTCTTCATCAATAAGTAATTGCCTACCCAGCTTATTTAAACGGTTGCCATGTTTAAGAGCATTGGAGTTACATGAATCTTGGCCTCTGGCCGACGATCAAATTACAAAGATCCCAAGTGAGATAGGAAATTTGATACACTTGAGATATCTGAACATATCCAAACTTGTAGGTATAAAGGAATTACCTGAAACTTTATGTGAATTGTATAATTTACAAACTTTGAATCTGAGTTCTTGCTCCAAACTTGAAAAGCTACCTGAAGGGATGGTGAAGTTAATCAACTTAAGGCATTTGATAAATGATGAGACTGATGCATTGAGTTACATGCCAAAAGGAATTGAGAGACTAGTTTTTCTAAGAACATTAAGTAAATTGGTTGTCGGTGGTGATGGTCACAATAGCCAAGTGTGTAGTCTTGATTGTCTGAAAAAGTTGGAGTACCTTAAAGGTTCTCTCGAAATAAGAGGATTGGGAAATGTGATAGATGGAGCTGAAGCGAAGAATGCAAACCTCAGCAGTAAGAAATATCTCCTTCATTTGGAGTTGTATTTCGATTACAGAACTGAGGCATCATCAACTGAAGTATCTACGAAAGATGAAGCAGTTCTTGAAGCATTACATGCACCTACAAATTTAGAGAGATTAGCTTTAACAGGGTACAAAGGCATCACAATGTCGTTTGATTGGATGGGGTCGTTGACTCAACTGAGGAAGTTAACTCTGGAAGATTTCATCAACTGTGAGCATTTGCCTCCTTTGGGAAAATTGCCATTGCTTCAAACACTTCAAATAAGAAGCATGAGGAGTCTGAAAAGAGTGGGCATGAATTTTTGGGAATAAAAAATAATGACTCATCATCATCTTCCTCACTTATCTTCTTCCCGAAATTGGAAAGTCTCGTTTTCTCTATGATAGAAAATTGGGAAGATTGGGAATATGAGATCACAGAAGATTTTGCAATCATGCCATGTCTTTCTAGCTGTTCTATTGAATACTGCCCTAAATTGAAGGCGCTGCCAACCATTTTCTTCAAGCGACATCACTGGAGAGATTGAACATCGACTATTGCCCTGTTTTAAAGCAGTGGGCAGAGATATATCTTCACTTGCCTATAACTACTGACCGTGAGACTGGAGACGAGTAAGTTCTTGGATTTGATCTTGTTTATTTTATTTTTTTTTATCTAATGAAATGTTAAATATATAATCATTTATTTATCTCCACGTAAACTAATTTATTCCCTTTTTTAATGCATTGGGCAATATATCATCACTTTCCCCAAAGACGGTAAGTTTTTGGTTTTGATCTCATTTGTTATTTTTTTTATTTTTTTATTTTTATTTTATCTAATGAAATGTTAAATATATGATCATTTATTTACCTTCACATAAACTAATTTATTCCCTGTTTTAATGCATTGGGCAATATATCATCACTTTCCCCAAAGACGGTAAGTTCTTGGTTTTTGATCTTATTTGTTATTTTTTTTTTTTTTATCTAATGAAATGTTAAATATATGATCATTTATTTATCTTCACATAAACTAATTTATTCCCTGTTTTAATGCATTGGCAATATATCATCACTTTCCTATACTAGCTTCCTTGAGACCAAAGACAGTAAGTTCTTGGTTTTGATATTGTTTGTTATTATTATTATTATTTATTTTTATTTTTTTTATCTAATGAATGTTAATATATGATCATTTATTTATCCCACATAACTAATTATTCCCTGTTTTAATGCATTGGGCAATATATCATCACTTTCCCCAAAGACGGTAAGTTCTTGGTTTTGATCTTGTTGTTATTATTATTATTATTTATTTTATTTTTTTTATCTAATGAAATGTTAAATATATGATCATTTATTTATCTCCACATAACTAATTTATTCCCTGTTTTAATGCATTGGGCAATATATCATCACTTTCCCCAAAGACGGTAAGTTCTTGGTTTTGATCTTGTTTGTTATTATTATTATTATTATTTTTATTTATTTTTTATCTAATGAAATGTTAAATATATGATCATTTATTTATCTCCACATAAACTAATTTATCCCTGTTTAATGCATTGGGCAATATATCATCACCTTCCTATAACCAGCTTGGATGACTTATATGGGTAAGTTCTTGGTTTTGATCCTCATTTTATTATTATTACTTTCCTTTTTGGATCTGGTGGAACGTTAAATAAATGATGCTGTATTTATCTCCATTTAAACTATTTATGTCATGTATTTATCTTCACTTAAACTAATTTATCCTCTCACACCGCACCATTAAGATTATAAGTTAAAAAATTATTAATTAAAAAGTATACACCTAAAATCATTTAAAAGTATGACAAAAATTATTCATTGTGAAATAAAACAGAGAAACGAAAAAGAAAATTTAACAAATTGTGGGTATGTTTCTCAAATAATTCTATTTAAATTATCTTGATAATTTAAAATTATAAAATAGAACAATTGGAATTACTATGTAAGAGCAATTTTGTAAATCTTGTTAGTTTTTTTTGTTTTGGAAGATATATACTCACTTACCTATTTTGCATCCCAGCGGAGAATTGATATCTGTGGGGTATTGATGCTCTCCAAAGGATAATAAGAAAAAGAGTTTCTTAGGAGAAGATCTATCATCTATTGAAAATATGCTCCTAGTATTTTTAGAAGGTTTCCACAGGTGGACTCCCTCTGCCTACTTCAACAAAGTAAGAACTTGAGAATAGATTATTTGCCTAATTCAACAAAGGTATTATACTCTATGTGCTTATTTTAACTTTGTGTCTGCTGGTATTATTGATTCGACGAAGTTGAGTAACATTCTCTATTGCTTCATACAATTCTTTAGGAATGGAAGTGATGTGTTTATATATTAAATTGATTCATATCGAATCATGACAATCAACTGCCTGTTTGCAGTTTAGTTCTTACATTGTCCTTCAATAATGCTAATCGATTAACCTTCTGCTGTTTTGCTTGTGATCAGGTTGAGGATACAGCAATATTGAGGAAAATATCACCATTAAGATTGTTTTTGACAACTGTTACAGCTCTAAGTAGTTCATCCCATCTACTATAACATGTAACGAACAACAGAATTTTTGTTTTCTCTTTTTCCATTAAATAGTTATGATTAGAGATTGTAGGCTTGATTTTTAGTTCCAAGCATTGGCACTGGAGCTCAGGATCTATTGAATCAGTAACTTATTACACATTACTGTACTAACAAAGAAAATTTGTTGATTCATGCTGTCTACAGAGGTGGTCTTCCCTTCTATTCTGTGTTGACAACTACTGCTTGCTGAAATCTCTTGCTGAGAAATAAGTTGTAGGAAGAGAAGAAGTTCTTATACATAGTACCGCTTCATACACAGAGTGCTTGTGTGTTGCAGGTATGATGATCAAAGTTATATCAACATTATGATGCAACAAGAATTACCATCACGATAAGTTCATTGTGAAGAATTACACTGAGTGCTTTCGGGTGGTGGTGCTGTGATTCTGGTAATTCTCTGCTTACTTGATTTGATTAATGTATGAAATTTCATTCCCATTTTTTTCATTGGTTATAATTCAAGTGTTGTTTAAGCACAAAAAGAAAAAAGGGTATCAATGCAACAAAGATATCCCACTTTCTGTGGTTGTTTTACCTTTGTGTTTTCTGTCATCACATGTAAAATATTCTTCAGGCACCCTTTTCAGGCTTGCAACAAAATTTGAAGCAGAGAGACTCTTTACAATGATGACAAAAAGGTGATAACTTTCTAAACATAGTCTCTAACCTTCATCCCTTTATATTTAGTGGGAATTTCTATTTCTTAATTCTGACATAAGTCTAATTTTTCTTCAAGATATTTGATGAAAAGTGTTGAGCTACCAAACAAAGTTAACTCTCGTGAATGGAAGCATTAATCGAGATGTTTTAATCGAAAAGGTATACAAGCAATTCAAGCAACATCTGTTATTTCATATAAGTATGCAGAACTCTAATATTTTAATTATGATACATTGCTTTCCAATGACAATACCAGGTTTGCTGCTAGTGGAATATATTAGGATCTTATGGCTTCTAGTTATATTGATCTGACAAAGGTGAGAGTTAAATTCTTTATTTCTTAATACATTTCTCAAAGAAATGGAAGTGATGTGTCGATGAATGACATCAACTGCGTGTTAATCGCTTGGTCCTATATTGCCCCTGCTAGGCGATTGATAACTATGTTATGCCTATTGAGCAAACTTATGGTTTTAATAACAGGTTGTGAGATGATATGCATGGAGCATGTGGCTTCTGTTGCAAAGACACTCCTTCACTGAAGATTCTGTGGTTGTTGATCCTTAATTTGTAGCTGCTGGAGATTCACCAGGAACATAAACGGCATTCGTCAGACTTGAGCTTCATTGCATGAAATGCCACACTCAATTGTCAGCGACAGGGGACCTGGTTCCAGAACGACTATTGAGCTACATGAGGCAGGCAAGGAGACAGGACAGAGAGACGATCCCATGGATAACTGATGTTATCACCAGCGACATTGTCTTCTGTATTTTGACCACACACAATTGTTAATAGTCTTCAGGTTTGTGATTTTCAACTTTTTTCCCTTCAAAACTTAAATAAATTCAATTTGTGAAGAGAACATGTTTGCTTAATAAGTTTCCTTTTTTTTCTTCTCTCTATCTTCTAGCTCAAGTCCGTGGATAAGATGAGAGACATGTTATGGAGATTAACAACTCACAGATGATCAAGCTTCCAAAATAACCAAATTCCATGAACAAACAAGTTGACGACAAAGTTCAAGTTCTGTTCTGATTCCCGGAGGCAAAATGCTATAACCATTGCACATAAGCTTTTTGCCAGAGTCTGCCTGTTGATTGTCACCACTTCAGTTTTTGTTGAAAATTAGAGTGATCTTTTGTGTTGATTGTACAGTCCTCAAATCTGGATACCTGTAACAGTCCACCCACCGACCACCAAGTAGATGTTGTCCGCTTAGGACTTACGCACATGTCCTTCACACTAACGGATTTACTTTAGATCATGAGTTTCACACAAACGTCCTCAACTGATGTTCCAAAACACATCTATTTAATTAGTTTAGGGAGACCAAAACTTACATACAATTTCTACATACACCTTAAAGATCTTTTCTTGTAAATGTGGTATATTAAGTTATCAAATTCTACATTCAAAAAAATATTTTCTTTATTTCTCTTTTGTGTCCATCTATTATTATCTGGGAAACTCATGAAAGCCTTTTTCTTGTGAACAAAACTTGGTTTTAATATTTTAGTTTAATGTGACATGAATTTGTTGAAGAATCAATGACAAAAAGACTATTCAATGACACCACTCCAGCTCGTATGGAAAAATATCGACACTACTGTGAAAATTCATCATCCAATCCAACAAATAAGAACCATCCTGAGTTTTGTTGCCTATACTCTTTTGATCTTTCTGCAAATTGATGTTAATTTGTTACCAGATTGTCATTTGTTTTCAGAATTTTCATTAAGCAACAACCATATTGTATATATCTTGATATTGAAATCAAGATATATACATTATGTAATTGCTTCTGTTTATTTCTTTTTCTTTTTCTTTTTTTTTTCTGACTGTAATTTCAACATACTCATTGTTGTCTATTTGTCTACTTCACCATGAAACAATTAATCTAAAATTAGAGAAAAACAATACAATTTGTAGCTCAATTATATCACAACAATCATGAGGAGAACCCACCACTATCTAATTTCAGATTACAATCAAATTAAACCCCAATACAAGTTTGTTATATATATGACTTTGTGGTATCTTAATTGTATTAATGAAAAAAAAAAAAAAAAAAAAATGAAGTGATGGCAATTTTATCATGTTTGATTTTAAAGCACAACAATCATGTACAAAGTTTTGTTTTTATTCTTCATATATAAATTATATGAAGGAAGTGTTCATATATACCATCATGATCCATGCACAAAGTTTTGTTTTTATTCTCGAAAAATACAGGGAGTAAGTTTCCTTACAACAAACACAAGACGTCATAATGTTTAAATGTAAGTACACATCGATGAATTTTCATGACTTTTGAATCTGTTTGTATCTATTTGTTGGAAAATAAAATTAGTGTGTCCAATCACATTTACATTTTATTTTTATTTTTCTTAAAGGGTTTAATAACAATGATTATGGCTGGTTCGTTAGGTTTTATCTCTAAAAGGGGAAATATCATAATCATGAACAATTAAGATATCAAATAAATCCAAAGTGCTAGGATTTAGTGGTTTCAATTCAAATGATTACTTAACAAAATTATAAGAAGCAAACAATATATTATCACGATCATGATCAAAATATCATGGTGGCTTGTAGCACACCAAATGGATCATTTTCTAGAAAACCATTTGATTAATTAGGTGAAGTTATCTTTATGACAAATCACACAATTATTAATCTAGAAAAGGACCTCCAGCT
This sequence comes from Acer yangbiense, assembly GCA_008009225.1. NCBI lineage: Eukaryota > Viridiplantae > Streptophyta > Magnoliopsida > Sapindales > Sapindaceae > Acer > Acer yangbiense. The sequence goes on from CM017762.1 coordinate 11,890,801, forward strand.
TCATAAAGTGATCACTTATGTGTACACAATTCAACCACACAAATTAATTCTCCTTTTCGATGAAGTTACAACACAAAACGTACCAAACCTATAGGGAATGAGACCTATAAGGAATGAGACGATGCTCATTCACTGTTAGTCAAGTGATTGGACAAAGAATTGAGTTCTATATTTTCCCGTAAAAAATTCATTCCTTATATAGTGGTAATTGTATTTCCGATCATACTTATAACAGTTGATCTCGAACATCAGATCTACATGCATGCAATTGTATATATAGTGGCAATTGTATTTCCGATCATAGTTAGTTTTGTTAAAGTATAGTTTAGAAAAAAGCACTTATGCATGGATGCAAAAGTGATTTTGGATGGATGTTTTCTTTCCCTATGCATACATACAGCTGTACTTTTGCAATATATATTTGACAACAAGCTCTGATGATTAAGATTGATTGCTTTCAATTTGATTTGGTATTATGATAGGTGTCTAATTAGTGGCAAGATGCATTTAACTTACTTTGATTATTTTTATGAGATATAATCTAATTAATTAGGTGATATTATCGAATTAATGCTTTCATTGACAACGACTTTTGAAGGAAATTTTTTTTAAGAAATTAATTTTAAATATTTCGAAAAATGTATCACGGTTTTTATTTTATTTTTTTGAAAAATGTATCACGAATTTTGAAATCAGTTGTTTCTATTTGTATACATATATTACACTCGAAGGAAATTCAATAGAATTTAACAAAGTATTAGTAAGTTTATGATTAATAAATTAAGAGTAAATACCCTATGAATATTATGTTTGATCGATATTTTTAAATTTTTTACACAATATACTGAAGAAGTTTTAGGTGCAGAATTCTCGTATTTTTTCATGCAGGATAAATTTTTTAATATTACAAAATTATCTCTTAACTATATAATGTTACAAAGGGATATGATCACTTTTGAGAGTAAGTGCAAGATTTGAAATGTCATAGACTCATAGAGTCAATATATCCCCCTCGCACATCATACATATTACACGATATATATTAACACCTAATTTTATTTATTTATTTATTTTGAAATTTCCTAATTTTATTTTATTTTTCATTCTTTCTTTCATTACACTTGACATATTAACCCACCACAATTTAAATCCTTGATAGTGTTCTGAAAAGTACAAACATGTAAACTTTATTAAAAGGAACACAAAATAAAGAAGAAGAAAATTTGCCAAAGTTAAATAGTTATAAAATTTCTCAATTACACGTGTTGAAATGACATTAAAATTAAATTAAATAAATTGTCCCCCAATCCCACCTATAAAATCGTGTAATCAAAATTATTGGTGGACCTCTTGAATAATTAGGAAAAGCAATAAGCATCTTGATCTTGAATAGGATTTTAAAAAGGGGTTTGATTTATGATTTTGATCAATTAAGTTGTTGGTGATCAATCACAAGCACTAATACTATCTTTTTTGCTTTCTTTTTTTTTTTCTATTTTAAGGTGTAACATTAAAAGGCAAAAACTATTACAGAAAAATTCAACTCACTATATTAGGAAAATTATGTCTATATAACTAACTATATAATTGCACATCTCATCCTAGCACACGTGGTGTGCATTTTCTTGAGTCTCATTCTATATATTTTATAAATACTTGTTAGAAGTTTTATCTTTAATATTGTAGAAATAAATATCCAGATTGCGTATGTAGTGTTCGATCTGAATAGATCCACAATAAACCCTAGAAAACAATAATTGAAAAAAAGGTCTTTTCTTATACAAGGTGGATTATTTGATTAATTTTTTTTATAATCTTTACAGCCAATTAGATTTCTTTAATGCCAACTTGAGCAAAAGTTTTGAAAACTGCCATGCAAAAGACATGCATATATCAATCAAGAATAGGAAAAAGATCGATTTTTTTTATATAAAAAGTAAATTTGAATAAAAAGTTGGTAATTATTATGGTTGCCTGATGATCTTGATCATCTTGTAATAATGCATGTTCAACTTATTAAGGTAACAAAAATAAATAAATAAAAACAAAAAGAAAAAGTCTGAACACAAATGTTGAATAGATCTTAGACAAAAGCACTTTGGATACTCCCTTTGTAAAATTTGAAGGATTCAATTTTAGAGAACACTTTTGATGAAATTATCTTGTAATTAATCGTAAAAGGTAATGGATAAAAAAAAAAACATTGATATGATGTTTGCATATTTAAAAACTTAAAGACTTTTAGGCCCGTCGTAATCGGTAAGCCCCTCACAGTATATTCGATCAAAAGGTTATGGGTTCGAGTCATACCCATTTTCCCAATCCTAAAATATTATAATAGTTCAAAAAAAAAAAAAAAAAAGAGCTTTCAAGGTCAATAAAAAAAAATCAAATTAATTATATGTTGCCACTCATCCACTTATTCAATATAAATAACATCACATACAAACATGTGCGTAGTTCGGATGGTAGATGGACGAATTTAGTATTTGGGCAAATGACTCACAGAGTCACAGATCCCAGATTAATAGGTCAAAATATATATGTATATAGGCAGAATTTCACATAAGTCCTACCTTTTTGGTGATTTGTCACCTTTATAAATGTCTTTTCAATTCATCACTTTAGTCCTTACTTTTTCCAAAACTCATCACGTTAGTCCATTTGACTAAATATGTGAAAGTCAACTATTTTAAAACCTGTGAAAGTACATTTTTACCCCTATTGCTATTTAATTTAGCTAAAATGATTATCTTAGCTTTAAATTAAAATGAAAAACAACAAAATTCTCAATAATAAATATTAAATTAATATATTACAAAAAAAAGCTTAAATAAATAATTAAAAAATCCATTAATTTTTTCTTATTTTGTATTTTTTTTCATAATGGATTTTTATTTAGCTAAAATGATTATCTTAGCTTTAAATTAAATTGAAAAACAATAAAATTCTCAATAATAAAATCTTAAATAAATAGATTACAAAAAAAAATGAAAAAAAATCATTTAAAGCTAAGATAATCATTTTAGCTAAATTAATATCCATTATGACAAAAATACAAAAAAAAAAAAAAAAATTATGGATATTATTATTATTATTTATTTAAAATTTTATTATTGAGAATTTTATTATTTTTCATTTTAATTTAAAGCTAATATAATCATTTTAGCTAAATTAAACAGTAATAAGGGCAAAAGTGTACTTTTACAGGTTTTAAAATAGTTGACTTTCACATATTAAGTCAAATGGACTAAAGTGATGAGTTTTGGAAAAAGTAAAGATTAAAGTGATGAATTTGAAAAGACATTTATAAAGGTGACAAATCACTAAAAAGGTGGGACTTATGTGAAAACAAAAAAGAAAAAGTTATGAACACAAATGTTGAATAGATCTTAGACAAAAGCACTTTGGATACTCCCTTTGTAAATTTTGGAGGATTCAATTTTATTTAGAGAACACTTTTGATGAAATTATCTTGTAATTAATCGTAAAAGGTAATGGATAAAAAAAAAAAAAAAAAAAAAAAAAAAAACTTAAAGACTTTCAGGCCCATCATAATCGGTAAGCCCCTCACAGTACATTCGATCAAGAGGTTGTGGGTTCGAGTCATACCAATTTTCCCAATCCTAAAATATTATAATAGTTCCAAAAAAAAAAAAAAAAAAAGCTTTCAAGGTCAATAAAAAAAAAATTCAAATTAATTATATGTTGCCACTCATCCACTTATTCAATATAAATAACATCACATGCAAACATGTACGTAGCTCGGATGGTAGATGGACGAACTTAAGATTTGGACAAATGACTCACATAGTCACAGGTCCAGATTAACATGTCAAAATATATATATATAGTCTTTCTATTATCAGTTCGAACTGACAAAAGTTATATCAGTTTCTTGTATGTGGGCCACTGGATTTAAATACTTTAACTGACAAGTGCATACAGCCAAGTCATACAGCCAAGTCATAGTATTTAAATCCAGTGACCCACATGCAAGGAACTGATATAACTTTTGTCAGTTCGAACTGATAATAGAATTTTTATATATATATAACATCACATACAGTTAAACGATACAAATTCGTTATCAAAATTCAATATTACAAATGCAATCAACAAATATTTTTTTTTTTATTCATTCCTTTTGTCATGATCACAGGAAATAAAATCCAGTTTGGAATTTGGATGAAGTATATGTAGAAATATTTTCCCGGGAAAATCTAAAACAGAAAAGAAAAAGAAAAACGTTTTTGAAAAAATACACGCCCAGTGGGACTCGAACCCACAATCGCCTGATTAGAAGTCAGACGCCTTATCCATTAGGCCATGGGCGCTGCTTTGGTTACTCCTCGTCATGTATTTTATTTAGCCAGTATTAGTTTATGAATTTGATTGTAATTTATTTAATTCAACAACTAATAAATAATGAAGAATTTATAGGAACTTAAAATGATATTCAATATTTTATTTCGAATAAAACATCAATAAAATTTCCGAAATCGATATTTAAATTATAAATCAAACCATTTGACAATATGAGATTGCCTCGGTGGTATTCTCCTCACACCTACACTATTGAGATTGTGTTTTCAGGTCTCTCTTTCCCAAATTCTGAATTAACTGTTGTAGAGAAAATTGCCAAATCTAACCAAATAGATTATGGGAAAATTGTTTTTAACCTTGTTTCATATTTTAATTGTTTATAACCATTTTACAATAAATTCTTTCAATATCTAGCCAAAATTACAAAAATGCCCAAACCAATTAATTTTTTAATTTTTTTTTTCCTTTACTGTTCTTCTCTTCCAGGACCTCTCTCTTCTTTCCTCTTTCCTGCTCTTTTTTTTTCCTTCTTTCCAATCTTAGACTTGTTCTTCTTCAATCTCATCTTCTTCATCTCTTCATCTCTTCTTCTTATTAAATTAAAAAATTAATTAAAAACTAATATTAAAATTGAAAAAAAAAGCACACACTAATGGGGATCCAACGATAGGTCTCTATAGCAGATGAATGGGCACCCATTGTGGGTCTCCATAAATCAACAAATCGCCAAGGAAGGAGACCCATCGCTCGTCGGCGATTCGTCTCCATCGTGTTCGAAGGATTTGTTGTTGAGTTGTGGTGTTGCGATGTTGATGATGATGGGGTTGACTTGGTGAACTTGTAGAAGAACATACGTTTCTTGGGATGCTTTTATTTGGTGAATTTGCAGATGAACAAATCTATAAATGAACATATGTTTTAATTAGGAATAATCCAACGCATGTATTATTGGTCTTGGTTTTTTTTTTTTCTTTTTTCCTTTTTTGGTTGTTTTTCTGAATTTTTTTTACAGATATGTTGATTTCAAATCATAGGGAGGAGGAACAGCCTCCTCTGTTTCTCTGTTTGGATGCCTAGAAATTGCAAGGAAGCTTGAGAAACCTAAGTGGGATGTTGGATGAGATTCCACCTATTGAATATTGATTATTGGATGAAATTCCAGCTGGAGTGTTGAATCTAAACTTGAATTATTATTTTTTTGGATTATCCAGAATTTTTTTTTTTTTGGTTTGGATTGAAAAAATATGGATTATTGATGAGATTTGTGGTTTTTTTTTTTTTTTTTTTTTTTGACTTGATCTGTTTTTCCTCTGGAGTGTTGGATGCTTTTGGACAAGATAATGTTTTCAACTTTTGTAAGGAGGCATTACTGTAATAACATGAAAATTAGGTTATAAACATTACTCAATGTTTTAAATTGTTAGAAATTAACTTATCCCTGGATCGTAAAACTTTATAAATAAATAAATAAATAAATAAAACACCTATACTATAAAATAGATAACTTCATCAAAACAAAATAATCATGGTAAGATAACCAAAAACATATATATAAATATATTTATTTTTATTTTAAATGTCAAATCACAACCCCATAAAAGTTGAAGAAAATATCCTACCAATGAAATAGCAAAATCCAGCTAATATATATAAAATCAAAATAATTGATTGAACCATTATAACTACCAAATCAGATTGAATTATATGGATACTTGAAGATAGAGTGTCCCTATTGATGAAACATCAAACTGTTTGACTTTTCTAGAGAATGAAAATATGAAAATAGAGGTTTTTGTTCATGATTATATCAATTATATATTTGATTTAATTTGGTGGTGGTGGTAGTAGGAATCATGCATGATGAAGTCAGAGAATGAAGAGTAAAAGATATTGTTAATTTGTTCTTTCTTATTGGAGAATAACTAACGACCTTTTTTTTCCCTCCAATAAATAAAAATAATTAAGTTGTAAAAAATAAAAAATAAAAAATAAAAAAATAAAATCTAGATCTTACCCATCCATCCCAATTTCAAGATCTCACTTCACCTTTCAGATTTTTTAATGTTTTTTATTTTTTTAAGTTGCTACTAGTATGATCTAAAAAGCATTTCTCACTGCCACAAGCTTTTAGATATTGTCCCCCTTCCATTAATCTCAAGTGTGGTTATTGTCCCACCAATTGTGGGTGCTCTCTCCCCACTTGTGGGAGCTGTAGTCCGGGCTGCGCTAGTAGAGCCTAATCTCGTCAGTCCCGGCAGTTGTTGTATATTAAAATATATATATATATATATATATATATATATATATATATATATATATATATATATATCAAAAAAAAATTGCAATGAAGAGAATCACTATTCAAAATTATAAAATTAAATCATTCAATTAATTCAACTATATATTGAACTTTAAAAAAAATAGTCTTTTTTTTTTTTATTTGACATGTTAGAGCATTATATAATTTGTTTTGCTCTCGATCAAATAAGTTAATATGGATAATATTTTCATCAAATCTGATATTTACAATTCTTCGCTCTCAATCTAGTGAATTACTCATTTTCTTTTAAAGTAAAAAATAAAATAAAAATTCCTGAATTTGTGTTACTTGAAAGCAAGCACCGCAAGTTTGCAACTCTCACCTAGGGGTCTCCTCACACTTTGCTATTTAATGAGCAAAGGTGATTATATATCTACACGAACCAAGGTTTGTACCCTCATAGTGAAACTTCACTTTGACAAAGACCTTAGTTATTGTAGTCTTTACTGTAGGGTCGGTTAAAATATTATTTCTACAATTTTATGTGGACAAATTAAAACTTTAAAAAAGAAAATGAATGAATGAATGAATACAAAATATATTATAAAGTCTCACATATTTTTTTTGTAATTTTGTGTAAGGTTATATAAATATAGAGGTTCCACAACCAGTTAATGCAGTTTGATTGGTGTGTTCCACCAGATAAGGGTTACCTTACCTACTCTATTCAACTACACAATTCAAAGCTCTTTCATGTATCAAATCATCCCTTAAAGAGATAACAAATTATAGTGACCTTTTTATATAGGAGTGTAGGACACTGCCCTTAATGCACATTGGGCCTCCACTCTCATCACTCTTGTCACTTTTAATTATAAATATGTACATATCCTCCATTAACTGATTGGTATTACATCATCTTATTCCAACCACTTTTTCAAATTTGTCATCAATTGTGGCATTGTCCTTAAAAAATAGAAAAAATTAATTTAAATGAAAAGAAAAAAAAATTAATCATGATCAAGTCATTGTAATTGATCAATCAATGAGTAATAATTAGGAAAGTATTAAATAAAATAAAATTGTTTGAAGGTAATAAATATACTTATTTTATTCTTTAAATTAAATATACCATGAAGACGTGAATGAATGTAAATAAATTAAAAATATATGTATTAATATTCCCTTTCGAAATAATTAATTAATTTTCTTCTTGTTGTTCCAAGTAAATGGAAACGACATGTTCTTATCGTCAAAAGATAGTGATAGAAGTTGGTTGTTTATCATTTTCTAGCATCAATTCCTTGCAAGAAAACTTAAATATGTTTTCTTTCTTTCAACATCCAAAAAAATAAAATAATTCTACTCAAAATTATAGGCTATTTGTTTTTTCATATTAACCATCTTTTCTTTTTTTTCTAGCTAGTGATCAAATTTTCTCATGAATGTCATGTCAAAAGATAATCCAGTTGTATTAAATTGATTGCTTTCCAAATATATACAAATTAAATATTATTTAATTGATTTAATAATTAATTATAAATCAGTATGAATAATTAAGGATTCCAAAATGAGAAACCATGTAGATCACGAGGTTACTTGATGTAATAATACAAATAATTAGAACGCCAACTTGTTTTCTTCGTTTTTTTCTTTCTTTTTGTTTTTAATTGGCATGCAATTCACAGAGAATGATATTAATTACAACGAAGACTCTAGTCGTGAAAAGACACATATATGAATTTCCATATAGTAACTCAATGACGAAATATGATCATCAAATGTCTTATATGTAGCTAAAAAGAAAGACTCAAATGTCTTAGGTTTGACTCTAGGTGATTAATTAATAAATAAATAAATCATATCGGAAGTGTGATTGAATGAGGTTGCTTGTTTTAAAAATGGAAAGAGATATATATAGTTCCATCTTTTCTGTATTTCAGTAAGAGGTAAGGGGTTCGAGTCCCGCATTTTAATTACAAATAAATATGTGGAGTGTATTTTCGTGGTTGTAAATATCTAAGTCATACATGTAGTATTTGATATTGATAAACCCCGATAGATCATTGACCCATTTGATGTCAGATTAAAAAAAAAAAAAAAAAAAAAAAAAACTCGAATCTCTTCTAAGTTTTAAAATATATTAAATTTTGTTTTTAAGATCAATGTAAACCTCTTTTAAATTATGATAATTTACAGTGAATGATGATTCTCTAATGAATATCATAACTATTTAGATCCGATTGATTTTTTGATTAAATATATATTGATAATAATAATAATTAAAAATGTACACAAATATTAGTAAAACAGTGCACAATTCCCTTTTACTTTTATGATAGAGGTTTGAGTCTCACTTATGTTTCTTAAATCGTAAAGGGTAGGGGACTCCTACTCTAACCCTATAATAGTGTAATGGTAAATGTATTCGGACCGTGCTTGTAGTGATTGATTTCTTCGGATCTCAACAAATTTTGACCTAATTAGTATAAAATTTCAATAACATTAATAATAATAATAAAGGAAAGAAAGAGATCAGAGGGATAATGAAAAACAATATGCTGTCTTACTGATACAAATAAAAATAGTATAGACAATAATTAATTGATCATGCCATGATAGGGTCTTTGTTAATAAATAGACTACAACAACTATGGTAATTTTTGCAAGTAAACAATGACCAAGAATAATCAAAAGTTAATTTGTTTAATTAATTATAACACCGACTTCCCAACTTGATATATATTATCAACTATGATAATTAAATAATTTTTATATATATAAAAAGTAAATAAATGTGTAGAAATCATTAAATGTTTCATTTTCCAACTATACCCCCCTATAGGAGAAGTCATTTTCACATGTCAATTACTTAATAATGCTCCGATGTCCCCTAAAAGTATACCCAAAATTTTTAGGGGTATGGGATCTTGATGTTGACCATTATGAAATGTTGTGTATATATGAATGTTATGTGATCAAAAATTAGCTTAGCTTAGCTTAGCTTATGCTCATGTGTGGTTGAAACTTTGAGAGAATTTATATATGTTTAATGTGTCATTGGTGTGTGCCCTTGTTATCGTGGGACATGTGCATGCTCTGGTCCAAAAAACATGGGTTTGAAATTTGGGTATGTATGTTGAAATTTTCCGACCACGTTGTTCTGATTTTAACAAAATTTGGAATTTTAAATTTTAACAATATGATAAAATTGAGATGATCCAATGGTAAGCTATTTACACAGATGTCAATGAAGTTCTAATTTCAAATAGAGGCAGATGTAAGGGTTGGCAGGGACATACCAATTTGTGTTTTAGTATATTTTCCTCCAAACACAATTTGTTGACTCCACACTAATCATTCATGTTGGTCATTCAAGTCGTTACCTCAACTTTCAAAACTAATATAGGCCACTACCCAACGTGGTTTGGTGCGGAATGACAGTCATTAAGCCTAGTAATGTCCCTGGTTCGAGTTTTTTTTTTTTTGGTATCCGTGGGTGTCCGGACCAGCTTACGCGCACCTCGACTAATCCCACGAGGCCCTGAAGTTAACAGCCGGGTAAACCTCCAGTGGCCCCAAGAGAAACGTGGCTGCTAGGGATCGAACTCAGGACATCCGAGTTTACAGCTTGCCCCAGTGACCAGCAGCACCTTCAGATGATAGATAAATAAATAAATAATTAAACTCTCAAAATTATAATTAAAAGATAAAATAAATATATATTTTTAAGAAGATTAAACCTCCATTAATTACATAGACATATTTTAATCTTGATTAGTGGTGCCACTTTCATTATCAAACCTTACGTCACCATGCACTTACAGAGTTGATTCATTCAAGATTTAAAGTTTACTTTTCTTTTCTTTTTTTCCTACATCTAACTTCTTTTTTATTTTATTTTATTTTTTTTGCCATTTTAAGTTAAACATTGACTTAATTAAATGTTAAATAAATACCCTCCAGTAATATTATATTCTCTTTCTTGTTTAATTTTAATTTTTAATTGCCAAAGCAAGTGGCCTCGTGTTTAAAAATTCAAAATTTACTAATAGTTGCTAAATTTATTACAAGGGTAATTAGTTTATGTAGGACTTTTTAATTTTTGTAAGGGCTGCTTGATCTTATTTTAAGGACTGTGACAAAGTATACTCTAAAAATATATATCTAACTTCTTCTCTTCTTCTTTTCTTTAGTTGAACAAAAAAATATTTTTAAATGTAAAAATTGTGGAAAAAAAAAAGTTGAAATATGAATAAATCTAACTACTTCTAGCAGCATGTATCCTGATCTCTGCCAGGCTGCAAGTTGATACTGTCAACCCATTTTACTAGTCGCTATCTAGTACGGCAAAAACTTAGGTGCAGCGGGATGCACCATACATCACCTGTGCAATGTTGCTTTATGATATGGTAACATTACACGGGGGACGTATAGTGCATCGGATGCACCTAACTTCTCCTCTAATGATGTATAGGTAATTCAATATTCTGAAATCGAGGTTGTTATATATCTTATAAACCAATTGATAATCAAATAGATCGACTCTGTAACGTTACAAAGTGACTTGACCACTCTTCTAAAGTGACAATATCACTCTGTAACATTATATGGTGCTGTAACGTTACAAAGTCTATCCCGCACTCGAAATCTCCTCATCAAACAATTGATTACACAATATTATCGTAGTTATGAAAGTGATCGATGACTGCTCATAGGCTTATAAGTTATAACCAATGTCTTACAATTCTCGTGACTACTGACTACTTTCCTAAAATAACAATATCACTCTGTAACATTATAAAGGCGGTCGATACCGCATTTGGAATACTCCTCATCAAACAATTGACTACACACAATCATAGTTCGTGATGGATGACGGCTTGTAAGCTTAACCGATGTCTCACGGTCACAAGTACTTGTCATATATGTATTAACTTTGAAAATTCATGACGGTGAGATAATTACTGATAATTACTGATAATTACCCATTTATTTCTCATAATGGTTCTTCAAATCGGAGGCTTTTAGTTGGTGAAGAAATTAATTAAAGTTTTATAATCCAATCAACAAAACCCCTTTTTTATTTTCTATAATATTTTAATACATTGCCTCTCATTCTTGACATGGGAATCTTCAGAGAATAACTTGTTTGTTGGGTAAGAAAAAACGAATCACAATTTTCTTTCCAATTTGGAAACTTTCTTTTGAATTTCATATACGATAAAAGTACGGTTAGAATACCATCTTCATTATTTTGTCACATTTGATGTCCATATTTTCCATACAAGTCTAAAAAAAATTCAAAAAATTTTACAACGGTTCAATTTTTTTTTTTTTTTTTTGCACATGTCATTTTATTCATGAGCAAGTTTCAAAGATTCCAACACAGTACCTAACTCCAATTTGTTCTCACATGTAACGTAATTTGAAAATACAAATCAAACACCGCATTAAATTGATCTTGCTTACATCGGATGTATATACATCCATCCGTATAATTGAATCATCATTTCGATCCACTAACGGCTCTTTCTAATTCTAGAAAGGTTTTATTAGGTGATATACACCACATACAATTACATTGTCAGACTGAATAAACGTTTTTTTATTACATAATCGCATCAGACGTTTCTAGATGTATACTACCACTAAAGTGTTTGAATTGTATTACAATAATAACAATTATACAAATAACAAAGTCAGAAAATTAATTAAGAAGAAACACCATTAATTAATTATAGTAATTAAATTAAGAAAAAGCACGCCATAGAAGAAGAAAAAAATTAGCAATTAATCCCACAGTGAAGCTAGAAAGTTGTTGGTAGAAGAATCATTAATGATCAAAGTTTCTTCTGCAACAAAATCCAAAATCTGATGATCATCACTAAATTTCCCAAACAAATCATCATAGCTATACACCCACCCATCAAGCAAGTCAACTCTTAATAACTCGCTGTGTGACTCGCCCGAGTCGAACTCAAAACCCCCTTCTATGTTCGGCAACTCCACTATCTCACCCAACTCCTCCTCCTGAGATTCCGACACGTGGTGAGATGATGACGGTGATGGTGATGGTGATAAGTCAAGATTGACCATGGAAGCGGCTTTAGTGGCTGCTATCTGGATATCACGTGGCAGGAGCGAAACGGGACGAGGAAGCAACTCAGCGAGTTTTGGGAAATTCAAAACGGCCGAGTCGCCTTTGATACTGAGTGCAGCGACGTCGTGTGCTCGAGCAGCCATGTCTGGAGTTGGAAAAGTACCGAGCCAAATGCGAGACTTCTTCCTCGGCTCGCGAATCTCAGATACCCATTTGCCCCAACTTCTCATTCTCACTCCTCTGTATTCAGGGTGCTTCGTCCCTGCTACTGAGTTCGACGACGACTGCTCACTCGCTCTCTGTTTCTTCTTGTTAGGTCCTTTTATCATACTCTGTTCATCAACGTCCTCTGTTCTCGACCTTTTGACTGAGTTTTGGTGAGTTAACGAGGAGGAGGAGGACCCGGATGAGGATGGTGATGGAGGAGATGAGTTGCTGGTGCTTTCGGCGGCTTCCGCCATTGTTTGGTGGTCAAAGATTGAGTTTCTGACACAGCAGGGTAGCGAAAGAAGGATAGTTTCACTTTTCTTTTTTACTTTTTCTTTTTTTCCGAATTCTGTGGCACACTCAAAAGAACATTGACACAGAGATTGTTAAAAATTGAATTTCTGACGCAGTAGGGTATAGTAGAGGCACGACAATTTCACGTTTTCGAAGTAGCAGTCGAATAAGAGACTAGATTTCGTGAACAGAGCAGAGAAGGTGTAATGGAGTTGGAGAGAGAGAGAGGAGATGATGAATTGATGATGAGAAGATTGAGGGAGAAGAGTGAAGGAGAGGGGTTTTGTAGAGAAGAGTGAGAGAGAGAGAGAGAAGGCGCTCCTTTTCATAGTGACCCTCAACCTACCATCTTTTCACCATGACAAAAACTTACTAACACAGAGACACACTGTTTCAATTAATTAAATGCTAAAACAGAGGATAATGTATATATAATTTATATATAGAAGCAAAAACCAGAGTAATATATGGTTGGAGACTTGGAGTTTTATATATATAACAATTTTTAAGTAGGTAATTCACAGGTTAGCGATTCGAATTCTATCGATAGTAAAAGTTTTAAAAAAATATCTGGATAAATAGATATTTTAAAAAATAAAAAAGTAAAAATAAAAAGTAAGTCTTATTGTCCGTTTGGAATAGCTTATCTACCGGCTAAAAGAACTTTTTTTAATTAAAAAAGTTCTTTTAAATCTTTTTTGTATCATTTAATTGTTATTCAGCTTTTAGAGGATTAAAAAAGTTGTTTTACGTCTACTTGGAGAAAGAAGCCCAAATTTAAAATTTTTCCAAGTAGATCTTTTAGAGTTTTTTTAATAACACTAAAATCTCCGATATAACTCTATAATTTAATATTTACTAGAGTATTTTGGTAATTCTATAATTAAAAAACAACCAAATGACCAATGATTTTCATTTAAAAACTCTACTGCTAAAAGATCTACTTCTAAAATATCTCCTTGAGAAGCTCTTATATACACTTAGAAGAAAAAATAAATCAACATTGAACAAAAAGTCAGTTTCATTAAATTTTGGGATTTGGGTATGTCATAATACAAAAATTAAAAGATAATGTAAAAAATTAAATAAAATATCATTTTATTTTATAAAAAAAAAATATATATATATATATATAAAATTGGCTTGGACGGGTCATGGTAACTCCAGGCCTCTATGTGTCTTTCTTACCGTATATGATGTTTTTTTTTTTTAAATATTACAATAATTTAGAATTTGAGATGAGGAACAGACTCGAACCTACAATCTTATGGTGTAAGTACGAGGGATCATATATAATGTTATATTGTCATAGTTCTGATTTTTTTATCTTTTTTATTTTTACTTGAATCACCCTTTATTTATGACATGGATTTTACTTTCAACTTTACAAATTAAGTGATAGCGTGCAATTTCATAAGTAGGAGTATTGACTGAAATTATATAAAATTTGTCGTTAATGTAACAATTTTAGAGTTCTCACTCCATGAAATTTATGTCATAGAAACGTTGCACTTATTAAATAGTAAGTAATATGTATTTAACACTTGTAAGATGAGATTAGGAATGCTTTTTCAAAAACATGTTTTATTTTTTTCAACAACAAAAAAAAAAGGTCCTTTCTATAAAGATGCTCACAAATGTTTTTTAGAAACACGTTCAAAATCACTTCAAAGATGTTTTTTTTTTTTTTTTTTTGGAAAACAAAAGCATGTAAGATACTTTATAATTAAGTTTACTTACAATTTCTAATTGCAAATACATTTTTTATACTCTTCATTTAGTTATGAAAAAAAAAAGTGATATCAATTTTGAGGATACTAAAATTGTTCCAAAAAAAAAAAAATTTGAGGTAACCAAGTGTGGTAAGCCTTTTATACCCTCAATTTAAGTTGTATCCCCCAAATCTCAAATTTATATAGTTGGTTGTGCATCTCCCCTTCCACGTTCATGGTGGTGGGTTTCGTGTTCCACCATATGCATTTTAAAAACATGTCAAAGGAGTTTTGTTACAAGTGTTGCGAGAGTAAATACTAGGGATTGCAATTACACCTGAACAGTGTGGGTCAGGTATGAGTTTTGTTATTCGAGTCAAGTCCAGGTGTAGAATGTAAACCTAAAGCAGGTTCAGGCTTGAAAAAAAAAACGGACCTGAATTCGTAAATCCAAAAATTTTAAAAATTTTAAATTCAAAACGACGTTGTTTTAGGTTCGCGGGTGAGTTCAGCTTTCGTCAAAACCCGCGAGTGGAAACCCGAACCCGAATCCGTGAAAGTATTCAGGTTTGGGCACAGGTTCAGGTTTGGCTGGTTTGGAAAAACCCCACCTCCTGCCGTTCCTAATAAATACCTCGTATTATGGGAGTATATATCTAATATCCAGATCCCACATGTATTGTTTAATCTTAGTAAGTCTCGACGGACCCCTAAAAATGTTATAAAGAAAAATCAAATTTATTTTTTCAATACATTAATACATATCATTTTTGAAATATATATATATATATTATTATTATTATTATTTTTACTAAACCCATTGTTGCACATTAACACAAATATTTCATCATATTGTCTATAAGTCTATAACCCATTGTTGCATTTCTCTTATGTTATTTTGTAAAAATAGACAAAAAAAAAATTTGTTAAAAAAGAAAGTCTTTAAAATGCTTTCACAAAAAAGAGCTTTCGTCCCAAATAACCTCAAGAAAATTAAGACATAAAAATCCATATGAAAAGAAAATAGAGAAAGACAAGAAAGACAAGAAAATGGTGGATTAGTGGGGACCCTAAAAGAGAGAGGTAACCAATAGAAATTAAAGTGGCAAACCAACGTTTCAAAAATCTAAAATTTTCTCTTCACTTCACTTCACTTCTCTTCTCTTCTCTTCTCTTCTTAAAAAAAAATGTCCACGTCTCCTATTATTAATTTGTCCGTTAGAGCTTGTTGATTTGTCTGTTTTTATTAAATATCTTCTAGACTTCTATATATTCTTCAGTGTCATAAACAATCATTACTCATCTTTACAATTAACAATTTAAAAAAAAAAAAAAAAAGCACTTTCATCCCAGCTTTTGGCTTTTGGCTTTTGGCTTTCAATTTTTAAGTGCTTAATTTTGGGATAAGATGGTGATTGTAATAATGTAAATTTGTAATCACTTTCAAAAGTTAAAAAATTTCAAATCAACTTCTCTTAATAACGAAGAAACGGTCGGGTTGAATTTTCTGACGGCTTTTTATAGTGCGGCCTGATTTTTATTTGGCTTTTCACATTATATAAAAGTGCTTCTTGACACGTATGGAGCTTGCAATATATATTTAGGTTTTTTTTTTTTTTTTTTAATAAAAAAGACAAATGTATTTTTATTTATTTATTCATTTTTTACTAATTCAAAGCGTATTTATAATAAGAGAAATGGTCGGTTTTGATAAAATTTAAAATAGATTGGATTGAATTTCTACATTAAGAAATGATTATACAGTATTGGTTCCATTAACACTGAATATACTTTTTTTTTTTTTGAATTATAACAACAACTGCCGGGACCTGGTGATATTAGACTCTACGAGCACATCCTGGAATACTACTCCCACATCGGGGAGAGGATACAAATGGATTACAACTCTCACAACGGAGATAATGTTGCTCCCAATAGCACTGGGAGAGGGCACCCACACTTGGGATTTAATAGCCAAGGTGGGACAAATTATATACATACCAAGGCAACGGGCCATTGGTACACTGAATATACTTATATTTAGAAATTACAAATATTAAGAGTTATTAACTTATGGTCTAGTGTAATCGAGGTCGTGTGGTAAGTAGTTCAGGTCACCGGAAGCAAGCTTCATTAAATTCAGAGGGTCTGACTGATTTTTTTTTTTTTTTTTTTTTAAGTGTAAATATAAAATAATAGAGTAAAAATTAGATAAATTTAACTATTTATTTTATTACAAAAATACTAAAAAATAAAATAAGGGTATATTCGTTTGTACTAGTATATTATGTGATTTTGAGTTTTTATTTATTTATTATTGTTATAGTAAAGTCAGTATAATTTAATACAAATTTTAAAATTAGTGAAGTTGCACAATCACGAATAGTTTAATATAATATCGAGGAGGTAAGTAAATTGTAAACTTACTGGTAAATTATCTTAGTAATAGAAACCCAACATATATACAATCTTCTTCTACTTTTTTTTTTATTATTATTATTTTTTTTGAAATCTGACATCGATTAGGTCATGGACCTATCCAGACATGACGAGATTAAACGCTGCAAACACGATTTGGAAACTCTCAATACAATACAAGGAAGCGGTCTCTTCACACTTTGTGATTTAATAGATAAATATAAGACTCGAACCTCTGTTGCAAATATGAAAACGAAAGTACATAACTAATTTTGTAATTTTGTCCATGAATTGAATATTTAATTTTTTAAATCAAATTATTTAACTGATCTTCATCTTTCTAGTTGAGTTTCAGATTAGTAAAGTAACATTAAATACAAGATTTTGTTTTCTTTCATTAAAAAAATTCATTAAAAGGAGAATTTTGTTTGGTAGTTTGTTAATGTTTCATAGTCGGATCAAATATTTTATGAATTTCGTAGAACTTTTGTTTCTCATTTCATTATGTATTTTGCTAGGTGCATGTGAGGAAGTAAATATCAGTTTTTTTATTAAAATATGGGAATTCAAATTTCAGGAAATTTTGATGGAAATATCATCAATTTCTTTAAAATATCAAGTATATTATAAGGATATTATTTTTTATATCGATATTGTGAACATATGAAAGATATCAGAAAATATTATTGATATATACTTCCTTAACCGGTCACACGAGGGATTGGTCACACGAGGGATTGATCTATGTGTCATGTTCATAATTTATTAGCTATTGCAATCTTTAAATTTATTTTAGACTTCATGTATGATTGATGTTCAACTACCCAAATACAACCAAAAGAGAATATATATATATATATATATATATATATATATATATATATATATATATATAACAAAGGACCAATTTAATAATATGTTATATATATATATATAACAAAAGGACCAATTTTTAATAATATGGACCATGGGATCGTTTATTTAACCACACTGATATTTGTGAATTAATTGAAGCTGATCCCACTTATTATAGAAATATAAATAGGGGAATTTGCAAAAAGAACCACATAAAACTATTGAAATTTGTTTTTAACACATATGAATCAGTTTTTTAATTAACCATATGAAAATGTGCAATACCCAAACTGCCCCATATAAATGAGAATTGAGAAGAGTAAGGAGAGGGGCGCTGCAAAGGGGGAATGAATAAAATTGTAAATTCACACGTCCTAAATAAATAAAATAAAATACTTTAACTCAATAAAAAAAAATAAAAATAAAAAAAGCTTTTGAAAGTGAGATCGAAAATTTTATTGATTAAATCAATAATCAATAATCAACAATCATAGATTTGTTGTTATTATCATTTTTTTAAATGAATAATTAAATTTGCACTTGCATATTTGTTAGACAAATTAATTATATGCATGAATTTGCTTACGCACACAATACATAATATGAAACAAAGAGATTCAACAACTACATAAATATAAATATTAATTGCCAATTTATAATCACTACAATAATAATAACAATAGAGACTATGATGAGGTCGCTTGTTTTTTATTTAACAAATTTTTTTTTTTTTTTTAAATTATCAAAGAATATACTTTTGCATGTTCTACAAACAATTAAAGTTCGAGTTCAATTTATTGGAAAAAAAAATTCAAGTTTAATATGCACTAGGAGCCAAATAAAAAAAAGGTTCTTGATTTTTTTTTTATAAAATAAATTCTTGAATTATATGCACCTCTCTCTCTCTCTCTCTCTCTCTCTCTCTCTCTCTCTCTCTCTCTCTCTCTCTCTCTCTCTCTCTATATCTATATATATATATATATATATATATATATATATATATATATATATATATATATATAATATATTCTATAACATCTTCAAGTTATGGAATCTACTCAATATAATAACATATTTATTGACCACTATATGAATAGTTAGATAATAAAAAATAAAGAGTTCTTACCCGGATTTAGTAGGAGCTAGAGAAATTCAATTGTTCAATCCCCTGTAAATTTCAGTATGATAAGTGATTAGGGTTTTTTTTTTTTTTTTCTTTCTTTCTAAAACCCGTTTAAAATAAGAAATATGTCAAAAGAAAGAATTCAACACCATATCAAATTAGAATAAATTTGAAAATATATCTTCTATGGAAGGATAGACCTGGAAGTGAATATTTTAATTGTAATCCAGTGATTTGGAATTAAGTCAAAAGTCATGATTTCTTACTTTTTATTTTAATTATTTTTTGATATTTTAAGTTGTTTGACCACTCAAAAAAAAAAAAAAAAAACTTAATGAATTCATTTCAAACCCATTAAGTTTTAAGTGAAAAAAAACAAACGACCCTTAATGTTTATGCTTAAAAAGTTAAATAGAACAATTTGCTTATAAGTTGACAAAATTATTACTGTTTTCTGCCTTTAAAACCACATATTGAGTATTATTAATGTATTAAAATAGACTGCAAAGTTTGGATTATATGGAAATCAAAGGATTTTTTTTCTTCCAATATCAAAATTTTCATCACGTGATGATTATTAATTATTATTAGCATGGTTGTGTCATTTCAAACATGCATGATTGAAGTTGTTTGTAAATAATTGACATGTTGAAAGAACCAGAAAATTGAGGAAAAAAATAAAAAATATAAAAAGAGTGATTTGAATGCGATATCTGATATCTTATTGCTGGGTTATGAAATTTTAATCAGTAATAGCATCATGAAGGTCGAGCTGTGATAATTTTATTGTGGACTGTGGAGTTACAGTTTTACCCCTAAAGGTTTTAATATTTAGAGCATCTCCAATAGATCCTTTAATCAAGCCTCTTAGCTTAATTAAGGATGAGCTACAATTTTTACCACTCCAAAAGATCTCTTAATGACTCTCTCAATTAGAATTTAGTGGAGTTTACTCCTTTAATCAAAGGTGGCTTCAGCCTCCCTTAAATAAGTGGGCTCCATATATAAAGAAGAAATATAGTTAATGAGTATGTAAAATAATAATAAAGAACAAATAGGCTCCACAAAAATAATATAATAAATCATAAAGAGTGGCGATATTTACATCCCTCTATAATTGTATGTACACTACCAATCATGTGTTGGTGTGAGTGGTTCGGCGCTCTCATCCCTTAAGCAAGGTCGTGGGTTCAACTCCCCTTGTGAACGAAGCTACACATATTGGGAGCACTTTACCTTAGTGGGCCGACCCGTGCGAGTCCGGATTAGTCGGGGTGTGGTCTGGGCTGATTACAACCGATGGTGAATCCGCCCCCACTCGGAAACCGGATGGTGTAACCAAAAAAAAATTGTTAGTACACTTCAAATTTATATTTT